>JAJPGS010000438.1:1237500-1549065 GCA_028654335.1 Alnus rubra | reverse complement strand
TACCTTATTTCAAAAAGTAATGAAATATCAAGAATTGTAAGTGAAATTTTCCCTCAAATTTATAGAAATTCAAACTGCATAATTTTATAATCTTAGAGAAAACCAAATATTCCTAGTCTAAAGGTACATCATCAAATGGCATGAAACATGCCAAGTCCCACCTACTAGTGCTTTGTTGATTCAAGATAATATTAATTAAGTGGGGATTTGTTTGTAATCTTAGAGAAAACCAAATATTCTTAGTCTAAAGGTACATCATCAAATGGCATGAAACATGCGAAGTCCCAACTACTAGTGCTTTGTTGATTCAAGATAATATTAATTAAGTGGGGATTTGTTTGTAATCTTAGAGAAAACCAAATATTCTTAGTCTAATGGTACATCATCAAATGGCATGAAACATGCGAGGTCCCAAGTATTAGTGCTTTGTTGATTCAAGATAATATTAATTAAGTGGGGATTTGTTTGTAATCTTAGAGAAAACCAAATATTCTTAGTCTAAAGGTACATCATCAAATGGCATGAAACATGCGAAGTCCCACCTACTAGTGCTTTGTTGATTCAAGATAATATTAATTAAGTGGGGATTTGGCCCAGGTATTCTAAATATATATATGAGAAAAAGCAACACCAATGAAATCATAACAGAAAGTCATCCAAGTATTGTTGCATGCACCTTCGTAAAACCAAGCACTTAACAAAAGAATTTGGCCCAAGTATTCTATATATATATATATATATATGAAAAAACAACACCAATGAAATCATAACAGAAAGTCATCCAAGTATTGTTGCATGCACCTTCGCAAAAGCAAGCACTTAACAAAATAATTTGGCCTAAGTATTCTATATATATATATATATATATATATATTGAGGACTTTTTGCTCTTCCATGCCGAGTTCTTTGGTCTGAAAAAGTTGGAAAAATCATAAATGACTCGTGAGTGCTCAAACTCTCCATTGACGTTGATTTAGTCTTTCCACATAATCTTGACTGCGATAACTTGCCGGTGACTTGCTATTCATAAACTAGCAAAGACTTCGACGATGACCTGAGCAACGACGACTTTGATAAGGTGGAGAATTTTCTAAGAAAGAAAGACCCAATTAGAAAATACACTTAAAATTAATGGGAAATGGCATGTGTAACGCACACATGCTAATTTTGTTTACATGAAATGCCCAAATTACCCCTAAAAATTATTATAAAATAAATAAATAAATAAATAAAAGGAAGACAAAAGGAAGGCTAATAGGGTGGTTTTTTTTTTTTTTTTTTTTTTTTAAATTTTTTAGGCTAATTTGAGTATTTCATGTCAAAAATTAGCACGTGCTTCATGCGTGTGATTCTTTGTCCATTTTAATGCCAAAAACTAAGTATTTGGGCCAAGTGCCAAGTGTCAATATTCATTTTCTAAGCCAGTAGTTCATTCTAGCATGTTAACTGTCCTAACATATTAACATCATTTTCTATATCATTTATTTGATCACTACTACAACTATATTATACAAGGAGTTATTTCTTAAAAATGCCCATCCTCGAAGCAACTCTTCAAAAATCCTGCCTAAAAGTCCTCCGTATAACAAACCCTCACACAAACACTCAAGCTTTTGGTTTAACATTCAAGGAAAAAGTTCAAAACCCTCTCTGGTTCACTATGAACAAATATTATTTTTTCACTCTTTTACGTTCTTTAAATAGACTCTTTTTGTGCGATTAATGTTCATTTCATTCGATCAAATTTATTTTCATTCGATCAAATTTGGCATTAATGTAGTCAGACGACATCGAGTCTCATCTTACCTCATAGGTCAAGTGACACATGGAGATGCAACTTTCGTTTGATCTAATTTGCATTAAATGATGTCATGTGACGTCTTGTCCCCACCAAACCCCACACGATGATTGACACATGGAGATTTGATTTTTGTTTAGGCAAACTCATTTTGGATCAAACATACACAAATGTTTGTTCAATTCGTCACGTGTTTGTTTGATTACATCATAGGTTTCTTCCCATTGGACATGTGAAAATTCTAAATTCGTTCGATTGAACTATTTCCATTCGATCGAAATTTGTGTTTATTCGATTTTGTCGAATGTTTCTTACGACACATGGCAGACTTAATTCGTTCAATCAAACCATTTTCACTCCGAATAATCCCCTTTATGACCATAAGTGGGTCATAACTTTTGCTACAGTGTTGAAATCACACATATGACCCCAATTCGAAAATCTCTTTTCAGCGTGCACGCAACGGTTACTAGCTACACTCGATGAGCACATTTTCAAGCTAAAAAGATATTCCCCCCACCCCCTGCCGCAGCACAAAACGCATCATTTTCTCCTATACCTTACCTTATTTTGACTTTAGTAGGTATTTTATGCATTTCATTATTGTTTTTTTAAGTATAGTTTGAAAATTGAAAGTTATTGAAAAAAACGGATGCAACAATTGGGTGCACATTATAAGCATGCCTAATTTGATAGATTTGGCAAAAGACAGTCCATAAAGTGAATTTTATTCCACTTTTCTCTGTGAAGAAAAGCCAAAATTGGCCATGCACATTCATTGACTTTCATTGCTTCGGCAATATTGTAAGGTGAAGAAGAATTGCAATCAAGTTACTCTTACCCAATTTAAAAATTTAGAAGGCCACAGCATTTGAGATTTACAAATACTAATATTTCTTTCTTTTCTTTTCTTTTTTTGGAGGGGGGGGGGGGGGGGGGGGGGGTAAGACATAATCAGCAAAAGCATAAAATCACAAAGGGATATTATAATGCTATCACTAAACAAAAGCGCTATCATTCTACATCTCTATTCTAGTTGCAAATTTACCAAATTTAGATTTGTTGGGTTTTTTTTTTTTTTTTTAAACTATTCTGTATGTATATCCCTTAAAATGTGGAAATGACAACATCCTACAGTTGCCCACCCAAAGGTTGTTAACTGACAATGCTAAAATCCGTTGAATATATTGTCCGGGATTTGGTCTTCTTAACGAATCAAAAACTCACCTCCTCTGTTGTTGGGCACCTCAAAAAATATCACAAGCTATTAGCAAGAACCTGCCAAATTGGGTGGAGTAAATTCTACATTAGTATTGCAACAAAAGAGCTGCAGGGTGCAAGCTCAGCACAACACAATCTGATATTATCATTGTGAATTTAGGAGGGAAAGGAAACGAGAGGATCAGATTTATCCTTGAGGTTTGGAATGGCAACTATAGTAGTATACATGCTATGTCCTTATATTCTTCAAGTGAAAAAAATTCTCATTTAAAAACTTTAGTTTTTTTAAAATTCACCTGATAATTTTGAAAACAATTCTAATGTTATAGCATTGCCAGAATACTGGATTACCTGCCGGAGAGACTTGCTTATGGCTTTATCCCTATAACTAACATGAAACTTTGACTTAGCTAACAAACCCTAGGTCCCAAAAACAAAATGTAGAGAATATGTTAGTATACTCAGCATACAATAGAGGAAAAGAAAAGAAAAAATAAAAACAAAAACCGACAAACAATGAGTGAAAAATTATTACCTCTGTGTCAAATTCTCCTGATTTAACTGAAACATTGATGTCAGTGATGTTCTTCACGAGATCCACCAATAATCCAGGGCGATCAGCTGTCTCCACATGTAGTAATTAAACTGCACAAATAACATTGTGGCGGGGGCAGAGGAGGCAGAGGCAACAAGAAATTTTATTTTTTGCCACTGGATTCTCATGTCAAGATGTCATGATTCTGCTTAGCAGATAATTGCTAATGTGGGTGTGGAGCTGCAGCCTCAACAATTATC
This sequence comes from Alnus rubra, assembly GCA_028654335.1. Lineage (NCBI taxonomy): Eukaryota > Viridiplantae > Streptophyta > Magnoliopsida > Fagales > Betulaceae > Alnus > Alnus rubra. The sequence continues at coordinate 1,545,251 of JAJPGS010000438.1, read as the reverse complement.
ATAGGAGCAACTGTTGTTGGGTTGCAGGAGTTAATCACATGAGTAAACAAAACTGATACATGCATTACCTCTGGTCAGGGCCATCACTAGAGACCTTTACATGAGTTGCTATATCCACATCAACCTGAGGAATAACAACACGGCATATCTGAATTGGGACAAAAGTGTGGGACTTCAACAATCGACATATATTTTGTGCACCCATAAATCTATCAGGATGCATTGACACAATATATCCCTCATATGGTAGTAAATCAGCATTTTGGGAATTTGACATAATACTACTTAAGAAGTCTCAAGCCACTGCATTATGTTATACAAAGGGAGCATAAAAAGAAGTGAAAAAAAGTGTTTTACTCATGCAGTTTCTTCTTTATTTTAGCCATATTTATTTTTCTAGCAAGGGACCACTTGGGGGGGGGGGGGGAGTGGGTGTGGGGCGATAGGGTGCTTCCACTTCCAGTCTCAGCAGATCTATCAATCACTTCCTGAATAAGAACATTTCTACCATGAGTATGACGGGCAAAGGCAATGGTCACTATGGCAAACTGAAAACTGGCATCATCAAAATCAGTGCCAAGTGAACATTTTCACGCTCAATTGTGCATGCATATTAACAGTGTGCACAAAGACACAAGCACACGCAGAGTGCACATGCACACACAGCAGAAGAGACCTAAAGCCACTGGTTTGTACCGGCCACATTCATGAAATGGCAGGTAACACAAACATTTTTTATTTTTATTTTTTTATGAATAAGATAACACAAACATATTCAACGAAAGTAAACATAGTAATAATATTCTAAATGTGACAGATTTATCCCAGATAGTTAACTTTGCAACAAAAAGTGCTCCACCACACACAAACTCCAACCAGATTTAAACTTCAAAAATGAAAATATAACAGTAGAAAGATTTGAACCTGTTGTTTTGGTGGCATTACTCCAAAGGCTACTCCCATTGATAATTGGCCGCTTGATTCCTGGAACATATTGATGAAGCTTATAAAGAAAGTAACTCCTAGAAGTGGCTCTACCAGGTGTTATCTAAATAAGAACATTAAAAAAAAAAAAAAAAAAGTTTAAAGATGAAATACCGGGTGATACTCAATGGTTATTTATAATTGTTAATCGAATTACCTCAAGCAACTCTGGATCATCTACTTTTCTACCAGTGTCACTGCAAACAAACTCCACCAACAAATAAATCAAAATCCATATAAAACAGTGACAAAAAGAACTAAATACAAGGAGTAATGAGTCACATGTCAAATTTTTAAGGTTTTCAAAGTTATTTAGGAAAGTAAGATTTCCAACCGTATCAGAAACGACTAGCTGTTTTCTTATCCAGGAACAAATGTCACCAACACCAATTCTCTTTTTGTTTTTAGGTGTTTGCATTAGTTCAAGGAATTGTCAAATTTGTGACTCAAATAGCAGCAATTGTAAGGAAGGTCACTCCACAAAACATATAAGAAAGTCTCTTTCAAGGACAACAGAAATCTGAACTTTCAGTCGAGTGACCAGAAAATAAAAAAGAAGAGAAAAAAAATCACTGGCATCAATTGCAAATTTGGCAACTGTCAGGACAGTATAAGAGCAGAGTAGACAGTAATGTATACAAGGACTGAAGTTCATATGTACATGTAAGGCATAATATAACTTACGCTCTAGTGATGGCAAACTTGTGCTTCCCAGAAGAATCCAAAAAAACATTGGCCTTAACAACATTGAGTCCAAGATTTTTAAGTGCATTCATCTGCAACCCATTTGCTGATGCTTAATGTCCACTAACCAACATATTCTAATAAATCATACAGAATCAAAAAAATTTCTCATGCTCAATAAACTAAAGGAGGAAGTAACTGGCTTCATACAATATCGAGAAGAGCTCCAAGCCGATCCCCAAAAGTTATCTCCACAATAGTTGCACTTGGATCAGAGTCTTGGTTGATAACAACTACATGAGTTGGGATGGTATCACTATCACTAGGACTTGCATCCTGTTTGCCACCCAATTCCCCCCAAATTAAAAAACCAAAAGAAATTAGAGAAGTAAGCTAGTTAATATGCAAAATCCCCTATCACATAGATAAAAAATTGTTCACCTCCAGAGCAGTAGGTGATGATGCTTGTGGAGTGATTACAGTGACTGAAGATAACCGTCTGACAAAAACCCACAGAAACTTAACAAAAATAATAGCAACAATGCCATGCCCAAGTGTAAGTAGATGTTGGACAAGTCAGCTACGTACTAAGTACGATGATTATATTTATTCTAATGAAATGATTTCACCAAGTTTTGATTTACTCTTACTGACATTACAAGATTTGTTTTATTTTGCTGTGCTTTTATTTTATTCTTGCTATATAGGTATTATCAAAAAATAAATAAATAAATAATGAATTTATTTTTTTATTTTTTTTTTTTAATTTTTTACTTATGCTCCGTTTGTTTCGGCGTAAAATGATTTCTGGAAAATGATTTCGGCATTTTCCGGTGTTTGGTTGGGGCGAAAATAACAGTCAACGAAAATCATTTTCGGTTTGACCGTAAAAGCTTCTTTAATTTTCGGAAAACGATTTACGATTTTTAAAACCGTAAATCGTTTTCCGAAATTAAGCTCTTCGTCTTTACACGCATGTTTGATATCCGATCGTTAAAATTTAGCAATTGTCGGTCATCGGGATCTGGTTGGTGCCGGAGTCCGACAACACCCAGTCGCCGGGAACCTGCCGGCGCCGGAATCAGGCCACCGGAATTCTTCCGGTGCAGGAATCAGGCGGCCGGAATTTCTGCCGTTACCGGAATCCGGCACAGGCAGACCAAATTCCGGCCGGGATATCGCCGGATTCCGGCCAAGCAGGTCGGATCTGGCCAAAACGGCCGGGATCCGGCCGGATCTTGACGGATCCGGCCGGATCTGGCCAAAACGGCCGAGATCCGCCCGGATCTGGACGGATCCGGGCAAACTTTCTCGCCGGAATCCGGCAACGGCGACCGGACGTTGCCGGATTCCGGCGACAATTACCAAACTCTTATTTTTGCATTTCGTAATTTTTTTCGTGCGAACCAAACACCGAAAAATATTTTCGAGAAAATCATTTTTTCTGAAAATAATTTCGTCGAAATCATTTTACGACGGAAATCATTTTACGTCGAAACAAACAGAGCAATTAAATCATTTTAGGGTCCTTAAACCAACTCAAAAAAATAGTAATTTTTTTATTTTTTTTTTATTTAGAGTTGTTTTAATGCTAAGACGGCTCTAAAACGGCTCAAATTCCGTGTCCCTCGCGCACGCCCCCATTTTTTTGTCAAAAATTTTAAAACTTTTTTTTTCTTTCTTCTTCTTTTCTCTTCCTTTCTCCCCTGCCCTTTCTTTCTTCTTTTCTTTTCGTTCCAACCGAGAGAGAGAATAGAGAGAGACCCAGACAGAAAGAAAGTGTAATGAGCTTTCTTGTTTATAAAATGTAAATGGTGGATATTGATGGATATTAATATGAAATTGGGATGGATAATGGTGATTGAATGTAAAAGATGGATGCTGAATAAGGTAGGGCAATTCGAGAAGCCCAAGAACTCCAATGATTCATTCAAGAATAGCTAATCTCCAATGATACCCATACAATCTTTCCTTGATAGCTAATAATATAGACTCAACTAATTATGAACCTAACTATTATTATTCAGCCCAACTAGTTATTCAATTATAAACCCAAGCCCAAAGGCCCTACCCCAATATCCTTACATTTAAACCCAAGCCCACAGGTACTAACATAATATCACTTACAGAAAGAGAGACCGAGAGAGAGGGAGAGAAACAGAAAGCTTGAGAGAAGAGCCGTGCGGTGGGCTAGCCACCGTTTGGGGCGGACGACGGCGCCGGGTCGGGTGGGTCGCGGCCCAACGCCAGTGAGGCAAAAATCTTGGAGTTCTGGCATTTTCTCGGAAGCCAAGCAGTAGAAAATCCATTTTTTTTTGGGTAAGTATAATTTTTAGGCTTGATTTCTTGATTTTTGTTTTGATTTGTGTTGTTTTGTGAAGATTTTCGTTATACCCACTTATTCCGGTTCTATAATGATAAAAATTAACCACCAAAACAGGTATATATTTTGTTTTATGCTTCCATTTTTTTTTTCCAAATTTTCCTGGTAACCAATCAGAGATTAACGGGTTTTGTTTCTGAACTATTCTTTATTTTCATACGTATTCGTCAGTACCATAATGGATTTTCTTGTTTCTTGGAATTTTCTCTGAGTTGGAATTGATCTTCCAGCTATTGAAGTCCGATTTGAGCACCTAAACGTTGAAGCAGAAGTTCATGTAGGAGGCAGAGCCTTGCCTTCCTTCTTTAACTTCATTATAAACATCCTAGAGGTAACCATCTGCAAACTCTACAACATAAGTTAGTGATAAATTTTATTAATTTCTTGAAATGAGAAAATACGCTCAGCTGTTATCTTGAATTGGATTCTGAATTTCTGGGATATCTGTATCAAATTTCTAATTTGATGGGATATTAAAGGTGACAAGCCAATTTTCCATAGAGTTCTGTACTTGGAAAATAGTTATTAGGATTTAAAAAGGATTTAAAATGAGATTGTACATGCATTTGCATGGTTGGGCATTTTATATGCATATGGATTTGCCCATAGAGATGGATCTGACACAATGTGAGTTGTTTGTTTGTTAGTAATTCATCTCTATGTGAATGTAATCACATCTGGTTTTAAGCTGAAACATAATTATTACACAGTCAAACTTCAGTGGTTGTTCTTTACATATCTTTAACAAGAACTTATCTGTGTACTTCATTTCTACCCAAATACTTCAACAGGATATTTGAAATCAACAGTTTTGACTGTTAAGTTCTATATGCAGTTTAATGGCAGCTTCATGTTTTGGAACTGGATAGCTAGCTATTACTCTTGCAGTGGTCATGGTTCATTCACTCGGAATATTTTGTCTTTGCAGATACTTATCAAAAAAAAATATTTTGTCTTTGCAGATGAATGAAATGTAATGGCAAGGGAAAGATATATGCTCTGCCTATAAAGGTCAATGTTTTGTATTCACTTATATAGTCATCATAGGTTTTGGTACACAATCTCAGAATATTTGTCTTCTGTAATTTTCTTGAGTTCTATGGCATCTGGTAAATCGAAGCTCATAGATGCAGAGACATTTTTATAACTGCGTGGAGAATTTGTCTGTTGATAACTGAACTTAATTAGTTGCTCATTCTTTACAAGGTCTTTTGCTGTATTAGATCAGATAATAGTTTAGTCTTATTTGGACTTGCTCAGTGTAACAATGAGACATGCATAAAGAAAAAACTTGGATTGATTTTACCTGTTTCATGTTTCAAAGTAATAATTTCATTTCATTTCATTCCACAAACAAAAGGGGAAAAGAAGAACAAACAAGTTGTGCTTTTCCAAAGAAATAATTGATTGTAAATACAATATTGGTGGACCAAATTACATACGTACACCTTCAGGTGTGTTGTGCTTTTTTGAGTATATCTTAAGTTGCTCTTTGTGGTCATCAATTAGTTTGATTTGTTGTTTACTTATGATAATTTGCTCAAAACAGTGTTTTTTTTTTAGTGACCTCAGAATAACATGAGGAGTCTGACCAACGAATTATCCTAACAACGTATGCAAACAAATCTGAAAGAAATAAACTTTTGTGCAATGTACTTGCATAAACGCAATTACCAACTTCTAAAGCACCAGTTTTCAAATTCAACAATTTATTTTGTCGTAACTAAATTTACATTAGAAAATATGAATGGGCATGAGAGAGATGCCAAAACTTAAACCTAAGACTACACATGCTCATAAAAAATTCCACCAAACCGAGGCAATTCAAAGTAGAGGTTTGAGCCAATGAAAATTACCAACAAAAGCATATATTTATACAAATACAATAGACTTTAATTAATAAAATAGTATGAATGGTTAATAAATAAGGATATAAACAACCCTTGAACTTTGGGGCTATCTACAGTGAATGCTATGCATCTACATAGTATAATATGACTTACACAAATTAAATGTTTAGCAACATTAATCATAAATATGTGAGGTAATTTAATATGTCAAGGTATTTTATTTTATTTTATTTTATTATTATTATTTTTTATGGTTCCAATTTTTGTCAAAAAGATCAAAATGGTACATCTTCTGTGATTTAGTTTAAAATCACATTTTTTATCTACAAAATCACAATGCCAAACATTCTCTAAGTAAAGAGTGGATTCCTATCTCCTATAGTTCAAAGCTAACCCAAATGCCAAATCTAGTAAGCTAATGAGTTCTCTGATTCAGCTTGAATGTTATTGTCCACAATTGCCAACCAACGCAAGGCCTAAAGCCAATCTCAGTTATAAGCTATTAAGAAAATGATATCTCGCAAGCTGCGGGTCTTTGTTATTTATTTATTTTTTTGCCCTTTTCAGTTTTAAGGTCGTCAACTATTTGCTTATCTACAAAAGGAAAAAGAGCAAAAACGAAGACTAATGCTACTCTTTACACTTGTTATATATTGATTGACGTTGCATATTGTCGCAATCTAAAGTATATGGGAGATATTGTCAATTGGGTGGTAGTTTGAAGGGGGGTATGTGGACTTTTTTCTTGAATTAAAGTTTTTTAATTAACTTGAAATTGTAATTTCCATTAGTAAATAAATTTCACATAGTAATAGAAACTTATAGGCTATAGTGCTTGATGCTTTTTGGTGAAGAAAATATCTGAAGAACATATGGATGGCCCTCTAGATATTGATATCTTTGAGAAAAGGTTTTTGATGTCTTCTATCACTATTCACTATCCAAAACTTTTTAGGGTGACTTTAAATATTTAATCACTGTTTTAACATTCTATGCCTCCAGATCTTTCAAATAAAAAGTTGCTCAAATTGTTTGTTGGCTTCCACATTCAAAAATAAAATTTCATGAATGTCAACAATATTATCTCCAAATGACAAGGATTGGTCCAATTCAATATGCCAAATTCACAAAGCAGAGGATTATTAGTAGAGAATGAAGAATTGCAACATTTTTTTTCTCAAACTTCAAACTCAAATTCATTGTTCAAGTATGAGAAAATGGAATTGAACATAAAAAACTTATGTAATAAGGAGAGTCAACTTAAATCAAACAAATTCTTATTTGTTACACAGAAATGTTAAGCATCTTTGCGCTATCAAATATGTATGAGAAAACTAATTTTCTCCTTGAACAAGGATATAATAAATCAAAATACTCATATATAAATTAATTTGCATTTAAAATTGAGATGATTGACTTGATTCATTTGATTGATTCAAATTTTCCTCACCACCTGCTATGATTTGGTCAAGTGATGAGAGGAAAGGCTTGGAAGGCATTTGTAAGCATTCAACATTTCCTTCAAGCATTTGAACGACTTTTTTCATTGAAGGACGATCATTAGGCTTCATTTGTATACACCATAATGCAACAATGATCATCTTATTGCCTATTTTCTTTTCCTCCTCTGTGGCGTCTTCCAATATTTCTTCATCGTTTCCATTTTGTAATTGGTCATAAACCCAAGTAGGGAAGTATATTTGGCTTGAGTGTTCTGCAAATGCATTTATGTTCTTTCTTCTACCAGCCATTTCCATCAATAACATTCCAAAACTATAAACATCAGCTTTGTATGAGACGCCTCCAATGTTTTTGTAGAACAACTCCGGAGCCATGTATCCTAATGTTCCTCTTGCAGCAGTCAAAGAAACAATGCTGTCATTTACTGGATATAATTTTGCTAGTCCAAAGTCAGAAACCTTGGGAGTAAAATTTTCATCAAGAAGAATGTTGTGAGGCTTGATATCAAAATGTAAAATTTGCATCTCACATCCTTGATGTAAATATTCAATCCCACGAGCCACTCCTAGAGCTATATCATACATTTTATCATAACTTAGGAGCGTGCATACTTGTGGCGAAAATATGTATTTATTTAGGGAACCATTAGGCATGAACTCATATACAAGAGCCTGTTTCGATCCTTCAACACAAAAACCAATGAGTTGCACTACATTAACATGGTGAATCCTTCCAATGGTTGCAACTTCGCTTATAAAATCTTGTCCGTTAGCTTTGGACTTACCTAACATCTTTATAGCCACAAAACGACCACTTCGAAGTGTTCCTTTAAATACAGTGCCGAAACCTCCTTCGCCCAATTTCTCCTTGAAACTTTTGGTAATCTTCTTAATTTCGGAATAAGAGTACCTTATTGGCATGAGGTTATTGTGACTTTGTAGAAATTCTTCAACAACACCATACATAGATAAATGCCTCCTACGCCATTTATATATCAAGAATGCAATTACAAATGGAGTCCCCAATATCATTTTTGCTGCTGGGAATATTAGTCCTATGGAAGAACATCACCAAAGTATGGATTGTAAGTCAACATGTTGTTGCATTGCTGTAATTATATATTTATTTTAGTATAGATCCTAGTATATACGGAGAATACTAACTTGTTATCTTTTTCAGGTAATAATTCATATTTAATTTCATTTTGGCCACATGTTAATTAATTAATCATGCTTGACAGTGTATAGAATGATCTGCTAAAAACGGAAAAAACAAAAATTAAAGAAGATCAAAGGAGAGAAGATTCTTACCGTAGTCCAGGATCATGTATGGTAGTAAATTGATTGGAGGAGGAGCTGCAAGAAGTATGAAAAAAAAAAAAAAAAATTAATTAATTAACAAAATTGCATAAACAAATGTCACTTTAGCTAGGGTTACTTAAAGAAGGGAGTTCAACAAAGCTTTCTCCTCTTCTATATCCTCTCCAGGCTCCAGCAGTAGTAAGAATTGCCAATTAAAGAAGGGAGTTCAAAAAAGCTTTCTCCTCTTCTTCATCCTTCTTCTTCTTCTTTTTTATTTTTTATATATATTTTTTTTTGTCGTTACAAATATCAAGAAAAATAAAACAAAAGAGGAACCGAATTGGCCGGGAAAAGCCTCCAAGTGGGGTGATCATTAAAATAAATTGGAATCCATTGATAGAAAAAATTAATTATAAAATAGATGTTACTTTCTATCATCGTTTCACATGTCTTACATTTTATGAAGAACCTCACGTACGACTCACGAGGGGCCAAAAAAGATATCCATTTTTTTTTTTGGGTGCAAAATCATAGCATTTCATTATCAACTATTAGATTTAAAATAATTTATAAATATTAACAAAACTATTAAATGGTCATTTTTTCATATACTTATTATGAATCAACAGGGCTTTATTTTCAACCCGTTAAAATGATGAACAACAAGCGCCAGGCCGGGTCCTAATTGAAGAGCATGTCGTAGAACCCGACGTAAGATATGCTTCCTAAGATCACCAATGGCTTATTACGGAAAGCAAGGCATATGGCATCTATAAAGTAGCCAAAAAAATGAAAGAAAAAAGGACCAACCCGCGTGAAAGACTTGGAAGTAAAAAACAAAACAAAACAAAAAGCAACAAGTCACTCAACAAATTGATCTTCATCTTGACTTCAATTCTTTGGAGTCTCTAATGCAAATACCTCGTGACATCTCCTCTAATACTCCTAAAAGTAATTACAGGCTACAAACATTAAGCAAGTCCAAATAATGCTTGAACTTAATTTGAGAATCGAAACTGATTTAGTCATCATGTTGGTTGGATTTTCCGTTGTAGCAATTTTCTTTACTGTGATGTCATCTTGTGTCACAATCTCTCGAAGGAAATGATATTTGACATCAATGTGCTTGGTCCTATTGTGATATATTTTTATTTTTGGTCAAATGTGTTGTGCTCTCGTTATTGCAAAACACAACATTATATTCTCTTCTTGCTGCAAACTTAGATCGCCAATCAGACCTCTCAACCAAATTGCTTATTTTGCTGCCATATACTCTACTTTTGTGGTAGACAAAACAACCGTTGACTGTAATATCGTTTTCCAACTAATGACATACCCTTAAATGAAAACATAACTTGTTGGAAATCTCATTTTATCCAAATTAAGAAGAAATAAAAGCAACGGTATAAACATCTTGCTTGATCGATCATCGAGGACAATCAATATTCCATATATATTTCTATGTCGTTGTTTCATTCTATACTAAATTTACCAAATTGCCCACAGGGAATTTATTCTGCAAATAAATTTTTAAGATTGAAGCCTCACCTTTGAAAAATAGCTCAAATATTCGTACTAGTGGTCGTTGTAGTAGTCGTGGTAGAAAAAATACTGTTTTGAAAAAGAAAATAATAAGTAATAACATGCATCAGTGTTTGGAAACATAGAATTAAAACTCGCTACGTAATATGAAAAAAAAAAATCACATCTTCAAACAAGCTCTAAATCAAAGTTCTTACCGATGTACGATGGTAGTGCTAGTATTCCCCGAATAACTGCAGCATGAAAGAAAAAAAATTAAAATCATTAATCAATCAAAAAAAAAGGTGATTTGAATAATTTAAAAGTATATGACCTAATAAAATTGCATAAACAACTTTCCGTTTGGTCATGGTAAAAATAAATATAAATAACCTCTTAGACTTGAGGTGTCTTAGAATTGGATCGTATTGATCGAATTCTCATGATAGAAAACTTACTTGGGTATATCTTGTTAACATAGTACAAGATTCCTGGTTTACCTAAGAAAAGAACACCATTAGCGTTTAGAAGCATGAATGGTTAGCGATGAGAAAAGAAAGAAACAGAAATTTAATGGTAATTAAAATTTAAACATGTAAGAAATTTACTTAGAAATTGCAAGTGTTGTCTTTTTTCTCGCATGCATTCTTTTATATACGCACCTTCTTGATAGCAACTAACAATATTGTTCGTCCTATTGACGTAGCAATCCTCAACTCTGCAGCTTCCACAATAAAGTTGTGCCAGGAAAGCTTAAAACCCTGTAGCAAATCATTGTGGAAGTCTGTACAGGAAATATTTGTCAAGTCTTCATAATAACGATCTGAGTATGATATGAAAGATATTTGCTCTACTTGCACAAGTCCCCCAACTCCACTGCATCACTACTATCCTGGAATAGAGCATATGTATACCTCTTGGAATTGGGATACACTCTATCCTCAAAGCAAGCAGAAATGTTTAGATGATACCGAGAATTCACTCGCTTTTCACATTTCACGAAATACACTGTTATAGCAAATACTTGATATGGATCCCCTGAACTGAAATTAGCTCTGTCTAGAGAATAACGAGGGATGAAGGAGTAGTACTCATTAGCGTTGAGTCCAATACCTGGGTCTACAACTCGGATTTTGTAGTTGGTGTAATTGATTTGTCGTACGAAGTATCTTCCATCATATAAGTGTAACACTAGTGTTTGGTTGTTCTCACATGAAAGATTATACCTTTGATCACCGCAGTTTTTGGGATCGCTCGTTAATCGAAACGGATAGCTTATGTTAGGGATGGAGCCGCAGGAAGAAGGAGGACAGTGATCCTCTGCAGTAGTATTGCAAGTTTGCTGAACTAGGACAAGAACAACAATAAGGGCCGTCAGTCCCATTCCTCTTGCCATGGAGATCTGGAGAGAGAGAGAGAGAGAGAGAGAGAGAGTTTTCACATATTCCACAGCAATTAAAGCCAATATATAGAAAAAGTAAATAAATAATGTAAGGCGTAAGCACCTACGTCATATATTGAAAAATAGGCTTTTTATGAAGTATTTAAGAGGCTGAGAACCATTGCTGATGGATATTTGCATAGAAATGGTAATCTCATACTTGTTCTTGTTTGTGGCTTTCATCATAGACCTTGGAGATGCCCAAAATGGGTGTTCTGAAACACGTTGTGGAGGTCATGGCCCACCCATCCGATTTCCCTTCCGACTTAACACCCAGGCAGATCACTGTGGGTATTCTGGGTTTAATATCTCCTGCACTGGCACTGACACAAATGATACAGTGCTCGAGCTGCCCGTTTCAGTGAAGCTCCTTGTCAAAGAGATTAACTACAAATCTCAAGTAATTCAATTATATGATCCACAACATTGCTTCCCAAGGTCGCAGCTTCAACGGCTCAATTTGTCTAATTCCTCTCCTTTCCGATTCAAAGTAAATTCTGACGTTTCCGACTATGCCTTATTCAATTGTTCCCAAAGATCAGATGAAATGGAGTACCCTCTGATCTCTTGTCTTAGTGGCCCAACCTACCAAGTTTATCCTGCGACTTACATCACGGCGTCCCTCATATCTTGTACAAAGATGTATAATCTTGTATCAATTCCAGATGCTATAATATTCCATCCTGATAAATTTGTTCAATTGAGTTGGTCCACTCCAGACTGCAGATACTGTGAAGGGATCAAAGGTAATAGATGTGAGAAGAGTAATAGCAGTGGATCAGGAACTCAGTGCATTTCTACACATACTAAAGGTATTATATCTATCCAATTCATTTCAAACTTTCTTCTTCATTATTTATATTTTAAAATTTACATTAATGAGAAGCTGATTCTGTTAAATCTGTGCAGGTGCATTAATATTGAAGTTAAAGATCGCAGGTGAGTCCTATATATATTTGATATTAATTTGTAACTATTCTTATAATTGTGGAGAAGAAAGTTATTGAGTCACGAATATTTATAATGCAGGTGTCATCTTAGGTCCATTTATGATATTACTCTCAGTCTTTGCTCTCTACCGTTTCTATACTTATGATAAAGTAGAAAAAGAATATCGAGCGAAGATCGAAAAGTTTTTGGAGGATTACAGAAATTTCAGACCTACAAGATACTCGTATGCTGATGTTAAAAGAATTACAAATCAATTTGCTGAGAAGTTAGGTGAAGGAGCATATGGAACAGTGTTCAAAGGAAAGCTTTCCAACGAAATTTATGTTGCGGTGAAGATCCTAAACACTTCCATGGGAAATGGGGAAGAATTCATAAATGAAGTAGGAACAATGGCTAGGATCCATCATGTTAACGTGGTTCGCTTAGTTGGTTTCTGTGCTGATGGATTTAGAAGAGCTCTGGTTTATGAGTTCTTACCAAATGATTCACTAGAGAAGTTTATATCTTCAACGGCCGCCAAGAACCTTATTCTTAATTGGGATAAGCTGCAAGATATTGCTTATGGCGTAGCAAAAGGAATTGAATATCTTCACCAAGGATGCGACCAACGAATCCTCCATTTTGATATCAAACCTCACAATGTTTTGCTAGACCAGAACTTCAATCCAAAAATTTCTGATTTTGGTCTTGCCAAGTTGTGTTCAAAGGATCAAAGTGCAGTTTCCATGACCACAGCTAGGGGGACTGTGGGTTACATTGCACCTGAAGTGTTCTCTAGAAATTTTGGAAATGTGTCTGCAAAAGCAGATGTTTATAGCTTTGGAATATTGTTGCTTGAAATAGTTGGAGGGAGGAAAAATGTCGACGTTACAGTTGAAAACACTAGCCAAGTCTACTTTCCAGAATGGATCTACAATCTCTTGGAACAAAAAGAAGACATACGAATCTTTGTTGAGGATGATGGAGATGCTAAAATTGCAAAGAAACTTGCAATTGTAGGACTCTGGTGCATTCAATGGCACCCAATGGATCGTCCTTCTATTAAAAATGTGGTTCAAATGTTGGAAGGAGGAGGAGATAAATTAACTATGCCTCCGAATCCCTTTGCCTCTGTGGGTCCCATAAAAATTAGTGCAAATATACCTACAAAACGTCTAAACAATGAGTTGGAAGTGATTCTTGAATTATAATAATTATATGTAAAATTAGCGTATGTAATAATTACTATATATGTTGCAATGATCTTGTAATCCTAGAACTTATTAATTTTGTAATCAATGTAATTGGGACTTCAATTCGATGATTATGAAAAAGTGGCTACTAATTTTTTTTCTTTTTCTTTTATCTGCCATTTTTTCCTTTTCAATTGTCAATTTCTTAGGTTGTCATATAATCTAAGAATGAATTTGTTTTAGTCACACCATTTATTTATGAAGCACCACACAATTTATCTCTCTGTTGCACGGTATTTGTAAAAGACTAATGTATATTTCTGAATATATATCAGCTCAAGATCCCTTACTTTATGCATAATAGAAATATTAAAAATCATGACAAATTCATGATCTGCTCTTAACTTTATCACATTAATGGCCATACAAATTCAGGTTTGTACTAATCCCCAAAAATAATTGGTCCAAATTAACCTTCACTGCCACTCCTTATTTCTGGGTCATCACTCACACTTTCTGTGTCTATATCTTTTTCATTAAGGTGTCCGAGTCATGCATGGACATAACAATCAACCCTTCGTCATTGCCCTCGTCAGTCATACACTTTGGATTCCAAAAGAAATTTCCAAGATCCTACAAGTGATTGGATTTGGACCACACCACTATCTCCCTAGCTAATGTCTCTATGTATTTTGAGTCCATGATTGAGACTACACATAGTCATTGGCACGCAGACTCCACGCTCATTATTGCACTACTAAAAACTCAGTGTTTACTAGCGTTAAATGGAAACACTAATAAATTATTTTCAATATGGCCGATAATATTTGATACAACACATAGACTTTGGCATGGAGGCTCCACGCTAGCTCATTATTGCACAACTAAAAAATATGGTGTTTATCTTAAACGCCGATAATGATTGAGACAACACATGGCCTTTGGCATGAAGACTCCATATTCATCATTGAATCGATAAGTTTTTAAAAATTGGTGTTTAGCTTAAACGCCGATGATGATTGAGATTACACTTAGCCTTTGGTATGGACACTCCATATTCGTTCTTGTTATTTTGTTGGCCATTTTTCTACTCACTAAAGTTATGCTTTCCTTGTATATTATTATTATAGTTAGAGAAATATTTGGTGTCCCACTCCCATTTCATTTTTATTTCACCTTTATCTAGAAACAAGGGGTCAGAATCTAGTGACCCTGAGCAACCTGAGACAGGATACCAACCCGTACTTCCAGGTCAGCAGGAGTACCAGTACCAGCATTCCATGTACGACACAAATGATTCATTTCATCTGTTAGGCATGCCGCCGCCGATAAATGAGTTAGGGATTACTTCCCTTGGTCACATGGCGTGGCTATTCCCCGATGAGACACAACATGGGGACGATAGTTGATGAGTAAGTACATATATTTAAAAAAAACGTGTGTGCTGTAGTTAATATTTAGTTTAAACAATTAACATCAATCGCTAACAATTAATGTACACGTGTTAGGTACCAATCCAGATGGTTTCATTAATTTAGATGGTAGACTGGCAAGCTAATAAGAAGCAGGACATTTGTGCATATGTAACATGACTGGGAGAAGCTAAATGCTCGCACGAAGGAAGTTTTATGGGTGGCCTAGATGGTATATTTAAACTAGATGTTATTATTCGTCCGTAACATGTTAAAATATATATATATATATTAAATATATCAAATTTTAAATGGTGCAGGAAGAGTTCTTCATCCTGCAAAGATGCAATCTAGAAAAGTTAACGCGTTCCAGGATATGAGCCATGAGCTAAGTAACTGGAGATATAAAGTAAAAGCAAAACTTCAAATTCGAGGTATGTGGGAATTTTCCTTCCACATGCATTCCCTGAATGGTCTTCGAAATTTCTTTTGAAATCCAAAGTGAATGATTGATGACCCAGAAATAAGGAGTACTGGACGTGAAGGTTAACCTTCAATTTGGACCAATTATTTTTGGGGATTAGTGCAAATGTGACTCACGACAATCTTACCGTAGTTTATGGAGTTGGACATTTCGCCATCGCCGTTGTCGATGACTGGATTGGATGACTATTAATTTAGTCTTCGCGTGCACAACATGGTCCAATGGGCTGCTGCGAAGCTTACAGACTTGCTGCGAAGCTTGCATGTTGACGGACTGTCTTCGAGCCAGGGCTGCTGAGTGCCAACTGTACTTTGTAAGGAAAGTTATATAAATGGTCCAACTTGACGTGCGATTGACTGTTCAACTTGACGTGCGATTGCCATTCGAAATGACCCCACACATTTAGATATACTTTCAATATTGCAAATAAAATGTCACTTCTCCACGACATGAGTTTGGTGGATGTTCAGATCAAGTTTGATAATGATCATCGGTGGTAGCCAACAGTCGATGGTCTTCAAAGATTAAATTAAGCATAAACATTTTGGAAGGCTATCAAATATTGTAACGTGAGTACTTCACAATCTTGCATTTGACTGGCAATAAGAATTGAAACAAATGTGACAAATAACGTGCATTTGATTCTATGCAATTAGTCAATCAGGTTGTTCCAATTTTACATTAAATTTAGACAGTTCGAAAGAGGGCGTTGGAGAGCACACCTACCTCGACAAATTTGAGTCTTTAGCTCAAATGTCTTCTAGTCGTTCTAGTCTGTCCTTTACGTATTGTATTTGTAGTTAAGTCTTCTTTCACATTATCTTTAGTTGAAACAAAAGGCCAGCTTCTAATCAACTAGTCAACTAGAAACAAAAATAAAAAAGCACCATGTGAAAAGTTAGAAACTTAGAAATTAAATTCTTTATCTTAAATGTGTTATAGTCGTTGTAGTATTTCCTTTACATGTATCCGTAGTCAAGGTTTTTTTTTACATTATCTTTAGTTTGAATTAGAGGCCATCCTCTAATCAACTAATCAACTAGAGACAAAAATAAAAAGGGCTAATAAGTAGAAAGTTAGAAACTAATTACAAACCATAAATTCTCTTCTTTTCTATTCTCTAAATCATCCATACATAATTTCAAATCATTTTTTTCTCGATATTTACAATTTTAAAAACAATACAAAAAATCACACAATCAAATGAGCCCTAGAGTCTTTAGCTTAAATGTCATCTAGTTATTGTAGTTTGTCCTTTATAATAGAGTAATTCTACATGTATATTAAGTGTCCATAAAAAAATGATGTAGTTTTTAAAATCACTATTAGGCGTGTGATTGATCAAATGGTGGTTTTAAAAACCACCTCATTTTTAGATAGACAATTGACGGACACTTAATGTACATGTACAATTATTCTTTACAATAACTACCTTATATTTGCTTCCCTTCCTTAAATATAAGGAAAATTTAAGAAGAAAAAAAAATCACTTACAACAGATTCTCTATAGGCTCTCTAAATATTGGGTATGTTTAGAACATTCTTACCAGTCACTTAACCATTTTCCGTAAATGTAGGGAAAAAAATCACTTTTTGTTTTCATACGCAAAAATACTCCACAACAGCTTCCCTTAACATTTTCCTATATTATTAAAATAATACTTTTTACAATACTTTTTTCTTTTTTAATAGTAGAGAGTAGAAAAGGAAGAGAAAAGGACTAGGACCCAATGAATTTTATGATTATAATAATGCATTGGGAAAGCTACAATGTTTTCCTATGCATTGGAAAGTATTGTAGCTTTTACATAGAACATAAAAATATAAAGAAGATGCTACGGATGGGTTTTTATGACTTTCTTAATATGTTGTTTCACTAAAATTTAGGGAACAAAACCCTAAAATTTTGTTATGAGTTATTAATAACAAAATTAATAACTCATAAGAACTATCAATAAAAAATAGACATGTGTCCCTATGACTCATTAAAAAAATAAAAAAAAAATAAAAAACTACAAATATTAAAAACATTAAAAATTTAGATTGGTGGTGTTTTTTTTTTTAAAGAATTCACTTTTAAGAAAACCGTGTGATTTTCACAACAATTATAAAAAATCTTTGGGGGTGTAAAGAGGCTAAAATTGGGTTTTGCACTATGAGTTTTTATAGAAGTACTTTAGGTTTTTATAATAGGGCCTCACGTGGGTCAAGCTTAATATTTTGGTCATAATAGTATATATATATATATATATTATAAAAGCTATTAGAAGAGGGGGAAAGGTCTGTGACGGACTATTCCCTCAAATCTCAATCCGTTTTTTAACGTGGCAATATGTGGCAATATATTTATGTCAACTTGGAGCATTCAAAGAATTCTCATTTCGCTTTCATATCAATTTACTTATTTATTTTCATTCTTGTTATTAGTCTTTGGCCGCTTCTTTATTCTTTTTTTTTTTCTTTTTTTTTTTTTATAGATACTTGCTAAACAGATTACATCAAAAGAGTGGGTCAAGACTAATGACAAGGATGAAATTAAATGAGTAAATTGATATTAAAACATTACTCCTACAATTAAGGGTGGCCAAATCAGCCCTTGCCTAAGGGATTGATTCAGTCACCTTCAAACCACACCAATATCTATCCATTCACTAGTAGCAACCCTTTCTTTCTTCATCTTCCTTCCTTGTTTTTCTTATTCTTTTTTTTTTTTTTTAACTATTATTTATTCATTTATTTACCATTATTATATGGGCAGCTCATTTAAAATGTACAGTCCAAATAAGAGGTATTGCATTAAATCTCAATCCAAACGGTTGCCTGTCAGAGAGAACCTTTCCTCTCACGTTTTCTTTGTATGGTATCCGTATAAGCTCTACTGATTAGCAAGGTGCAAAGAATGTGGGCCGCGAAACAAACTGCCATTGAAGCTTGCTGGAAAGTGTGAAAAAGATTACTCGGTTTTTATTGATCCATCTAGGGTAACCAAAATGGAGATATGCTTTATTTTTTGAAGGGGTTCATTGTTTTTTAAATAATTGACTTTAAAAACCTGCTTGATTTTCACATCAATTACTTAATTATTTATTTCCAAAGCACAATGACACAATGTATATTATGATGCACGGTATTTGTAAAAGACGAGTAATTCTAATAGTATATTAACTGTCCATAAAAAAATGAGATGGCTTTTAAAATCACCATTTGATTAATCGCATGTCCAATGGTGATTTTAAATGCGAGCAATTCTATTAGTACATTAAATGTCCATAAAAAAATGAGGTGACTTTTAAAATCATCATTTGATCAATCACACGCCTAATGGTGATTTTAAAAGCCACATCATTTTTTTAATGGACACTTGATGGACATTTAATGTACTAATAGAATTACTCTTAAATATCACCTTATTTTTTTTTATGGATACTTAATGTGCATGTAGAATTACTTGTAAAAGACTAATGTATATTTCTGAATATCAGCTCAATAATATACATTTCTTTATGCATAATAGAAAATTAGAAATATTAAAAATCATGACAAATTCACATTAAGCCTACAAAGACAAAGAGGTATGTGGGAATCAATTCCTTCAATTTTTTTTTTTTTTAAGTGCCTTTAAATGTTCTTGTAAAGAGGCAAGCTGTAGTTGGTAGTGTATCTGTATGATTGAGGAGGGCAATGGCAAAAGGGTAGATTGTGATGTACATGACTGGGGAGTGTTGGACAACAAAGATGGTGCAGACCAGGACATAAAATACAGCCTTGATATATATATATATATATATATATATATATATATAATTTTAGAATAACCTCTAGAATTTTTAAATGCACTAGTGTGATTTATCAAACTATCAAAGTGTGTCAAAAAAGTCTCTTTTATTGAAATATTTCTATAATACTCTTATTCTCTTAAAATAAAAAAATTGAAAAAACTATTAGTCAATTAATATAAAACTAAAAAGTTAAAGAAATTAAAAAACTTAATTTTTTTTTTTAAAAAAAAATATTAGAAGAAACAAGAAGAAAATTGGTGGCTCAGCAGCCGTCCTAACTAAAAAATTTTAATTTTTTTAGTTTTGAATTTCTTTAAATTTTTAGTTATATATATATATATATATATATATATTATAGAAAGAGAGAGATAGGAATTTTCTACAAAGCAGTTTGTAGGAATTTTTTTACAAATTAGCATTGAATTTGGATAAATGAAGAATATATGCTCTACTAAATTGGATTTTTTGTGTAGGTTCTTGGAAAGATCATTTGAATTCTCTTGCAAAGGCTGCCTTGAGTCTCCTATAAAGAATTTTAATATCTATTATTTATTGAGAAATGACAGAAACTACAGTTTTATTTACTATTTTTTATTTTGTTTCTTTCATCTGCCTTTTTTTTTTCTTTTTCAATTGTCAATTTCTTAAGGTTGTCATATAATCTAAGAATGAATTTGTTTCTAGTCACACCATTTATTTTTGAAGCACAACAACGCAATGTATATTATGTTGCACATTAAGTGTCCATCAAAAAATAAGGTGACTCTTACAATCACTATTTGATCAAAATCATCATTTCATCAATCACATGTCCAATAGTGATTTTAAATGCCAAGTAATTCTATTAGTATATTAAATGTCTATCAAGTGTCCATAAAAAATGAGGTGAATTTTAAAATCATCATTTGATAAATCACAATTTGATAAGGGGCTGCAGACGCTTCCTCAAGTCAGTTCAACAATTGATAAGAATTTCAAAATAATTTATAGCATCATTGATGAAGGCAATGGTAATTATATTTTAATAATTAATGACAAAGGGCGAAGCTTTTGGTGCCCTCTTTGTAGTGAGGTTGGCTGCTTCTGCAGGATCTCAAGCATACATGAGCAAATACGAAGAATCACGTTACCCCTGATCAAGCACTCATACTCGAAGGGGATTCTTTGATTATCAATCAGACCATGCTGGTGGATGAATGGATCGTTGCCCCGACAATCAAACAATCAAATGATATTTATTGTTTTTTTCCCTTCAATTATTCTCTTCTTAGACGTAACAAAAAGTAACCAAAAAAGAAAAAACTATCTTTTAAGTACATTTTGTTTCTAAATGGGAAAATTAGCGGAATTATTTTTAGTAACCTCACTAAATTTTGCTAGTCAAAATAATTAAAGATCATTTTGTATATTATCAGCTCAATAATATCCTTTTCTTTATGCATAATAGAAATATTAAAAATCATGATAAATTCACATTAATGGCCTACAAAGACAACGAGGTATGTGGGAATCAATTTTTTTTGAAGTGCCTTTAAATGCTCTTGAAGAGAGGCAAGCTGTAGTTAGTAGTACTGTATGATTGAGGAGGGCAATGGCAAAAGGGTAGATTGTGGTGTACATGACTGGGGAGTGGGGACGGTACTTTAATAAGAAAGATGAGAGGGGGGGCAAACTTGTGAACTGGGAGTCATTTTGGGTTGACGTTGAATGAATCCGTAGTAACGTAATTCAATTCTCTTGTCTTTTCCAATCCTATCAAACTACAAATTTTCCTGCTTTCACATGCATTTCCTGAATCGCCTTGAAAATTTCTTTTGGAATCCAAAGTGTATGATTGAAGAGGGCAATTTCTTTTGTTATGTCCACGACTCGGACACCTTAATGGAAAAGATATAGTCAGAGAAAGTGTGAGCGATGACCCAAAAGAAGGACTGGAATGGTGAAGGTTTAGACCAATTATGTTTGGGGATTATTAGTGCATGCAAACGTGACTCACGGCAAATTTACTTGCTGCGAAGTTGCACTTTGACTTTACTGAATAAATGAGTGGCTGAAGACTAATAACAAGAATGAAATTAAATGAGTAAATTGATATGATTATTGTGGATTTAATATTGCACATAAAATGTCAGTTTGGTGGATGTACGTTCATATCAAGTTTAATGATCATCGGTGGTAGTCAACATTTGATGGTCTTCAAAGATTAAAGCCTAAACACTTTGGAAGGCTATCAAATGTTGTAACTTGAGTGCTTCACAATCTTGCGTTTGATTGGCAATAAGAATTGGAACAAATGTGACAAATAACTTGCAACTCTCAAGGTTTCATCAAGGAACCAAGATTTTATGCAAGTTGTTCGAATTTTATATTAAATTTAGACGATCCGAAAGTGAGGGTTGGAGAGCCCACCTATCTCGACAAATTAGGTGGGAGCAGACCTATCATATGCGATGAGGGTCCTAGCTAGACCTAGAGGTGGCCAGATCACCCCCCAAGTGTTTGAGGTGGCTCAACCACCCCTAAATCTGACAGGGATGGCTGAACACCTCCAAACACTTGGCGATTCATCTGCCTCCTCTAGGGGTGGTTCGTAAACCCCCTTCCTATTTTTCTTTTCTGTTCTTTTCTTTTTTCAGATTTAGTTTTACTTTTCCCAATTAGATTCAATTTAATTCACCTTGCCGAACATATATTCCAATTTTATTTTATTTTTATATTCTCTAAACCTTTCGTATATAATTTCAAATAATTTTTTTCTTGGTATTTACAATTTTAAAAACAATACCAAAAAATTGCACATCCAAATGAGCCCTAAAGTCTTTAACTTAAATGTCTTCTAGTCGTTGTAGTCTGTCCTTTACGTATTGTATTCTTATTAATTAGTCAAGTCTTTATATTATCTTTAGTTGGATCTACAAGCCATCTTCGAATCAACTAGTCAACTAGAGAGAAAAACAAAAACAAAACAAAAACTCTTTAAAAAGTTAGAAACTACATAGGCAAGCTGTGGTTAGTACTGTATGATTGAGGAGTGCAATGGCAAAAAGGTAGATTATTATGTACATGACTGGGGAGTGGGGACACTTTAATAAGAAAGATAAGAGGGGGCAAACTTGTGGTCATTTTGGGTTGACGTTGAATGAATGCGTACAAACGTAATTCTCACGGAATTCTCATCTTTTCCAATCCTAGCTATCGAACTGCAAATTTTCCTGCTTTCATATGCATTCCCTGAATCATCTTGGAAATTTCTTTTGGAATCCAAAGTGTACGATATATTGACGAGGGCAATGACGAAGTGTTGATTGTTATGTCCATGACTCGGACACCTTAATACCAAGAATGAAATTAATGAGTGGCTGAAGACTAATACCAAGAATGAAATTAAATGAGTAAATTGATATGAAATCGAAATGAGAATTCTTTGAATGCTCCAATTTGGCATGTAAGGAAACTTATATAAATGGTCCAACTTGACGTGCGATTGAATCTCCCAAAAAAAAAAAAAGACATTTTAAAATGATGCCATGTTTTTCCAAATCGTGTTTTTGGAAAATCATGGTTAATTGGTTGACATGGTCCTTTATATGCTCTTCGATGGTCCAACTTGAACGGCCCATATCATAATGGTAAATAAATGAATAAATAATATTTGAAAAAAGAAGAAGAAAGAAAGGGTGGCTCCTAGTGAAGGGATAGATATTGGTGTGATTCGAAGGCGACCGAATCAACCCCTTGAGCAAAGAGCTGATTTGGCCACCCTTAATTGTAGGAATAATGCCTTCATATCAATTTACTCATTTAATTTCATTTGTTTTATTAGTCTGCAGCCACTCATTTGTTAGCCATGTGGAGTCTGGTTTGTTAGCTACTGAATAAATGAGTGGCTGAAGACTAATAACAAGAATGAAATTAAATGAGTAAATAGATTACACGTCAACTTGGTGCATTCAAAGAATTCTCACTTCGCTTTCATATCAATTCACTCATTTAATTTCATTCTTGTTATTAGTCTTCAGCCACTCATTTATTCAGTAGCTAACAAACCAGACTCCACGTAGCTAACAAATGAGTGGCTGAAGACTAATAACAAGAATGAAATTAAATGAGTAAATTGATATGAAAGCATCACTCCTACAATTAAGGGTGACCAAATCGACCCCTTGCCCAAGGGGTTGATTTGGTCACCTCCGAACCACACCAATATCAACCCCTTCACCAGCAGCTAGCTAGCCACCCTTTCTTTCTTTCTTTCTTTCTTCTTCTTCTTTTCTTCTTCTTTTTTATTTTTTAGCTTTTATTTATTTACCATTATGATATATATTGGCCCATTCATTTAAAATGTACTGTCCAAATAAGAGGTATTGCATCAAATCTAAATCCAAATTGTTGCTTGTTGGAGAAAACCTTTCCTCTCACGCTTTCTATATATGGTATATATCAGTATAAGCTCCAGTGATTAGCAAGGTACAAAAAATGTTGGCCGCCAAATAAACAAACATTGGAGCTTGCTGGAAAATGTGAAAATGATTACTCTGTTTTTATTGATCCATTTAGGGTAACAAAAATGGAGATATTCTTTGTGTTTTTAAAGAATTGACTTTAAGAACCCGTTTGATTTTCACAACAATTATTTAAATTAGAAAAAATCTTTGGATTGTGAAGAGGCTAAAATTGGGGTTTGTATGAGTTTTTATAAAAGTTTGGGTTTTTATAATAGGGCCTCACATGGGTCAAACTTAATATTTTGGCCATAATATATATATATATATATATATATGAAATAGAGAGAATGCTTCTCTGATTAAGAAGAATCATACCTACTAGTAACAACTTCAAGTAATAAACATATGTTAGTCGTATCTGTTTTCTCTTTACACGACATTTGGTACTTATACAGCCTCCGAGTTATGAGAGATATCAAGCAGAACACGAAGCAAAGGTTAGGAAGTTTAAGGCATTTATGTCATCTATCATTTTTTTTTTTTTAAAAGAAAATTAGACCTTGAAAAACTTCATAACAATAAAAAAGATTAGACATTTAAGGGGTTTGGCTAATCAAGCCTATATCAACTTTAGAATCTACTATATTATCTTGTTCCAAATACATGGTTGTGAGCAAAAAATAAATTGCGAATACATGGTGAGCGATAAAAAGAAAGAACAATTGGCTAAAGTGCAATAAAAAAAGTGTTTAATTTAAAAGGAGAACAGACCGTTCTGACATGGTCGATCAATCTTATGTTATATAGCAAATTTAGTTACGCTTAGGAGTAATATACTTTTGAGAAACGATATAAATCAGATTTTCATCTTATAATTATCACATAATGTTAACATAACAATTCCAACCAATTGTTGGATTTTTTTTTAACAAAAAAAATCCAATGTTTTATTGGAATAGTCATGTCAGCATTATAGAATAATTATGAAATAAAAGTTTCATTTCTAGCAATACTCTTTATTTATCGGTAATTTTATATCGCATTAAATAGTGTCGAAAAATTATTAAATGACTTTAGTTTTGAGATTTTATCAAGCCACCTCCTAAGTTTCTATTTTTATTTAGTTCTTTAAGTGTTTTCCATTATCAAATCGATCATTTCATCCAATTTTAGTTTAAATAAAATTATAATTCTACCATTTTCTAAGAGAAAAAAACAAGGCAAAAGGAAAAAAAAAAAAAAAAAAAAAAAAAAAAAAAAAAAAGAAAAGAAAAGAAAAGAATAAAAATACCGAAAAATTTGGGGTGGCTTGTGTAGTTAAGGCCTAAGGGGTAGCCCCGCAAGTTGCCCCTCTATTATGAGTTGGTTGCACAAGTCATGCCCACCATTTAGGGTTGGCCACCCGAGCCACCTCTTAGTTGCAGAATGACTTGCTCGCAGTGACGAAGCAAGGATTTTTCTTCAAATGGGTTAAGATTAAAAAATAAAATTAAAAAAGTATTGACTAAAAATAGTAAAAGATATAAGTAACAAAATAAATAAACAATTCGACAAAATTTAATTATTGTTTAAAACATACAAATATAACTTACAATATATTTTGTCACACTTAAAGTTAATTTGTTCAATTGTTCTCAACAAGTCTTCATATTTTGAAATAGTTGCATGATTTCTTCATATTTTAAAATGATGCCATGTTTTTCCAAATTGTGTTTTTGAAAAATCATGGTTAATTGGTTGACATGGTCCTTTTTGTATATGCTCTTCGATGGTCCAACTTGAACGGGCCATATCATAATGGTAAATAAATGAATAAATAATATTTGAAAAAAGAAGAAGAAAGAAAGGGTGGCTCCTAGTGAAGGGATGGATATTGGTGTGGTTTGGAGGCGACCGAATCAACCCCTTGGGCAAGGGGCCGATTTGGCCACCCTTAATTGTAGGAATAATGCTTTCATATCAATTTACTCATTTAATTTCATTTGTTTTATTAGTCTTCAGCCACTCATTTGTTAGCTACGTGGAGTCTAGTTTGTTAGCTACTGAATAAATGAGTGGCTGAAGACTAATAACAAGAATGAAATTAAATGAGTAAATAGATTACATAGATTACATGTCAACTTGGTGCATTCAAAGAATTCTCATTTCGCTTTCATATCAATTTACTCATTTAATTTCATTCTTGTTATTAGTCTTTAGCCACTCATTTATTCAGTAGCTAACAAACCAAACTCCACATTACCACGTAGCTAACAAATGAGTGGTTGAAGACTAATAACAAGAATGAAATTAAATGAGTAAATTGACATGAAAGCGTCACTCCTACGTGGTAACGTGGAGTTTGGTTTGTTAGCTACTGAATAAATGAGTGGCTGAAGACTAATAACAAGAATGAAATTAAATGAGTAAATTGACATGAAAGCGTCACTCCTACAATTAAGGGTGGCCAAATCGGCCCCTTGCCCAAGTGGTTGATTCGGTCACCTCCAAACCACACTAATATCAACACCTTCATTAGGAGCTAGCTACCCTTTCTTTCTTCTTCTTCTTCTCTTTTTTTTTTTTTTAGCTTTTATTTATTTACTATTATGATATATATTGGGCCGTTCATTTAAATTGTACAGTCCACATAAGAGGTATTGCATCAAATCTAAATCCAAACTGTTGCACGTTGGAGAAAAACCTTTCCTCTCATGCTTTCTTTATATGGTATATATCAGTATAAGCTCTAGTGATTAGCAAGGTACAAAAAATGTGGGCCGCCAAATAAACAAACGTTGGAGCTTGCTGGAAAATGTGAAAATGATTACTCTGTTTTTATTGATCCATTTAGGGTAACAAAAATGGAGATATGCTTTGTTTTTTTTAAAAGAATTTACTTTAAGAACCCGTTTGATTTTCACAACAATTATTAAATTAGAAAAAAATCTTTCGAGTGTGAAGAGGCTAAAATTGGCTTTTGTATGAGTTTTTATAGAAGTTTGTGAAAATTAAAGATGACTTCTAATTTATCAAGTGTGTGCAATAGTGTGCAACAAAATATTACAATGCGGAAAATAAAGAAACAGATATTTTGTTGATGAAATGGAAACTCAATTAAGAGAAAAATCACTCCAGGGCAGCCAAACCCAGTATATCTACTATTCAGAATACAAAGCTAGTACATAGATAGTAACACTCACATACCCGATGCAGCGATCGTATCTAGAACTCTGACATGTAACCCAACACGAACGCTTTCCAACCAAGTCACCTACTTGAAGGGGTCTTCAATAGAATCATTTACCTTAGGGCCAACTTTTAAGATATACTTGAGTTCAGCACAGCAACTAAAATAATGCCATATTTTAAAATGATGCCATATTTTTTCAAATTGTGTTTTTGGAAAATCATGGTTAATTGGTTGACATGGTCCTTTTTGTAGATATGCTTTTCGGAATTGGTCTCTATTATTATAATGGTAATCAAAAGTATTTTTTTCTTAAGCTAGGATCTCCAAACAGATTTGCTAAATCTACTTTGACAGGAGCTCGATTAGAATTTGATTGGAGGTCAATAGAATCATTAGTGTTCTTTATAATCTCAGTTAACTACAATTATAGTTGACTATGAGGAGAACAAGGGTTCAACAATTTGATTGCCGCTCAATTTTCAAACTAATGAAACTATTGAAATCGCAAGTTCCCAACTTTTACTCACTTCTCACATCATTTATATTTAGGTATTTTTATTAAGTCAGCGTTAAACATGTGAAAACACCTTGTTTTTAACTTAAGTCGGTTTAGTTGATTTCTGAAGGAAAAAAAAAAAAAAAAAAAAAAAAAAAAAAAAAAAAAAAAAGTTGGTTGTCTAGGTTGAACATGTCGAGGACTCGTGATTCTCACGGTGTTAAAAAATGTATGTGTTTTGTGAGAAATGTTAGAAGTTGCTCCTATGTTCCTTTAAAAATGATGTGACTATTAAAATCACCATTTAATATGTGATAGATTACATTGAATTTTGATCAAATTGTGATTTTAAAAGTCACGTCATTTTTAGGGCACAAGGAGGACTTTTAGAATTGCTCGTGTTTTGTCTCTTCTAAAAGTAAGTTTAACCAGCAATTTTTTTGTCTCTTATTGAGGCATGGGTTCAAAAACAACGTTTCTACTTAATTTAGTTGCAGCATTTTGGTAGAAGACTTGAATTATCTTCTTCATTCATTCTTTAGCCCTAAATTTCTGAAAATCTAATACTCATACACAGTTATATAGAAACAATGATGAAACGAAAAAGTAAAATGAAACGGACATAAATCTTTTATAATTTGTTTATCCTAAATTAAAGGATTTAGATTATTTGATTACCATAAATTAAGAGATTTACTTACCTTAATTTAAGGAATTCATTTGTATTTAAAATTATTCAAATCTTTCTAAAGTTCTATAAATATATTATTTTACTCAAGTCAAATGATTAACGAAAGATGTAGTCAAAAAGACTTTAATATTGTATGGATATAGGTCATAAGCCAAACCACCTTAATCTCTGTGTATTTCTTTTATGCTTTAACGCTTTAGATTATTATGAGATTCTATATAACATATAGAGATGTCACGTACTGAATTTTTCCTAGTCCTCTAAAATAAATAGAATATGTACAAAAACAAAAACAATTACTTTGACAAATGATGTTTCTCTCCTAGGACAAAATTGACAAATGTTTTTTCTTTGTACACTCTACATTGATATGCGTGTGAATTCACATTTTTTTTAAAAAAAATTAATAAGGTGTACAGTGATTAATCATTGTGCACTAATATGCTGTCTATTCAAGTTCTAAAAGTTCACATGCATATCTAACACAAAGCACACGCATATCTAATAGATACTCTAAGTACGTATGACTATGCTTTATATATAATTGATTTTGAAAAGCCTCATTTATAAATTAAATTATACTCTATTCCTCAAACTAACATCCTATTTGTACTTCAATCTCTAAATTATGACTCCATATAACTCAGACCTATAAACTACCAAAATGTTTGGACACATTGGTGTATTGGACTTAAGTTTAAGTCCAAAGCATATGATAAGACTGAAGTATCCAATTATTATGAAACTTGATTTCATACATGTATTACGTAGTTTTAGTATCTCAATCTTGTTTTAGTATCTCCATCGATCTTCTCAACCCTTCTCTATATTTCTTGATTAGGAAGCATTAAATTATTTATTTATTTGCATGACTTTTCTATTACTAATTGTACCTTAAGGCTAGCTCCATTTTGATTATTGGGAATTGAGAAAAAATACAAATTGGCATTGAATTTGAATAAAACTAGAAGAGATATGCTCTATTAAATTGGTTTTTTTGTGCAGGTTTTTGGAAAGATCATTTGAATTCTCTTGCAAAGGCTGCCTCAAGTCTCCTCTAAATAGTGGTAGGCCTTATAATAAAAAATGCTAGAAACTACAGTTTTATTCAATAATGTTGACGTAACAATTTGGACTAATTCTTAATTTTTGTATTTATTATAATAATGACTAATTCAAGAGTTGCTTGAGATTGTCACGTCAGTTTTGCGAGAGTTGTGAGATAAAAATGTGATTTTTAGTATTACTCTTATTTAAAACGTGGCAAAAGCTGCTGAAAGTGGAGAAGGATCCGCTCCATTTCACTTTCAATGGACATAAGCTATTTTACAATCAAGATTTTATTTCATTTTATCAAACGGTAATTTTATATGATGTAACAATATATTTCATAAAACTTGGGCATTGGACTCAAACACATATACCCAATACTTGTAAACTTGCAACACTCGGGGTATGCATTTATAAAGATGTTCTGAATAAAACCTTTCCTATTTTCATCCTAAAAGGGGTTTAATTTCCAGTATGTTCTTCTAGTAGAATATAGAACAAAATCATATACCTAAAACACCCTTTAGGCTGGTAATTAGACAATTCGGCAGCTAAATACATATAGAATAATAAAAAAGGATATATAGGATTGTCAACAAATTAAAGCAAACCCCCCTACTTCCATACCATGAGCAGATATTATCAAAGGAACTGCCATCAACAGCTCATTATAGCTGATTCAGCATTTCAAGAGGGATCCTAAGACCAACCACTTGCCCAACGACTGAGAGCCATGAAACCACATAGAGTTCAATTGCCACTCCATTTTTAGGTACAGAAACATCAGCATGAAAAAGCAGCTTCATCCACTCACTGGTCCCACATGGATGTAATTTGAACCATGGCCTGTTCAAGTATGGATGCTCCTAAATTGACAAGTTTTCAAAGTTTTGTCACAGCTTTTAAGCAGACACCAAAGGCATAAACAGTAAATTCTTCATGAAACATAAAGCTCCCACAAGTAAAGTTGACAACCGATGCTTCATCAACATCTGCTTTGCATACAAAAGCTAAGCAGGTGCCTCACAGTCTAATGATCCATTAAACATAATTAGATTGCAAAGAACCTTACTTACAAGAAGATATACTACAATAGTTTGGTTTCACTACTGATTTCATATACAACGCATAGCAACACGAACAACTAAGTTGATGTAGAACGACTAGAAGACTTGTCCTGATTCCTCAGAATATCAGGGGTCTTATCTGAGAAATGGGAGATTTTATGGAACTAGATGGACATAATCTATGATCAACAGAAGCACCATAACCAGGATAAAAAAATTCTCAAGGTTGATGCTATCTGCAACAATCAGCATCAAAGCCAAGCTCAATGATTGTATTCCACCCTATCTATAGACAAAAACCATGAGATTTGTTATGAGTTGGTATAGTGCAGGTTCCTAATATATATAGCCGAAAACAAGAGGTAACTTTTTTGCTCATTCTCGATCAGGGGTTCAGAAACCCAACCAAACCGAGTAGTTTGGTTCTTTTTTGTTTTCTTGGTTCAATTCAGTTCAGATATAGTAAACAAATCATTTCAGTTGAATTTCGGAATTTTAAAAATACCATATCAGAAGCCTTATATTCATTAGCAGTTATTTCACCTTATAAAATGTCGTCGCACTCATCCCTTCATTCCAGGGTGTCAACTGCTACAAACTCATCCATTTTGCAACGTATTGCCTCATCAGGACCAAAACTCCATCACCAGGACTCTTTTTTCTATTTTTCTGTCTCCACTCTTTTGTTCCACAAATATGAGAAAATCCCCACGACCTTCACAAGTTTGCCACCAATGTTCATGGCCTTCATCATGACTACCACGGCCATGTCCATTGCCACCACCCCTCAAACCCCTCCCAAAAACAGGGGAAAAAAACAAGACAACATGGTAGGGCCCCAAACCTAAAGATTAAAACTAATATAAGCTTGTTTCGGTTTAATTTGTCTTTGGTTTTTCTTGTTGATCAAATAGATTCAAGTTTCACTTAGAAACCAACCAAATTTGGTTCCGTTTCAGATTTATCCCAAATCTTATTCAAACTGACCCGTACACTCCTATTTGTACAGAAGGAAACACCTATATTTGTCTGTGTCTTAATCAAGATTATAAATAGCACATATATTACAATCACTTATGATCATAATAATCATAACATAAACCGAAAAAGAAAACCAAATTAGAATAATTATATGTAAACTTGGCATATGTAATAATTACTATATATGTTGCAATGATCTTGTAATCCTAGAACTTATTAATTTTGTAATCAATGTTGGGACTTCAATTCGATGATTATAAAAAGGTGGCTACTAATTTTTTTTTTTTTTCTTTTTCTTTTATCTGCCATATTTTCCTTTTCAATTGTCAATTTCTTAGGTTGTCATATAATCTAAGAATGAATTTGTTTTAGTCACACCATTTATTTAAGAAGCACCACACAATTTATCTTTCTGCTGCACGGTATCTATAAAAGACTAATGTATATTTCTGAATATATATCGGCTCAAGATCCCTTACTTTATGCATAATAGAAATATTAAAAATCATGACAAATTCATGATCTGCTCTTTATCACATTAATGGCCCTACAAATTCAGGTTTGTACTAATCCCCAAAAATAATTGGTCCAAATTAACCTTCACTTCCACTCCTTATTTATGGGTTATCACTCACACTTTTTGTGTCTCTATCTTTTCATTAAGGTGTCCGAGTCATGCATGGCCATAATTAACAATCAACCCTTCAACATTGCCCTCGTCAGTCATAAACTCTGGATTCCAAAAGAAATTTTCAAGATCCTACAAGTGATTGGATTTGGACCACACCACTATCTCCCTAGCTAATGTCTCTATGTATTTTGAGTCCATGATTGAGATTACAAATAGTCATTGGCACGCAGACTCCACGCTCATTATTGCACTACTAAAACTCAGTGTTTGCTAGCGTTAAATGGAAACACTGATAAATTTTTTTCAATATCGGCCGATAATATTTGATACAACACATAGACTTTGGCATGGGGACTACACGCTAGCTCATTATTGCACAACTAAAAAATACGGTGTTTACCGGCATTAAGTGAAAACACCTATTAACATTTAAATATCGATGTTTATCTTAAACGCCGATAATGATTGAGACAACACATAGCCTTTGACATGAAGACTCCATATTCATCATTGCATCGATAAGCTTTTAAAAATTGGCGTTTAGCTTAAACGCTGATGATGATTGAGATTACACGTAGCCTTTGGCATAGAGACTCGGTATTCATTCTTGTTATTTTGTTGGCCATTTTTCTACCCACTTATTTGGAAATTAAAGTTATGCTTTCCTTGTATATTATTGTTATAGTTAATGCTATTTTGGGCACATCGGAAATTATCTCTACTTCTAAACCTAGAATTGTGATTCTCAACAACTAAATTATGGGAGAGATGAAATTCCCAAATAATGTATTTATGGAAAAACTGATAATTTTTGAAATATTTTTTAACTATTATTTATTCATTTATTTGCCATTATGATATCAGCCGTTCATTTACCATAATAATAAGAATGGCTCATATCATAATGGCAAATAAATGAATAAATAATAGTTAAAAAAGAAAGAAAGAATAATGTATATTTCTGTATATATATCAGCTCAAGATCCCTTTCTTTAAGCATAATAGAAATATTAAAAATCATGACAAATTCATAATCTGGTCTTTATCATATTAATGGCCCTACAAAGACAAAGAGGAATGTGGGAATTAATTTTTTTGTTTTTGTAAATGCCTTTAAACACTCTTGAAGAGAGGCAAGCTACGCTGTAGCTTGTAGTGTGTGATTGATGAGGGCAATGGCAAAAGGGTAGATTGTTATGTACATGACTGGGGAGTGGGGACACTTTAATAAGAAAGATCAGAAGGGGGCAAACTTGTGGACTGAGGGTCATTTTGGGTTGACGTTCAATGAATCCGAACCAACGTAATTCTCCTATCTTTTCCAATCCTATCAAACTGCAAATTTTCCTTCCACATGCATTCCCTGAATCGATTTTGGAAATTTCTTTTGGAATCCAAAGTGAATTATTGATGATCCAGAAATAATTAAGGACTGGACGTGAAGGTTAACCTTCAATTTGGACCAATTATTTTTGGGAATTAGTGCAAGCGTGACTCACGGCAATCTTACCGTAGTTTATGAGTTGGACATTTCGCTATTGCCGTTGTTGTTGGATGAATGTTGTCCATTGGATTGGATGACTATTAATCTTCACGTGCATAACACGGTCCAACTCTAACTAGCAGACTGGCTGCCAAGCTTGCACTTTGACGATCTTTCAGTCAATCGAGGGCAGGGCTGTAGAAGAAACTTAAAAATTAAAGTCTTTAGCTTAAATGTCTTCCGATCATGGTAGTCTTTTCTTTAGATGTCGTATTCGTACTCAAGTCTTCTTTACATTATTTTTAGTTGGAACTATAGGCCATCTTCTAATCAACTTGTCAACTAGAGACAAAAACAAAAAGCATTACGTGGAAAGTTCAAAACTTAAAAACTAAAGTCTTTAGCTTAAATGTCTTTTGGTCACTGTACTCTTTCCTTTACGTGACGGTATTCGTTGTCAAGTCTTCTTTATATTGTCTATAGTTGGAAATAGAGGCCATTTTCTAATCAACTTGTCAACTAGAGACAAAATAAAAGGCCTTCTTTCTATGGAAAGTTAGAAACTTAGAAATTAAAGTCTTTAGCTTAAATGTTTTCTGGTCACTGTAGTCTTTCATTTATGTGTTGTATTCGTAGTTAGTCTTCTTTACATTATTTTTAGTTGGAGCTATAGGCCATCTTCTAATCAACTTGTCAACTAGAGACAAAAACAAAAAGCATTACGTGGAAAGTTCAAAACTTAAAAACTAAAGTCTTTAGCTTAAATGTCTTTTGATCACTGTACTCTTTCCTTTACGTGACGGTATTCGTTGTCAAGTCTTCTTTATATTGTCTATAGTTGGAAATAGAGGCCATCTTCTAATCAACTTGTCAACTAAAGACAAAAACAAAAGGCCTTCTTTCTGTGGAAAGTTAGAAACTTAGAAATTAAAGTCTTTAGCTTAAATGTTTTCTGGTCACTATAGTCTTTCATTTATGTGTTGTATTCGTAGTCAAGTCTTCTTTACATTATCTTTAGTTGGAAATAGAGGTCATCTTCTAATCAAGTACTTGTCAACTAGAAACAAAAACAAAAGGCCTTTTGTGGAAAGTTAAAAACTTATAAATTAAAGTCTTTAGCTTAAATGTCTTCTGGTCACTGTAGTCATCTTTCATTTACGTGTTGTATTCGCAGTCAAGTCTTTTTTACATTATCTTTATTTGGAACTAGAGGCCATCTTCTAATCAACTTGTCAACTATAGAGACAAAAACAAAAGGCCTTTACGTGTTGTATTCGCAGTCAAGTCTTCTTTACCTTATCTTTATTTGGAAATAGAGGTCATCTTCTAATCAAGTACTTGTCAACTAGAGACAAAAACAAAAGGCATTTCTTATGTGGAAAGTTAAAAACTTAGAAATTAAAGTCTTTAGTTTAAATGTCTTCTGGTCACTGTAGTCTTTCCTTTACGTGTTGTATTCGTAGTCAAGTCTTCTTTACATTATCTTTAGTTTGAAATAGAGGCCATCTCCTAATCAACTAGTAAACTATAGACAAAAACAAAAGGCCTTTTGAGAAAAGTTAGAAACTTAAAAACTAAAGTCTTTAGCTTAAATATGTGTCTTCAGGTCACTGTAGTCGTCTTTCCTTTACGTGTTGTATTCGTAGTTAAGTCTTCTTTACATTATCTTTAGTTGGAACTAGAGGTCATCTTCTAATCAACTTGTCAACTATAAAGACAAAAACAAAAAGCGTTTTGTGGAAATTAAGTTAGAAACTTAGAAACTAAAGTCTTTTTAACTTAAATGTCTTCTAGTCACTCTAGTCTTTTCTTTAAGTGTTGTATTAGTAGTCGAGTATTCTTTACATTATCTTTAATTGGAACTAGCTATACTACAAAAAAAAAAACAAAAAAAACAAAAAAAAAACAAAAACAAAAAAAAACCGCCTTTTTGTGTCGTTTTTTTTTTTTAGCCCTTTTTGTGCCAAAAACAACAATATTTTCCAGTTGTTTTCCTATTCATACCACACTTCTTGCATAGGCATACAATTAAATTTTTATATTTTGCGTTCATAACTGCATACTTCACAAACTCTTTGGCCCCTTCCATATACTGCCTCGAGCCTCTCCACTTTTTTCATCCAACTCTTATCCATATTTAGCGTGTCTACATTATAATACTAAAAATAATTAACGAGTTTTAAATGAACCAGAACTGGTTAACGAGTTTTGCGGGTATACTTTTTCTCAATTGTCACCAGCAGATTATTGAATTTGTAAATATGTGTTAGAAAGACTGACATGTTTAAATGGTCGTTCACAACCTAAACTTTAACAAGGCATCTTTGGCAAAATCCTGTTTTCTTGATCTATTCAAAGCCACGTGGTCAAGACTCAAGAGTGAAGACGTACCCATTACTTGGATCCTTTAGAATTCCATTAGAGATTCTCATAACAAAAATGACTAACGATTCTTGTAATAATAAATATGAAGCAACTTAATTTTATAATGTTTATATGTTAGGATAAGTTTTGAACAATTCACTCACTTGTTAAAACACGTAAGCCTCATGCATAAAGACTTTCTCACATTTTTTACTCCAAATTGATGTTGAATCCATAGAATTTCTCTAATGTAATTCATCGTATGATTCTTAGAGTTGGTTAGAATATTAACTAAATCACTAAAGTAGTAATTTTATTTTACTAGTTTATGTTTTTTATTTTTAAATAGTAGTTTAACATGGTATACATTAGCGTAAAGGTTACGAGTAATTTGAATTATATTTCATTATACCATATTCATATTATTTCAATCATACAAATCATAATATATATTTCATTATACGTTGCGTTCAAAAAAAAAAAAAAAAAAAAACTCCAAATTTATATTGTAATGAATGACCATGGATGCTTACACTAGGATGGTTGAAAAAGCTAGAGAACAAAAGAGACAAATACTTTCCTATCCAATCCATACAATCCAGGATTTCACAGTCCATATGATTGTGGAAGAGATCCAATTGATGTACTCTATTAATATAAAAAGAATTGTCGTTTTCCGTCCATCTGCTAGACAACCAATAAAAACATAAAAGAAAAGTGGAAAACAAAGAATGGAGACTTCCAAATGTCCAAAGCAATTAAGTACCAATTCTTTCTCAGTTACAGATTTCAGACATGGTCTGTTTGGGCCACTTTGGAGTGAATATCATTTTATAAGAAATAATCTATGAGCAACAAAAACATTGACATTTTAAAGCTCAACAGTCATGAATTCTGCTATCAACTTTCTGATCCAGTAAGTCAACACAAATTGGCAGAACAAACAACCTTTTGCTACATTTCAAAACAGAATTTGTGTGATAAACAGAATATGCAAAACATGACTAAAACAAGAGTGCATTCCCACAAAATGCTCACTTCGTTTCTGCAACAGAAATTCAAACCCAAACGCCACAAAAAAGAAAATGCTTCTCTGCAACTACAAGCCTTCACTCTTCACTTTATCCCAACCAAAAAACAAAAAAACCCTTAGTGTGCGTGGGTTGAGCTGAGTGGGCGTCAGTGGAGCTTTGCCGGGCATTGGTGGACCTGTGAGAGAGAGAGAGAGATCAGATAGAGAGAGTGTGAGTGTGGGTTGAGCTCGAGCTGATCTTGAAATCTTGTTTTTTCTTTTTGCAAATTGAAGCATATATAGTGCATCATTTATCTCTCTTTTCCACATCATCATTGTTGTGCAATTTTTGTGTAAAAGTTATGCAAATAACATATCTCATACATATAATATAATATATAATTTCTAACTATAATTATAATTTTTATATTTGGAGATTTTGTTATTGATTCATAATGTTAATTTCTTCATTATTTACAACATTATCATTAACCGAGGAGTTTTGGGACCTAGAGGAAGAGCTTCTAAAGATTGAACTCATTGTGTGCACTAAGATTCAAAGTTTTTCAATAATCAAGTTCAAACTCTACTAGGACCATTGCCAGAACCACCCTAACACGCTCTCCTGGCTAACAACAGATTGACCAACGAACTCATGTTGACCAACGCTAGTAGTTTTATATATATATATATAGATAGATAGATAGAGAGAGAGAGAGAGAGAGAGAGAGAGAGAGTTACATATTATATATTTATGTTATTAATAAATATATATAGGTTGTTCACAAACTCCAGCTTTGTCACACCCCTGTTTTGAGATATAAGGAGATATGCGAACTAGAGCTATAACAACAATCATATAATTAAAAGCATGCACAAATTTTCCAAAAATAGCATGAGGCTATATTTCATTATATATATATAGTAATTCTTTAGTAGTTACAACATATTTCCAAGAATTTTCAAAAAAAGAACATAATGTACAATATAAAAGTTAGGTCAGTCCTTATCGATCTATTGCTCTTAAGGGTGGAGTCTACGCCATCCATGAAGAAAGGACTCCGGTCTATAGTGTTATCTAAAAAGTTTGTAGGGGAAATGGGTGAATTCGACAACTCAGTAAGGGACACAACATAAAAAATGGCAATATATGTATAAAAATATAGGTTAGAATTTAAGCTATAAACAGTATACTCCCTTAAAACCTAGATAGAGTTCAAGATAAAAATCAAATAGAGAGAATGCAATTAGATCAAATGCACAACCATTCAGTGTGTATGTTTTATCCACCCTTGGTCCAATATCCGCTTATTTAACCATGAGCGGCATACATTTGGCTCGTCTCAAAAGACGACTATGAGCCCATCCTGTCGTCACAGGAGAGAGCCGTACCGGGTTGGAGTCTTTCCTAGGTGAAGGCCACCCCAATTGGTAGCACACACCTTCGCATAACCGTCCAGATATCTATGACATGGTGCCGTGGGGATAAAATTGTGTGCACGTAAAACATATACTATGATATCAATCTTTGCTCATGTGTAACATATACCTTTGAGAACTATGATTTCATAACATATACTATGATATCAACCTTTGCTCATATGTAACATATACCTTTGAGAACTATGATTTCATCATCCTTTATCACATGGTGCACATGTAACAAATATAATCTATGTATGATCACATGAAATTCCAATCATAAGAATATTATCACGACAAAAACATAAATAGGCAAGTAACATCAGAAAATGAAGTAGTTTTTAGAAAATCCCCGGCTTTTTCTTTTGAAAAAGGGTTTTAAATAAAATTTGTCGGGGTTTTTAAAGTTGTGCTCCCTTACCCAGTGCTTTTGATTGCACTAATACCTCCTTCCTAGATTGGATCACAAAAAATAGGTTTTAGAGGATATGTTTAAGAAATGATCAATTGGGTGCATATGACATTAAAGATTTAAGGTAGAGACATATATCCAAAATATAGTATAAAATTTCTAATCTATAACACATGGGGTCAACGCATCGCCTGTCTATGCAGAAATATTTAAAGGTTTTTAGCAACATATAATTAAATTTCAGCAAATTATATAATCCTTTTTACTAGAAATTTGGTCATTTTTATTTAGTTCTTCCTTCTCTTTCCAAAATACCAAATCAGATATAAATTATAGTAACAGAATTATTAACCATTTAGGTATTAACAACAGAATAGACTTATTAGAAAAAAGGAATCCATAACTAATTTACATAATGAGTTTGCCATAAAAACATATCACTGTTTGTAAGGTCAATAGTACTTGGTGGCATTAAGGGGTAACACTTTGGTCAAAAAAAACATTTTGTCATGTATAAGGCGTCATATGCTAACTGAATATGTTATGCAGAAAATGCTATATTCAGCAGGCTAGTAACCATATCTTTTGGGCAATTAAGACATATTATCGAAGAAAGAAAGTGCCTTAACGTAAACAATCCTCAAAGGGAGATTGTGAGTTCAAAATTCCCAGAAATCATCAACCTGAAAAATGAGGAGCTTTCCATACACAAGTTTCAATTCTAAGCTAAACACTGAAAGCTACTATTTCTCAACAGCAAATATTTAACTAACTTAATTAGTAAACAATTTTCTGTTTGTTTGATTCCTGTTTTCCTAAGTGGGCCAGGCAACAAATCTACGGATATACTATTTAGAATTTACAACAAGAGTGTAGTAATGTGGTATCTTGCATCCTAGTATTTTGGTAGTTTGGATAACATTGTACGTAGATAGTGAACAAGTAATGGCAGAATTTAACAACCCAGATTCTCACAGCAACATTTCAATACTAAAACCCAAATCAAACTTCCATGGACAACATTGAAACTGTTAACAGAAGCATGTATTTGAAAGTGGATTTTTAACAAATCCTATTCTCAAAGAAGAATTTTAACTATAATTTAGAACCAACAGTATTAATCAAACAATAAGCCAGACATCCCACATAGTCCGGACAGGCATAGAGCCCTTTAATTAACAAAATTCAGACATGATTATAACCAATATCCAAGGAAGAATCCTTTGGTGACGCAAAGACACAACGAATCTTTCAGAACTAAGCCCCAAGGAAAAAAATCAAAGAGCCAAAGTAACCATCAGAAAATTGACAATACCCAACCGATTTCAGCTCTAAATAACCTTAAAATTTTCCACAATGACCGGTCGTGACTAGTAGAGGATCACAGTGACGTGAAAGACAGAAATTCTTATTTTCTTTTTAGCAAATCTTCCAACGCAAACAGATTTTATACAAGAAGGTTTAATGGGTCAACCTGAAAAGCATCTTAAATCTTATGGGTTCAAAGGAAAACGAATTTTTAGAACTAAAATTTGCACTTACACGTGAGTTTGGAAGAAGTGGTGTTTA
Organism: Alnus rubra; assembly: GCA_028654335.1. Lineage (NCBI taxonomy): Eukaryota > Viridiplantae > Streptophyta > Magnoliopsida > Fagales > Betulaceae > Alnus > Alnus rubra. The sequence continues at coordinate 1,505,033 of JAJPGS010000438.1, read as the reverse complement.
ACGGTTTCTTCCTAAATTTTCATAAAATAAGAAGTCAAATAGAATGAGTATCTATTGGGTATGTCTAAAAGAGTTTCTAGACCTTATGGGTAAAGAGATTTTCTAATGGGCATTCAAGAATTTTGAACCAATACTCAAAACTAGAACACCCATACGTCTTCTACCCAGAATTTCTCACAGTATCTACAAACCCAAAAAGAAACAATCCAACAATACCCATTTGGTCTATCCACAGAAAAACACTCCGCAATACAAACTCAGAATAATTTTGACAGTACCCATTCGGTTTTATACAGAAAAATCTTCCACAAAAATACCCAAATTTTCACAACTCCATGAATCCTTCTAATCACTGGGAACCACTTCAATCTAAACCCAAATTAACTAAAAAGAAATCAAAGCTTATGGATTTTGCTTACCCCCAAAAAAAAAAATCCCTAGACTATAATGACTTAAATAAAAAGAGAACAAGCAATTTAAACATTGAAGAAGACAGGGGAGAAAAAATACCTGCTGTGAATTTTGGATGTTATACGATTGTTAGATTCTCAGTGGGTGAGGAGAAAGGGAGCTTGGTTCGGTTTATATAGAAGAGAGGGGGCGGCGTTGGGTAAGGCAGGTGGCCGTTTTTCTCTGAAGCTTTGGGCATGGCTTCCATGTGTTGCAGGGAAAGCCTGAGAAGTGGCCATGGAAGAGAAGGCGAGCTGCAACGGGGAGGAGGGGCTGAAATGTGGCGTTTGGTGAAGCCTTCTTGAGACACGTTTGAAGGCTAGTTTGAAGGCTGGTTGTTCCGTTGCTTTAGAGAAGAAGGCTTTATTTCTGTTTGGCAAATTGGATTTCTGTTTTTGTTTTTAAAATTGTTTTCGAAAACTTCGAAAACAAAAATAGAAAATGGTTTTCTGTTGTTTTTTTTTTTTTTTTTTTTTTTTGTTAAAAAAGTGTTTGACAAATTGTTTTCAAAAACAAAAAATAATAGTTGAAGTGTTTGGAAAATTATTTTCAAAACAATTTCTTCCTTAAGAAAGAAAAATAGACTATAAGCCATAAGAGTAAGTCTGACTCAATAGGCCAATATATAAAATAAAACAAGGGAAAAAAAAAATGAACTCCATAAACATTATGGACACATCAATTCACAAATTTGATTTGACTGAAAAAAAAAAAATGATGAGGATACATTCATAAAACGAAAATGTAGATTCAGATGAAACAAAATTAAAATTGCTTGGAGAAATCTCAACAAAAAAAATTTAAAATTAATTTTTATAAGAGTTACGAAGAGCCACAAGTACCATCAATTTTTATCAAGACAGAAAAAAGGCATTAAATATAAGATAGATTTTGAAGCTAGGTCATTAAGAATAACCTTAGTATAGGGCCTATGGGCATTCATGTACTTTTTTTTTTTTTTTTTGGAGAAATAGGCTTCAAGGCCAACGCCACTTCAGATCCTCTCGTTCCTAGTTTTTTTTTTTCCTAAACAGGAACAGCCCAACCTCTCTTTGAGGCATTCTGTCAAACACCTTAGCCTCAAGATCCTCTCCTCTCTTTCCCTCGTAGTACCAAAAAAAAGAAAAAATCCTGTCCTTTTCTTCCTATGGGAGAGAATAGGAGAAAGAAAGAAAGAATGGACACGGGAAGGAGATGTAACAGTTGAAAATGAACGAGCAGTTGGGGAAATGAACGCGGGAAGGGAAGGAGATGTACCAGGTGGAAATGAAGAAGGATTTGAAGAGCTTGCTATGCAGTTCTCATGAATCGAACCACTGTCCTAGTGCACCATGCTTGTTACTGTGCACTTAAACTGAAAGCGCATTTAGCTTGTTTTCGTTATCGTAGATAAAACATGTTTTCGAAAACAGGTCTAAACTGTTCTCAGATTTTGTATTTCACTTGTTTTTGTTTTCACCCATTTCGTGTTTTAAAACAGGTACCCAAACGCAAGGCTACAGTGACAAAACCGGTTTCGCTGTTTTGGAAACAAAAAATCTGTTTCCAAAATCTGTTTTATTATTATTATTTTTAATTTTAAAACCTGATCTTAAAAATTTATTTTCTTTCAATTTCTTTTTAATAATCACATAAGAATTTATACAACTATTAATTTTTTTTTTTTTGTAAAATTGCTAATATTATAAAAATCTTTAATCTCTTCTAATAATGCAAAAAAAAAAAAAAAAAAAAAAAAAAAAAAAAAAAAAAAAACTTTGGGTTCCAAAAGATGTTTAAAATTTTTCTGGGGTGTTACAGGCTTGAACTCCACTATGATCACATATTAAAAAATTTAATAACCTAGCTCGAACTCTAAGTAAGCTGATCGAGCTTCTCGAATAATTCGACTCAGCTCTAAATGAGATAGAGCTCGCTTGAGTTTTAAACGAGCCTAACTTAAACACACATTTCATAAATTAGCTCTAGTTCGAGATCAATTATTTAAGCTCAACTCATAAATGAGCCAATCTTGAAAACATAAGGCTTAGCTCGATTGCATCCCTAAATACAACTTATGTTGTGCTCTATGTAGTATACTATTTTATACATATATAATATATATACTAAATATAATTGTAATTAACTATATATAAGGGTAGGATTTATACATATTTTGGTTAATTTAGTGCGGGCTATAGATATATATTACTAAAAGTGATGGGGGGTAGGGGTGTACATGTGCAACCGCCAATTAATAATCAGGAAACTAGAAATAGCCGTAACTGAAAACTGGTTAAAAATAAAAATAATTATAAGTGGAGTAATTTTTAAAAATAAAAATGTCTCTAAGTGGAGTCATTTTACAAAAACGACTCTAAGTGGAGTCGTTTTACAAAAACGACTCCACGTGGAGACCTTTTAACAAAAACGTCTCTACGTGGAGTCATTTTAGAAGCGATTTCAATTAGAGTCGTTTTAAAAAAAAAAAGATTCTACATAGAACCGTTTTAACAAAACTGTCTCCATGTGGAATCGTTTTGTTTAGACGACTCTAATTGGAGCTGTTTTTGTTGAAACGTCTTCGATTGGAGTCGTTTTTTTTTGATAAAATGCCAAGTGGAGTCATTTTAAAACGGCTCTAAGTAGAGTCGTTTTTCTACAACATCACTAATTAAAGTCATTTTAACAAAAATGGCTATGAGTGGAGCCGTTTTAGTTATAAACGACTCAAAAGGCCAGTTTTTTTTTTTTTTTTGGTAGTTTGGAGACCATCCTCTAGCCAACAAGTCAGCAAGAGACAAAAACAAAAAGCGCGCAGTAAAAAGTTAGAAACTTAGAAACAAAGGGCTTGTTTGAGTCCCCTATTATTTTCAACTATTTTTATTTATTTTTAGAAATTATGTTAAGCAACTTTTTACACACAACTAACAAAAAAAAAAATAAAAAAAAATCGAACAAATGGTAATTTTAAAAACCACGACATTTTTAGAAGGATACAAGAGAGACTTTTAAAATTACTCGTGTTTTGTCTCCTCTACGAGTAAGTTTAAACAACGATTTTTTTTGTTTCTTATTGAGGCATGAGTTTAAAAACAACATTTCTACTTAATTTAGATGCAGCGTTTTGGTAGAAGACTTGAGTTATCTTCTCCATACGTTCTTTATCCCTAAACCTCTTAAAATCGGAGATGATACACTCACAACCCTCACCCAACTCTCACACAACCTCCACTCATATGCGTGTGGGTCTCATGCATGTGGGTCCTACACACATGTGAGTGGGGGTTGTGTGAGAGTTGGGTGAGAGTTGTAAGACAAACATTTCCCCTTAAAATCAGATACACATACACAGTTACATAAAAACATTAATGATAAAAGGGAAAAGTAAAATGAAAATGATATAAATCTTTAATGATTTGATTATGCTAAATTAAGAGATTTACTTACCTTAATTTAAGGAATTCTTTTGTATTTAAAATTATTCAAATCTTTGTAAAGTTGTATAAATATAGTATTTTGCTCAAGTCAAATGAGCAATGAAAGATGTAGTCAAAAAGACTTTAATGTATGAACCTATGCTATACGCCAAAGCTCTTTAATTTCTATGTATTTCTTTCGTGCTTTATCACTTTAGATTATTTGTCAACATAAACACATTTTCCCTGCCCTTCTTTCCCAACATCACGTTTAAACATCAGCCACAGCCTTCAATATCTTATCCAAGCTTTCTCATTTATTCACAAAAACCACACAAACAGGTAATTAAGACAAGCAAAGTGAAAAGCAGAAACTCGCTTCCAGAGTTTGAAGAAAAACGTGTCACCCATTAGAGAAAGAGACAGTCGTGCTTGAAATTTTTTCACGATTTTAGAACCTGCATCTTCTAAATTGTAATTCTAAACGCTACACGTTCTGCAGTGTCTTTTGAAAATGCAGATTATTCTTATGAAATCACAATTTCAAATGTACTCTAAATATGACTGCACTAAATTTATATATAAGTGATTTTAAAAAGTCTCATTTATAACTTAATTATATATATGGGTAAATTACACTATTTCCCAAACTAACATCCAATTCGTACTTCAATTTCTAAACTATGACTCCATATAACTCAAACTTATAAATTAACTATCAAAAAAAAAAAAAAAAAAACTATCAAAATGTTTGGAAACATTGGTGTACTGTACTTATTATATATGAAACTTGATTTAATTTGAAGCATGCATTACGTAGTCTATCATCTCCGTCTTCTTAATCCTTCAGTATACGTCTTGATTAGGACGCATTAAATTATTTATTGATTTGCATGGCTCCATTTTGATTACCGGGAAATGAGATAAAACCCAAATTGGCATTGAATTTGAATAAAACTGGAAGAAGATATATATCCTCTACTAAGCTCGATTTTTTTTTTTTTTTTTTATGAATGACTAAGCTTGATTTTTTGTGCAGGTTCTTGGAAAGATCATTTGAATTCTCTAGCAAAAGCTGCATTGAGTCTCCTCTAAAGAATGGTGGGTGTGATAAAGAATTTTTTTTATCTATTATTTAATGAAAAATGCTAGAAACTATAGTTTTATTCGACAGCGATGACGTGACAATTTGAACTAAATTCTTAATATTTTTCATTTTTTTTTAAATAACGACTAATTGAAAGGTTGGTTGTGACTGTCACGTCAATATTGTGAAATAAAAATGTGATTTCTACCATATACTTTTATTTTGTTTTTATTTAAAACATAGTTAAGGCGGCTGAAAGTGGACAAGGTAGGATCTACTCCATTTCACTTTCAATGGAAATAAGCTATTTTACGACCAAGATTTTATCTCATGTATACTATTAGATGAAACAAAATAAATTATTGACAATAAAATGACCCCCACCATCTTGAAGACCATATTAGACTGAAAGTGGTGTGACTTTTGGTGGGCCGATTGCCTCTTTAATTATAATAATGACACAATTCTCCTTTGAAGAAATTGACCCCATACGATTTTACTAACGGTCTGGAAAAATATTTCAATAGCATTTTTGAAGTGGTGGTCATTCCGATTTGGATGCTTGACTTAAGAGTTGCTTAACTTACATGGTTAGAAATATAGAATCAGTTGAAAGTATTTATAACCTGATTCCCAAAAAAAGAAAAACCTATTAATTTAAAAAATTGCAACATTTAGTAGAGAGGAGATTAATAAAACAATGGTGGGAAGAAAGTGGAAAAAAAAAATCTAAAACTAAGATGATTATAGAAAAAATCGTGACTAATAATACATACTACACTACTATTCTATTAAGCTGATATGTTTGGAATTGGGCTGGGTTAATACACAAGTACTAACATGTGTTAGGAATTGAGATGGTCCGATTGGCCCACTATTTAAAACAGGCTAGGCATAGCTTCCAAAGGCCAGCAAGGTTAAAATATATTAAACTATCATGATCATGTTTTTCAGCGTTTCGTTGAATGTTCACTCCAATACCAAGTGAAGGGTGGTTCCACTAAATAATTACCAGTTAATTGTTCTGGAGAAACTGCCAGTAAGTCTCAAATTTGAGTAAAATAATTAGAGAATCTGCCAGTAAAACACCTTGTAGGCCGGTAATTAGACCATTCGGCTGCTAAATACATATAGAAAAATAAAAGATTGTCAACAAAAGCAAACCCCCATACTTCCATATAATGTGCATAAATTATCGAAGGAACTCATTATAGCTGATTCAGCATTTCAAGAGGGATTCTAAGACCAACCACTTGCACAACGACTGAGAGCCATGAAACCACATAGAGTTCAATTGCCACTCCATTTTTAGGCACAGAAACATCAGCATGAAAAAGCAGCTTCATCCACTCACTGGTCCCACATGGATGTAATTTAAACCATGGCCTGTTCAAGTATGGATGCTCCTAAATTGACTAGTTAAAGTCTTCAAAGTTTTTTCACAGCTTTTAAGTAGACAAAAAGCTCTTACAAGTAAAGTTGACAACCGATGCTTCATCAACATCTGCTTTGCATACAAAAGCAAAGCAGGTGCCTCACAGTCCAATAATGATCCATTAAACATAATTAGATTGCAAAGAACCTTACTTTCAAGAAGATATACTACAATAGTTTTTCGTTTCACTGCTGGTTTCACTGTAGAACGTCCAAAAGATATACTACAATATCAAAGTAAAACAGAGCACCATAACCAGGACCAAAAATTCTCAATGTTGATGCCATCTGCAACAATCAGCATCAAAGCCAAGCTCAATGATTGTATTCCACCCTATCTATAGACAAAAACCATGAGATTTGTTATGAGTCAGTATAGTGCTGATTCCTAATAGCCGAAAACAAGAGGTAACTCTTTTGCTCATTCTCAATCAGGGGTTCAGAAACCCAACCAAACCAAGCAGTTCGGTTCTTTTTTGTTTTCTCGGTTCAATTCAGTTCAGATATAGTAAACAAATGATTTCAGTTGAAATTCGGGATTTTAAAAATACTATATCAGAAGCCTTATATTCATTAGCAGTTATTCACCTTATAAAATGTCGTTGCACTCATCCCTTCATTCTAGGGTGTCGACTGCTACAAACTCATCCATTTGCAACATATTGCCTCATCAGGACCAAAACTCCATCACCAGGACTCTTTTTTTTCTAGTTTGCTATCTCCACTCTTTCCTTCCACAAATATGAGAAAATCCCCACGACCTTCACAAGTTCGCCACCAATGTTCATGTCCTTCATCATGAATACCACGACCATGTCCATTGCCACCACCCTTCAAACCCCTCCCAAAAACTGTGGAAAAAAACAAGACAACATAGTAGGGCGCCAAACCTAAAGATTAAAACTAATCTAACCCAAGCTTGTTTCGGTTTAATTTGTCTTTGGCTTTTCTTGATGATCAAATAGATTCCAGTTTCACTTAGAAACCAACCAAATTTGGTTCAGTTTCAGATTTACCCCAAATCTTATCCAAACTGAACTGTACACTCCTATTTGTATGGAAGGAAAAACCTATATTTGTCTATCTTAATCCAGATTATAAATAGCACATCTATTACAATCACTTATGATCGTAATAATCATAACAGAAACCCAAAAAGAAAACCAATTTAAGAGAAAATTGAAATAAAAACATACCTCCTGGGTTATGAACGTCCATTTTGAATCCAATAATGCTTTTGCAGAGTGAGCAGGAAGGTCTTTTTCGATTTCATTAAACCCCAAAGGTTCTCCATCTATATACTTGAACAACATCAGTGCTTTGTTGGAACTTATATTTCAAATATATAAAACAGCATTATAGATATGGATGTTGAAAATGCTTGCATTTCGTATAACCAGTATAGAACAACTTCACAATCAGACTAGATCAATATGTAATATATTTTAGCTATACTTTAGCCACATAATGGTAGATCTATCAAGATCAAAGTTAGATAGCAAGTCAGAAGTCAGACCTGAATTTCCAACATGTTCACATACATGGATTTTGGTGGCCTCTCTTTCTCTCTCTGCAACTCATACACTCAAGAAGCATGCTTCCCAAGGAGGAGCATTTAAAGACAGATCAGATATGTTACTTCGCACTGAATCAAATGAATAGGTTTCTATCCAGATAAAGGGGGACTTGTTTTTAGAATCCTAGGTTTGCTTGTAAACTTGGAGAAACAATTAATCATCTTTTACTTCACTGTTCCATCACTAGAGAGTTACGAGTGTTCTCATTATGGGGAATGGAATTATTGGACCTTTAATACCTTTAATGGTGTTGGGCATAGGATTTTGTTCCTTAAATTTTCAATTTTGAGAGTATTGTATGATTCTGCCATTGGCAATGCGTCTTCCACTTTTCTTCAGTTGCTTGATCATATGAATTTCGTATTGTAATTCATTAGGGGATTACCGTGTAAACTTCCTGTGTACAAGAGAGAGAGAGAGAGAGAGAGAGAGGGAGAGAAGTTGAAAAAGTACCGGCTCACAATTCTCCTATAGATGGGTTTGAACCATCACTAAACCAGTTATATTATGATTGAATCTTCACTGAGGGAAATGACTGTTTATTTCAACCATTAAAACACTCAATAGCCTACATCCATTTAATTGAGATACATGCTTAATTGAGTTGAGTATATTAATAAACTCCTTCAGTGGTTCAAACCTCTATGCAAAACATCTAATGACGAAAGCAAGTCAAGTCAAACTTTTTATTTTTTACGTAATAAAAATTTATTTAGAGCAAAATGGTACAACCCAAATACACAAGAAGTATACAAAAGAAACGCCTAAGTAGAAAAAGACAAGATCGAGAAAATCAAGAAAGTCCACTCAAACTAAAACAACGTAAAGTTTATTTCTAGCATGGCAAGGATTCACATAAGGAGAAGAGCTCATCTTCAAGTTTAGGTTTTTAGGTCATGCAAAGATTCAATTTACATGTTCACATAAATATAAAAGTGGATGAAGGCAGCAAAATCCCTCTCTTCCCCTCTAACTTGGATTTCCTAGATTCCATAATAGTTGAAAATACAGGAGAATTTGGAGAGAAAGAAAACTTATTTCACTACTTGTTCCTGCCCGATGACTAGGTGACTCATCAATACTTTATTTATGTGGAGCATTTGGAGAGAAAGAAATTAAGTCTTTTCGAGGACCGTGAGTCAAGTGTGCTTTAGCTAAAATCCTCCTTTTTGAGTGCCCTCCTAGATTGGGCTGTATCTTTCGTTCTTAATTTCTCTCATATAATCATGTAGATTTTGTTAACTTTTAAGATTTTTGACCCCTGTAGGGTGGATGCTTTTCTTGATTACTTTTTGTGTATGTTATTGTGAGCTTTCTACTTCTACTAATAAATTATCATACATTTTTTTTTCTTTTTTCTTTTTTTTTTTAAAAAAACAATTCTAAGGAGCAGCCTTGGCTCCAAAAATAAAATAAAATAAAATAAACCAAGCCAACAACTTTCTAACACAAATAATAAGACTCAATACTAGCTAATGTAGCCTATGGAGGGTGCCGATTAGGCCCCACATCAAAATTGACCATATTTTTGAAGAATTTTTATCTTAAATCTTGTTCTTTAGTGAGCTTCTTTCTGCCTGCAACATAACTTTACTAATGCAGGACAACAAAAAAGAGATGGTGACCTTGGAACCAGAAGAAGAGGAGATGATGAGCAACTATCTCCAGCACTCTGGCAAATACTATCAACTTAAAAGGATGAAGAAGACTGTAAACAAAATAGTATATTTCAAACATGTGTAAGTTGCAACAGTCAGCTGGTACTATGTTCATTGATGAGAGAAGCTGCACCAATGATGCGCCAGAGGATGCTATGTGAAACTTGGGTTTAAAAGCTTTTTTATTTTTTTAAGGGTTTAAAAACTTAACACATGCTAATCCTTACAAGGTTGCTTGGGTAAGCAGCACAAATCTAAACATCCATGAGAGATGTTTGCTTACCTATCTGATTTGCAATTTCATAGATACAATGCAATGTGATATTCTTACTCCAAAGGTGTGTTTGCTAGGCCAACCATGATTATTTGATAAAAACATTGCACTGTGGGTTTGATATTACATATTTCCTTCGATGAGGACAACACGACATCAAGCTAATGCCTGCCAAGGACTTAAGCATATTGATTCGTTCAAAGATGGAATTCTTGGTCCAGGGTCTTTTCTTCTCAAGTGTATATTAACTCAACTAAAGATGAAGTTCTTGGTCCAGCCCCTCACTTGATGGGATCGAGTCCTTTTTGGAATGGGAGAACTGATATAACTGCCAGCCATACAAAGAAAAGAGGAAACAACCAGCAACTGACAGACTTTTCCAGCAGCCTATTTCGAAATTTTTGCCAAGAAGAATCCCAAATTAGCATAATAGGGTAGTTGAAGACTTTGATACTATTTTTTTTAATTATTTTTTTATAATTAATCGAGATATCATTAAAACCGTAATATAACCCTATGTACACAGGAAGTATACAAGACAAGCCACCAAAATAGTAGATGCAAAAAAAAAAAAAAAAAAAAAATCATGATAACTATCACAAAAAGAGAAATATAAGCAGCTGTTCAAAGATACAAAGTGTTCCTTTCGCAGTCTTTAAAACTTTTATCATTTTTTTCCTTCCATAGACACTACAGAAATTACAAAGGCACCATCTTCCACACAACCACACTCCGAGCGCTGCTAGCAGTCCACCAATAAGCATACAAATCGACTACTCGTCTAGGCATAACCCAAGACAATCCAAATTGTTCATGGAAAACAAGCCATATGGCACAAGCAACCTCACTATGAAGAAGATTCACGGACTTCTCATTCCTTTTGCACGTGCAACACTTATTAACCACAATGAAGTGTTGCTTCCGGAGACTGTCCATGGTAAGAATCTTTCATAGGGCCCCTAACCACACAAAAAGGCCACCCTGAATTGAACCTTAGTCTGCCAAAACTCTTCCAAGGGAAATGGAAACCATCATGACAACTCATGACATTGTAGAACGATAAACACTTGCCAGTAATTATGAGCAAACTATTTCATTTTTGTGGTGAAAGTTTCCCAGAATTACTTCAAATAGGAGCTAGTTACTAAGGATGACAGTAATCTGTTTTGAAGGAACTTCTAGGTGAATAAAGTCAGTTACTTCTACATGGCAGCTGCTGTCCTTTTAAAATCCTCAGAGCTTATGAGCTCTTCTACTTACTTTTCGATAAAATGTGCGAGTATTTCCTTAAGTAACTGTGGCTATAAAAGGATGTTACTTGTACTCTTTTGGCAGTGATTCAATGAATTGAAAGTTGAGTTGTTTGATTTTTAGTTTGGAATCCCTTCCCTCCTTTGTCTCTTCCTATCTGATCTCCGTTCTTAATTCTATTTCTTGTTGATGTTCTCAGCAGTTCTTTCCTTCTTTCTTGCTGCAATTTTGAGAAATATAATCTATTTTTTCTCTCATAATCGATCCTGAACAAAAATATGATTATTTTCCCTTTTTATATCCCACCTAAGATTCTATTACTCTTTTCTAACCTTCGCCACTCAATTATCACCATCTTCTCAGCAAGACAACCTTAGAAACAATTAATTCAATGATGTCCTGCATCCTTCTATAGCCACATTTTTTTTTCCTTTTAAGTATAAGAAAACAAAACTTATCAGAAAAGGAAGACATCTCAAGTACAGAGGAGCATAAAACAAGTTCTCCCCTAAAGGCGTACAATTTAAAGCACAACAAACCAGGAAAGTCCAGAGAAGAAGAAATATACTTCCAAGAGCAGAAATCCCCAAAAAAAAAAAAAAAAAAAAAAAAGGAGAGAGAGAGAGAGATCTAAGAAATAGCAATTTTAAAGCATTCACTGAAAGCTCCTTAAGGATCAACCAAGAATACAGAACCAAAAAGTCAATACATCATAAAGTTGCAAATAACCACCAGAAAACACACTGATTGAAATAACGAATCTGGCCAATCTAACTAGTATGCATGCATTTCAATCATTTATAGAAGTATGTCTTGTACCGGACAAACTGGTAAGATCTTTGGCACAAGAAAACACAACAAAATCCTATTACCATACATGTTATGACCAAATTTATGATGATGAACACATTATGTCGATGAAAACAAGAAATAAAACACAACAAAATCCTATTACCATGCATGTTATGTTGTACAAATGACCAAATTTATGATGGTGCTTGTTTGTGGATAAAGTTCTCTGTGTACTTCACATTATCAAAGACATAATTGGTTTCTGTCGAACATATAAAAGGATATGCAAGCATTTTCTTGTATCATACTGTCATTTGTGTGTGCGTCATCCATACACAAACATATATGTAAATATATCATGCCATCGTGTGTGTATCCATGTTTTTGTGTGTGTGTGTGTGTGTATGTGTACTTATATACTCTACATTCTGTTTACGATCTGATTAAACAAAGATGAACATACAACTGTGGTAAGCACGAAAAAATAACATTGGAACTCTGTATGAAGCACTATATATTATATGGAGATCATAGTAAGGTACTTTGCTACAATTGCTCTGGACCTTGCAAAAAGAGCAAGATATGATCAATATAGTAAAAGAGACAAGAATCAACAGGTTATAGAAAAACATGCACCTTTAATGAGCGATATCTATGTGTACTTCGACACTTCAGGATTGATATCAAACAAAGGAATCGGAAACAAGGATATCAGTTAAAAGACATACTAAGGTGGCAATATCAATGGGTTCCTCTTTCTCAGAGCAACTTGTCTCTTCTTTCTGAGGGCAACTTAGTTCATCATGTTCCTCCTGTGCATAACAACTATAATAATGCTAAGATCAATTGACAAATTAAATAGCTAGTGCTGGTTCATTATATCATCAAGGACAAACCTCAATTGACCTGAGAATTATGTTATCCAATGATAAGTATCCTTCCACCTAAGAGAGAGAGAAACAAATAAGAGAAGTAAAATAACATCAAGTGTTGAAAACGAACTGATTGCAACAGAGGAAGATTAGGATAACGGTTGACAACACTAACATCATGAGAAGTAACCCAAGGTGGTTTTGGACAAGTGACCCATGATCACGGAGGGAAAGCTGACATCAAGCTTTTCCATTTCACCATAAAAGCACAAGCAGCAAGATGAAAATCACTTGATGAGAGGGTTCCATTCCATGATAAAATATCCATGACCACTTCTCTTCAAGCACTATTACATCCTGAAGGGAAAAAGTAAAAAGATATTCACTTTCACAGTTGAAACTACATAGGTAAAAAAAATAAGTTAATGTTGGAGTCACAGACTAGACATGAAACTACATAGTAAAAAAATCATTTTCATTATCCAAAACTAGCATATAACCCGCACTATGTGCTGTTTTTATTTTTTTATTATAATAATTTCAAAAATCTTTTTGAAAAACAGGTCTTGATAAAAAATAGAAATAATTATAAAGGAAAGAAAGATAGCAAGTCAAGCACTCAGCTTTGCCAGATTCATATTAAAAGAGATGAATTACATCTATACAAAGTGAATCACTTTCTTTTACTGATGGCAGTTGAAGAAGAACCAAAGTCTATCTTTGATAGCTTCAAACTTTCTGATTAGAGCTCTTCAGGAAGATACCACCCTTCACCTGTCCAACCAAAATCAAGTAAGCGAAACCAAAAGTAACAAGTACAACGTATCAATGATTAGAACACCTCAGAATAACTTAAGTATTCTGACCAGTGAATTACCCTAACAACATATGCTAACAAATCTGAAAGAAATAAACTTCAAGCGCAATGTACTTGCATAAACGCAATCACCAACTTCTAAAGCACCAGTTTTCAAATTCAACAATTTATTTTGTCGTAAGTAAAATTACATTAGAAAATATGAATGGGCATGAGAGAGATGCCAAAGCTTAAACCCAAGACTACACATGCCCATAAAAAAATTCCACCAAACCTGGGCAGTTCAAAGTAGAGGTTTGAGCCAAAGAAAATTACCAACAAAAGCATATATGTATACAAATACAATAGACTCTAATTAATAAAATAGTATGAATGGTTAGTAAATAAGGATGTAAACAACCCTTGAATTTTGGGGCTATCTACACTGAAGTAAATATGTGAAGTACTATGTCAAGGTACCCCAGCAATACACAATCATTAACCTGAGAAAAGTTTGTTTGTAGGAAAATAAACTACAATCTTATAATTCCAAGCATTGGTTTGTTCCTCAATTTCAAACCATTTGGGCAACACGAAGCATATCTCGCACATCAATATTAAAAAAACCCCAATTATCAAAATCTTCCAAGATGTTCTTCGGATAGTGAGAGAAAAGGGAACAAAAAAAAAAAAAAAAAAAAAAAAAACCTTCTCGAAAAGAGAGAGAGAGGAGAAGAATATGCATACCGAAAGCCCCAAATCAGCGTAAAAAATTGCCCCCTTTCAATTGTGCAGCAAAGCCAAAAAGAAAAAAATAGAGAAATACGAAAACCAAAGAGAAAAGAATGTGCGTTAGAGAAAGAAAAGAAAAACAGAAGAAGAAAGAAATTAGAATAGCTGAAAAGAAGATGGGAAAGAGAAAAATAACAGAAGAGAAAGATCTGTGAGAGTTTAGGGTGTAGAAGGGTGAGAGTCGTGAGACGGTGGGGAAAAAAAATGTTTTTTATTTTTTTTATTTTTTTTAATTTTTTTAATTTTTTATATCAAAACCCACGCCCGGTAATTGACCGTTTTGGTCGGCGTTTAGTTTTCATTGAAACACATCAATTTCAGCTAAAACGCACAGTTTAACTAAATGACAATGCACGCGCGGTTCAATTTTAAAAATCATGGGTTCAGTAAACACAAGCACGGTTCAACCTTTCAAAATAACCTATTGATCCCACGTGTCACAATTTTATGCACTACTAAAAAAGAATTCAACTATTATAGGTTCGGCTTTCATCCTAGATGTCATTCTTTAGAGCATTCCTAACAGCTTCCCTTCCCTTCTCTTTCATTCTCCCTAAATATAGGGAATAAAACTACTTTTTACTTCCCTATCAAAAAATACCCCACAGCAGCTTCCCTTCATTTTTTCCTATATCATTAAAATATTATTTTGTTACTTTTACTTTAATTAAAAGTAAGAAAAGAAAGAGATAAAGTAAGAGAGAGATTATATTTTTAGAATAAACAATTGAATGGGAGGTGAACAGTGCTTCCCAATGCATTGGGAAGCACTGTTCACTTCCTAGGGAACAGATTATTGTAGGAAAGCTGCTGTGGGATGGTTTTTTTGACTTTCTTAAAATTTTCCCTAAAATTTAGGGAACAGATCCCTTGTAGGGAAGCTGCTAGTAATGCTCTTAGGACTTACTCATTTGTGCTTTGCGGATGATTTGCTCATTTTCGCAGCTGCCAACTCAAGATCTATTGGATGTATTCTAGCAGTTTTGAGTGATTTTGCGGAGCTTTCCGGGTTGAAGGCAAACCCTGCTAAGAGTTCTTTTTTCTGCTTGGGTGTGTCTAATGATACTAAGCAGGAGATGCTGGATTTTTTGCAAATGGTTGAGGGAAAGCTTCCGATTAGGTACTTGGGTGTACCCTTAATCACAAGGAGACTTTCTGCTGCAGATTGTGAAGGTCTTATGAATAAATTTACTTCTTGGATTGACCCTTGGTGTTCTAAACACTTAACTTTTGTTGGTAGGCTACAGCTTATCTGAGGATCCTCAGTGCTTTTCAGTCTCCAAGTATTTTGGTCTAGCATTTTTATTCTACCTAAGGCTATTTTAAGGCTTCTTGAGGAAAAGCTGAATAGGTTCTTATGGGGTGAAAAAGATGAGAAGGCTAAGGCTAAGGTTTCTTGGGAAAAAGGTTGGGGATTAAAAAATTAGATACTTGGAACCAAGCTGCTATGCTTAGGCACATATGAAATCTTTTTGCTCAAGCCGGTTCACTTTGGGTAGCATGGGTGAATGAGAATTGATTGAGGGAGAGGAGCTTTTGGCAAATCCCAATTCCTCAATCTTGAAGTTCAAAGTAGGTAATGGGAGCAAAATTTTTAGGTGGCTTGATGTATGGCATCCGAATGGGTGTCTACTTGATAAATATGGGCCTAGAGCTGTCTATGAAGCAAGTAGTTCGTTGGATGCTAAACTGTCAACTATAATTTGCAATGGAGAATGGTATTGGCCTCATGCAAGATTGGATAGAATTGTGGATTTGCAAAGCAAGCTCCCAGAGGTGGAGGTTGGTACTCAAGATCAACCAGTTTGGAATTGTAAAAAAGGTGAGTATGTATGCTCAAAAACTTAGGAAGCCATTCAGATGAAAGGGTTTCCAGTGAAGTGGTGGAAATTGGTTTGGAATTCTATGGCTATACCTCGTCACTCCTTCCTTTTGTGGCTGGTTTTTAGGAATGCACTGATTACTAAGGAAAGGATGTGAGGATGGGGTTTTCAAGGGGATTGTTTATGTTTGTTTTGCAGAGGAAGTATGGAGAATAGAGAACATCTATTCTTTCTATGTGGCTTCAACAAATGAAAATGGAAGGAAGTGATGGCTCTTTGTTTGGTAAGGCAGCTGAGGAATTCTCAGGAAGATGTGGAAAATTGGAGCATAAAAGAATTAAGATCAGATTGCCTGAAATCTAGACTTTGTAGATTGTGCTTGGGGGCTGCTGTCTATTACTTATGGAAGCATAGGAACCGCATTTTACATGGGAATAGTCTTAGTTCTGAGGAGCAGATTGTAGCAAAGATTAAATGGGATGTTAGGGCCCGTATCATGAGTAAAGGTCCTTACAAAAAGTCAGTAGAGAATATGCAACTTGCTAGTTTGTGGAATCTTTAAAAGATTGTTCATTAGCTGATTTAGTTGTTTTTTCTTTGTTGTTGGTTCTTGTTCTGATGTGGAAGTTTTGAGTTTTAGCTTACAGGTTGTATCTTGTTTTGTTCAAGTTGTAGGGCTATGAGTGTAGCATGTTACTCTCTTGCCCTGTGTTGTAACAGATATATTAGTAATGGGCTACCTTAGTAGTTAATGGGCCTTGGGCCTTATTAGTTAATGATCTATTAGTTAGTGACCTATTAGTTTAGTGGCCCTTAGATGAGTCTATATAAACAAGTCTAGTTAAATGTTTTAGGAGGAAAATTGGTATCCAGTCTTTAGACTTAGTGGAAGGAGAGCTCCTTGAAATGCTCATGGAGGTAGGCACCCTCGAAGTTGCCATATCTGTAATTGTTTATTGATTCAGTGTTAATTCCATTTTAATTTCTTCTTCCATTTCTCTATTTCTCTCCATTTCTATTCTAAATTCCCATTAAACCAGAAAACGTGTTACAAATTGGTATCAGAGCCTCTAATCCAATTGCCCACTCTGATTTCCCGTCTGCGAGAACCCGATCTAACACCATGGCTGAGGAAAATCAAGCACGATCTCTAGTTGATACCGTTACCCGTGACCAATTGACGGAAGAAGCCTGATGTGCAAATTTTAATACTCGCAAGCGCACGAATCGTTTGCAATATAGTGTATGTGCAAGTGCGAGATCGTATCCACAGGGAATTGTGTTGCGAAAATTAATTTCTATTTAAACTAATCCTATTTTAACCTAGTTCCAAATTTAGGGGTTTTTGATAAAGGAAAACATAAACAAAAATAATGAAAATAAAGGGGTCTAGGGTTTTGGAATCCACACTCACCAAATCACAACAACCTAATCTCATGCTCATCACACATATTTTGAGGTTCTCACATACAAATCTTAGGTATGCTCTACATTGCTTCAAAAATCATTTAAATCATTCAATGAATCCGTTCATTGCACAAATCACAAAAGATATTAGGATTTAACCAAATCATCAAATGTATCAGTCGAACGAAACACAATGAATATCCAATGTTTTGATAGATGAAAAACCAAGCAATCAATTTAATGAAACTTATTCCACATCATCACTTGTATCCGGAAACCACAAGAGATATCAAAACATCATCTCAAAAAATCGAAGTAGAACAATGAGAAATCAAAACCCATAAACTCAAATAGCATAAACAAGCATGAAACTCAGTTTCTCTTCAATGGTGAGGTTTCATCCTCAACCCTAAACGAAAATACTAGCTACCCATAACAAAAGAAAGCATAAATAAACAACAAGGATGCATTAAAATCAAAGAAACTTACAAGGATTTGAAGTTCTAGGACAAAATCAACACTAGAAACCCTAAACTACAGTGAGAACGGCGCCTAGGGCGCTCCCAAGCGGCCTCCTTGTCTAAAAATGAGAAAAGAATGGTATTTATAGAGTTAGCTAGGGTTTCTGAAATTCCAGCTCAGCATAAATTCGATCGATCGACTTTAAATTCGATCGATCTACTTTTCGATCGATCTACTTTAAAGTAGATCGATCCACATTTTCAGCACTTCAGAAAATCCAGCTTTTCTATGTATTTTTTCCTTGAAAATTGTCATTTTACTCTTATTGCCCTGCAAAAACGCAAAAACACTAAAACTAACCAAAATATCAGAAAGTAATAAAGCTAAAGGTTTAACTAATGTAAATTAAGGGGTCCAAATATACACTTTTTGGCACTCATCAAAGCCTTGCAAGCTCTCAGTGTTCATCAAATTGACTGGAACAACAGGACTACTACCCAGATCCAGAATTTGCAAAAGGATATGTTGAAACTGCAGAGGAATCAGGAGGAGATGAAGCTCCATTACGAGACTCAATTTCAGCGTATTCAGGACATGATCTCGAGCATTCCTGGGTTCAATGCGCAGGGTAAGGAGAAGGAAATGTTTCCTCCACTGGTTACTCAGCCTACTCTAGAAGGAGGTGAAACGTCCGGGAAGGAAATCATGAAGCCGAAATCTGTTCGGCTGGACTTTCCCTTATTCGATGGGGAAGATCCGGAAACGTGGTGTTGCAGAGCTGAAGAATTTTTTGTGTATTACAATATTCCGGCAGAGCAACAACTGTCCATTTCTGCTTTCCATATGGTCGGCGAGGCTAATCTATGGTTCAGGGAACTACGAGCTAGCAAATGTGCGATCACTTGGGAAGAATTCGTTCAGACTTTTAGAGCACGTTTTGCAGTTCCTGCAAAAGAAGAAAACGTAGACCTCATTCACATTCCAGATCCGGTTGAAGACGTTGACACCACACAACCAATTCCAGAATCTGAAACAGCTCTGGTTGGAGATACACAACAAACAACAATTCCAGTATTGACAAAGTCAACAATTCCAGCATCAAATCCGGTTCCTGAGAAGTTCGTGGACTTAGCCACAGTCAAGAACGGAGAAGATGAAAAGAGAGCTGAAGAAAGGAGACGAGCTCCGGATCTGGTGGATTTTTCTCAACTTGAGCCGTATGGTAGCGATCCAACCGATGATTTAAAAATTGGATTTTGGTTTTACACTTAATCGGTTTTCACAACTACGTGGATTTTAATATTTTTAACCACTCGCAATAGTACAGGACTTTGTAGTAAAGTACTAAGGAGGGTATCGTACCACAATGATTGGAAGGTTGTTCAAGTTATGAAGTACCTAAAATGTTTACCTAATTTAATTATGAAAAAGATGATTTGTTTTGTTCTAACACTAAGCTAAACAAGTAATAATGAAAAGTCTAAGAATAAGGAAAGTGTAGGGCATTGATTTTACTCACTCCTTAAGCACATGGTATATTATATTCTTCTCGGATTTTCTTTCACAAATGCAATACGAGCGCGTAATGATTGTCAATCACACGACGACCTCAATATGAAATTACTTTAGTTAAAGACAATGATAAACCATCTATTCATACACAAGTCATTCAACTCAAATCTAGGGTTGAATGATTCATGCTTCCTAGTATGGATTATAAGGTCTATTAATAAGCATACACATTCATGGAAAAAGCATAAATCATCTTAGTTCAACACATAATCTCCACCTAAACTTACACTAGAATGGAAAAACCTTTAAGCAATAATTAAACTAGAAAGAGTGTGGAGAGATATGTGTTCCCTAGCATGAGTTTATCAAATTCACATAAATTATGTCATAAGCACCATTACACAACCATCCTTAGGTTATGTAATCATTACACTTGTATAGAAATCCAAGAACAACATAATCTACCCCATGGCCCTTAGAGAGAGTTCATCAACACCCTACAACTAAATTAGCTACTCATGGAGTTATGGAATTCTCTTATAGAAGAAGAAGAACCCATTACTCTAGAGGATATAAAAACTACAACCCACACTAATAAGATGTAAAAACTACTAACTTTAATTATTGAATCTACTTTAACAACTAAAAAGATACTCAAAAACAAGCTTTAAGGAAAAGAAATTCTAAGTAGAACATTAAAGAACAAGCTATGGGCTCTGGAATCTAAGGATTCCAGAATTGTTTTCAACATAAAATAACACAAAAACAAAAGGAAGAAGAAGAAAGAAGTGCTGGAAATATAAGGAAATTATAAAGAACACTTGAATAACTCAAACTCCAACTTCACTTTACTAAAAAAAACGAGTTTAGACTAAATTACAGCATAAACATACCTTGAAACTAGCTCTCTGGAAAACATGAAGGAAAGAGTGCATCACTCCAATGCACAAAAGCTCAAAATACAATTTATCAACTAAAACTAATTATTTCTTAATCCACACGTCCATCCTCTATTTATAGAGGATTTAGTACAACAAACCTAGCTCTAACAATCACTCTCAGCCGTACAAAATGATGGTGACAACTTCTGTTTAGAACCGCACAACTTGAGGATGAATTTGAGCCACACAAAAAGCTGCCGACAACTGAAGATCTTTCTGAAATATCCGAAGTCGATCGATCGAATTATTTTGCTTTGGAAATTTCGATCGATCGAATGTCGATCGATAGATTTTTTCACTCAATGTAATTTCGATCGATCGAATATACTTGATCGATTTTCTTCTTCATGGCAGGAACACTTGAACTTCACATATCTTCATTAGGCTTAACTTGTTGATTTTTTTTCTTGTTTTCAATTAAGACCTAAAAAAGAGATGAAACACTAAAACATACTAACACGTTATTTAACAACACAAACTAGGGTTTAACATATGTAAATTAAGGGCTTTTGAATGTAAACATTCAACGCTTATCACACCCCCAAACTTACATAATGCTAGTCCCTAGCATTACAATTTAAAGATTAAATTTAAACAACTACTATAAATCCTCTTTCGTGGGAATCACGATTGCACTTAGCACATGCAATAAGCCTTTTAAACCTCTAGGCTACCCTAGTGGACGAGTGAAGTCTCGTGAAGGTTTAGCAAAAATGCTACCTACAAACATTCATGTTAACCCAAAGAATAAAGTATCTTCAAAATAATGGACTCCTAGTCATGGATAATTTTAAACTAACAAACCCATCTTACACAATTTAGAGAATTCATTTCTATTTACTCACAAATGGCTGGACAAGATATCATATGTTCAAATCGATGCACTCAGATATTAACATATAGCTATGGGGTTTCAAAGTATTTCCTACATATATGTGCTTCTAATGTCTCAAATTTCTTCAAATTTCTCTCAAGATGGAATAACCAAGGCATAGGCAATGTTTTAATTTTATTTACAATATTAATATGATTGTGCAATGCTCAACTCTATTAAGCGTCTAATTGACCTATGTACAAGTGTTAGGCCAGTGACTCCCAAACCAGACGGCTTTAGGGCACTAGATGTAGAACATCCCAAAGGGCTTAATAACTTAAGTCAAAAAGAACTACGAAGTTAAACTAACCATTTTTTATTTACTTACATCTTTTGACGCGAACACTCAATGTTTAATGAGGCAAGAGGTCCGGTTACTCAATGAAGCCTTTTTTTTTTTTTTTTTTTTTTAATGCCATTATAATGCCCAAGTCATCCATCCCACAAGGCATTCAAATTCAATCTAAGACACTCAAAACAACTATGTATGGTTACAGCTTAAAATCATACCCCACAAGCAAAATGCCAATGTATTTCGTGATTTTCAAATTTTTCAACACATGCATTCTCATAGCCCAAGGTGAGTGAACAAATTAGAATCTCTACTTGTGTTTATGTGTTCGAAAGTTTAAATTTGCCAATGAAACGCAATTCACAATTATAAATCAACAGTATTCTAAGGAGTAATTGTACATGTTAAAACAAAAATTATGGACAAAATCTGAAAAGAAAACAAAATTATGGACAAAATTGAAAAGAAAACAAAAATTATGGACAAAATCTGAAAAGTGTCTCCATACCCCCAAACTTAAAGGACACATGGTCCTCAATGTGTATATTAAAGGTAAGCACAAGATCAGGTATAAAAGAAAACCTGATTGGGGAAGGTATGGCTCAAAACATACCCCCAAACTTAGAGGGTGGAAGTAGTTTAACCTGAAAAGCAAAACTAGAAACAAGAGTAATATACAAAAGAAAAAGAAACAATAAAGAAATATTTCACATTCCGAACGGCAATATTAAAACAAAAATGCTGCCCGTTACATCAAAATGACATATCCAAAGTACATTGTGCAAAACATAAAATATCCCAAAAGAAAACACAATGTCTAACAAAAGAAATACATGTCATGATCAAAACAAAGCAAAGAAACATAAGTGCCCAACAACACTCATGGCGCGGCATCCGGAGGTGGTGGAAGACGTCCTAGAATCTGACGTAACATGTCCTCCATAGCACTCTGCCGAGCCAGGATCTCCGTGCGAGTCTCTCGCATCTCAGTACGCGTGTCGCGCATCTCTCCAGCTAAATGTCCAACTGACTCTGTAGTAATGAGAAATCGGTGACAGAGGACGGAACTGAAGTCTGCCCGGGAGATGACTGCTCACCCTCGTGCGTCTCCTCCGCACGTGCATCATCGACCTCCATGTCGGCCTGCGGTTCGCCCAACTGTGGCATGTGGGAAATACTCTGCGTCCACTGAGCTAGACCGAACACTGGAATACTCCTATCTAAGTTGGCCCGCTCCGGAAAATGAATTCCACTAGAAATGATAAGCTTGGTAATGAGGCACGGAAATGGAAGTGGTCTCTGTGCAGCGTTCCGCAGCCACTTCTCGATCATATCTTCCCAACACTTGTACATTTGCCTCCAAATTATCTCTGGGATGTTCACCCAATAGCGCTTCTCAAAAGCATAAAGAGCATGTAAAACGTCACCTATCCTCTGTGTTTTATGCCCCAATGGACATACATTTTTCTTTAAGACCGAGTCGACTAGTAATAGGTGAGGTGGCAATTGTGCTCTCTTCGCACAAGTGCGTTTAATATGCCGTAAGCCCCTCCAAACATGTCATGAATAATGAATGTAAATCACAATGTGGAGGGTACTCACCAAAGCGGCCTCTCGGGTCGGAGTGGGGCAACCAAGTGCTCTAGCAATATCATCAACGCTCACGTACACTTGTTGGCCCAAGACGATGGAAGACAAGTAAGCCGGATTGTCCGTGTCATATGTAAGATTCTGGTAGAACACACGGACAAATGGCGGATAGAAGAAATCATCGGCGGGCTTCAAAAGTGGCAACAAGTTGCGCTTCCGATTTGACGATAAGCCCATTTTACCTCTTCTTTCTCTCGGAATTCACCGACAATGTCGAAACGAGTTTCGACATTGAACGGTTATGCTCCATTCTGGTGTAACGAACTCACCGAGGTGGCTGGGACTGTCGGGGGAGAGAGGGAGCCTTGTTCCATTAAAAATGCTCTTTGAGGACTTTTTACAAACATGTGGTGGGCCAAAAAAATTTGCTAAGGAAGACAAATTTTGGATTGGAATTGGTGGGAAATGGAGGAAAAGGGAAGAGGAAGAGATTGGAGGAAAAAATTTGATGAAAAACGAACAAGAAATGAGGAAATAGGGAAGTTGGGAAGAAGAACCGAGAGGGAGAAGAAGTGCTCTCGGTGGTTTTGAAAAAAAAAAGAAAAAATGGGGAGTGAGGAGGGCACGGGGGTTTTAAAACCTGTCACGTGGCTACTGGGCGATGTCGATCGATCGAATTAAATTGATCGATCGACAATTCGATCGATCTACTTTAAACTCGATCGATCGACCCCCTCCTTTTCTTTTTTTTTTTTTTTTTTTTTTTTTAAACAGAGAGCTAAAAACAGTAAAAATAATTTATACAAGACAAAATAAATGGTGATGAAATGTATGCACAACAAAACAAAAGTACCACCGAGTATACTTAGGTAAATAATGTACAAGATGAAGCTCTAAGTATCAAAGTAGATGGGATCCGTTAGATCAACGGTTCCACATCTTCGTTATGCACAATGCCCTGAATGTAGGGTTTTAATCTCTGACCATTAACTTAAAGAATTGACCAGTTTTGGGATCTTTTAACTCAACCGCTCCCTGAGGGGATACAGATGTGACTATAAAGGGCCATCCCATCTAGAACGGAGTTTACCAGGAAACAGGCTAAGTCTAGAATTGTAAAGCCATACCTTCTGATCTGGAACGAAAGTCTTCGGTCGGATGTGTTTATCATGAAATGCTTTTTTCTTTCCTTGTACATCCGGGCACTTTCGTAAGCATCATTGCGGAGCTCTTCAAGCTCGCTCAATTGTAACCTTCTGTGGGACCCTGCAGATTTCATATCAAAATTATAGGTCTTGATTACCCACCAAGCCTTGTGCTCTAACTCTACAGGGAGATGGCATGCCTTGCCATAAACAAGCCGATATGGCGACATGCCAATCGGTGTCTTGAAAGCTGTACGGTAGGCCCATAATGCATCATTGAGGCGCAATGACCAATCCTTGCGATCCGGCCGAACTGTTTTCTCTAAAATTCTCTTTATCTCCCTATTAGATAATTCCACCTGGCCACTTGTCTGAGGATGGTAGGGTGTGGCAACTTTATGAGTGACAGAGTATTTGACAAGCAATGTTTTTATGAATCGATTACAAAAATGTGTTCCTCCGTCACTGATAATTGCTCGAGGCATACCAAATCTACTAAAAATATTTGTCTGAATGAACTTCACAACAACTTTATGATCATTGGTTTTGGTTGCCACACCTCTATCCATTTTGATACATAGTCTACCGCCACTAAAATATACTCAAATCCGAAAGATGGCGGGAAGGGTCCCATGAAGTCTATCCCCCATACATCAAAAATTTCCACAATTAGGATGGGGTTTAGAGGCATCATGTCCCTCCGGGATATTGTTCCAAGGCGTTGACATCGATCACACGCCTTACAAAACTTGAAAGAATCCTTAAACAAGGATGGCCAGAAGAATCCACTTTGCAAAACCTTCGCCGCAGTCTTTTGCGCACTAAAATGTCCTCCACATGCTAGAGTATGGCAAAACATGAGGATACTATGAATTTCATCTTGCGGTACACAACGGCGAATAATCTGATCAGCACAGTACTTGAAAAGTTCAGGATCCTCCCAAAAATAGGATCGGATTTGCTTGAAAAAATGATCCTTAGCTTGCTTAGACCAATAAGAAGGGACCTTACCTGTAGCAAGATAATTAACTATGTCAGCATACCAAGGTATTCCTTGAGGCGTGATCTCTAGCAGTTGCTCATCCGGAAAGGAATCATGCACTGGGATGAGAGAGGACTCAAGAAATATACGAGAAAGATGGTCAGCTACAACATTTTCAGATCCTTTCTTGTCCCGTATCTCTAGATCAAACTCTTGTGGTAAGAGTATCCATCGAATCAAACGGGGCTTTGTTTCCTTTTTGGCCATTAAATGGCTCAATGCGGTATGATCAGAGTATACAATCACCTTGGACCCTAAAAGATAAGAGCGGAATTTGTCCAAGGCGAAAACAACCGCTAGTAACTCCTTCTCTGTGGTGGTATAATTTGCTTGTGCTTCTAACAGAGTCTTACTAGCATAATAAATCACGTGAGGGAGCCTGTCCACACGTTGACCTAAAACAGCACCCACTGCATAGTCGGATGCATTACACATGATCTCAAAAGGGAGAGACCAATTGGGAGTCTTCATAATCGGAGCTGAGGATAGAAGAGAGCGAAGTGTCTCGAATGCATCTAAACATGCTTCATCAAAGTTGAACGAAGTTTCCTTGGCAAGAAGATTGCACAAGGGTCGTGAAATTTTGCTAAAATCCTTGATGAAGCGACGATAAAAGCCAGCATGTCCAAGAAATGAGCGTATTTGCCTAACCGTGGTAGGTGGTGGAAGTTTAGAAATCAACTCCACTTTTGCTTTGTCTACTTCTATACCTCTTTTGGACACTATATGTCCCAGAACAATCCCTTCTTGAACCATAAAATGGCTCTTCTCCCAACTTAATATCAAATTTGTCTCCTTGTATCGTTGAAGAACGAGTGAAAGGTTATGGAGACATTCATCAAATGTAGGTCCAAAACTGGAAAAATCGTCCATGAACACTTCAAGGAATTTTTCTACCATATCCGAAAAGATAGACATCATACACCTTTGGAATGTTGCAGGTGCATTACATAATCCAAAGGGCATGCGTCTATAAGCAAAGGTACCAAAGGGACAGGTAAAAGTTGTTTTCTCTTGATCCTTAGGATCAACGGCCACTTGGTTATATCCCGAATAACCATCCAGGAAACAATAATAACTTTGGCCTGCAAGACGTTCTAGGATCTGATCAATAAATGGCAATGGAAAATGATCCTTCCTAGTTGTAGAGTTGAGTCTCCTATAATCGATACACACACGCCATCCAGTGGTCGTGCGTTGAGGAATTAGGTCACCAGAAGAACTCTCAACCACAGTGATACCATACTTTTTAGGTACCACTTGTATGGGACTCACCCATGTACTATCCGAGATGGGATAAATGATACCCGCATCTAATAATTTCACCACCTCTTTCATGACTACTTCCTTCATATTAGGATTCAATCTCCTCTGTGCCTCCCTGGAGGGTTTAACATTATCCTCAAGATGAATACGATGCATGCATATGGAGGGATCAATCCCTTTCAAGTCTCCCACACTCCAACCAATTGCTTCCTTGTGTTCCTTTAGAACATCGAGTAGATTACTCTCTTGGTCATCCTGTAGATTAGATGCAATAATAACTGGGAGAGTATCATTTATACCTAAGAAAACATACTTAAGTGTCGCAGGAAGCTGCTTAAGCTTAAGGTTTGGTGGGGAGATCAGAGAAGGAATAGGAGGGATGCCCGACGTACTAGGTAACAGCTCCTTTGGTACTTTCCAAGGAGGAAAGTCTATTGCAGCCATATTATCAAGTAATGAATTGACTTCGCCAACATAATGCTCAATATCAAAGTCCTCAAAGTCAAAGTGAGATAGACAAGCCTCCAATGGATCTTTAATCAAAAGGTGGGGGAGTGTGTCTTTAACAGTTTCTTCAATCATGTCCAATAAGAAACACTCATTAATATCTTATGGATGCTAAAAAGCCTTGAAGATGTTCAGTTTTACCTTCATGTTCCCAAAGGTTATCTCCATTTCTCCTATCCTGCAATTTATGCAAGCGTTAGCCGTAGCTAAGAAAGGGCGTCCAAGGATGACTGGGATAAACCTTGCGGGGTCTGGGACAGGTTCTGTATCAAGAACAATGAAATCCACTGGGAAGTAGAACTTGTCCACTCTAATGATTACATCTTCAATTATACCACGAGGTTTCTTTACGGATCTGTCTGCAAGTTGCAAGATAACCGTCGTGGGCTTCAACTCTCCGAGTCCTAGTTGCTCATAGACCGAGTAAGGTAACAAATTAACACCTGCACCTAAATCAAGGAGTGCCTTGTCAATGGTATGGTCTCCAATAATACAAGAAATAGTGGGAGCACCCGGATCCTTAACCTTGGGGGCTACAACATGTTGTATTAAAGAACTTACTTGCTCGGTCAAAATAATTTTTTCTGGACTACGCTTCCTCATCTTACGCTTTTGAGTACACAAATCTTTTAGAAACTTAGCATAAGGTGGGATCTGTCGGATAGCATCAAGAAATGGTATATTAACTTGTACCTTTTTAAAAACATCCATCATTTCTTGATATCTTTCTCCTTGCTTCACAGCACTAGGAGGCTCCTTGAGACGTTCAGGGAATGGAGCTCTAGGCTCATAAGGTATCTCAGGAGTGGTTTTCAACTTATCTTTTGGATTCTCAAGGGGTATCTTTGGATTTGATCGGGATTCACCTTCTTCAGTGTCTTTCTGCCTGACCTGATTATCGACTGTCCTTCCACTCCTTAAAGTTGTAACCGCTTGGACTTGCTCATGAGTGGTGCTGCCGGAAGCACTCCCATCGACCATGTATTGTCCCTTAGGGTTGGCTATTGGTTGGGAGGGAAGTTTCCCTTCTTTTCTCTGATTAAACGCATTGGCCAGCTGTCCAACTTGACCTTCTAACTTGGCAATCGACTGGGAATGAGAATTCAGCAATTGAGTATTTGCTTCCAGGTTGCCAAGTGCAGTTAAAACCTTATCCTCAAAAGCAGAATTTCTTGGAGGAGCAACTGACTGGTACTGATACTGATGGGGCCGATAATTGGGATTATAGGATTGATTAGGAGGCAAAGGGTGTGCCTGATTATGCACTCCTATAGTCGGTCCCTGATTCCCTGGAGCTCGCCAAGAGAAGTTCGGATGATTTCTCCATCCCGGGTTATACGAATGAGAATATGGATCATTAACCGGTCTGGAGATGGCTGCATTTACTTGCTCATGAGGAACTTCAAAGAATCGTCCTATGACGGAGCAATCTTTCGCCTGATGCGATGGATTAGAGCAAAATGAGCAAACTTCCTGTGGAGGTGAAATATGAGAAACAGTTGTAGGTGCAAAACCAGCAGCCATAATCTGATCTAATTTTCTTGATAAGGCATCTACCTTAGTAGTCACATCTAAGGAATGGCTTACTCCGAAAATTGTCTCATTTCTTTGGTTCTTAGATGCAGGTGCCCTACGACCAGATGATGAATGGTGTAAAGAATTTTAGCTAGGTTTTCAAACAAGATCCACGCATCATCTTCACTTTTAAGCATAAACGTTCCCCCACAGGAGGCATCTACCATTTGTCTATGAGGCTCAGTTAAGCCATCATAGAAACACTGAATAAGTTGCCACTTGGGAACAGCATGATGTGGACACCTCCGTAGAAGGTCCTTCATCCTATCCCAAGTTTCATGAAAAGGTTACCCCTCTATTTGTGAAAAACCGGTTATGGCCTTCCATATTTGGTTTGTTTTCCCTATGGTAAAGTACTTCTTAAGGAACTCATGTTGCATCTGAGCCCAAGAAGTGATAGAGTTAGTCTCTAGGGAATTCAACCAATATTTTGCTTTATCTTTTAAAGAAAATGGAAACAAACGCATACGCAAAGCATCTTCAAAGATGTTCTGTAATCTCATAGTTAAACAGATCTCAAGGAATTCATCAAGATGCTTATAGGGGTCCTCGTTATCAAGCCCATAAAAAGATGGGAGCATTTGAATAATGCTGGGCTTAATTTCATAATGAGCTGCCGTAATGTCCGGCAGCTGAAGGCTTGAAGAAGGGGTGTATGTAGTGGGAACATAATGATCCCTCAACAACACGGGCTTTTGTTCTTCAGCCATAGGTGTTTTCGAGCGGGCTTTTCGACGTGAGTTCCGTTCGGATCTACGACGTCTAGGAATCCGCTCTAGGTCTAGGTCGTATGGAATAATAGGCAATAATAGCGACCGTCGACCGAACATAAACTAACAAAAATAAAACAATATATACAACACAAGGACTTAGAAAAAATACTGGTTTCAGCAGAGTTCCAGTTGATGTAGTAGTTTCTGTTGCTCCACAAAAGTCTCTCGATCTACTTCAAAATGGATCGATCGAATTGTCGATCGATCGAATTAAGTATCGCACGATCGAATCTTCTCTGCAAAAGAACAAACTCTACCGAATCCAAAAAAAACTTGAAATATTGACAAAAATAGAAAAGAAATTTAGTTTCTGCCTTGAAGACTGCTGAGATGTCACTAAGATAGGTCGATCGATCGAAAATACATGCGATCGATCGATAAGTCGATCGATCGAAAAATATTGGGATCGATCGAGTTTAGATCGATCGATTCTTTTGGTTTTGAAAATAGATCGATCGATTGTACTTCTGCAGAAAACCGAATTCTGCAGAAACAGAACCAAAGCAATGTCCAAACCCAAAAACAGTTTAAAGCATAACCTAAACCGCTTATGCACAGAATATACAATATGAACAGAATCAAACTAGATAAAATCCTAAACACTTCACAAACAACCGTTTGCAATCCCCGGCAACGGCGCCAAAAATTGGTAGCTATTCCAACCGATGATTAAAAATATGAATTTGGTTTTACACTTTATCGGTTTTCACAACTACGTGAATTTTAATATTTTAACCACTCGCAATAGTACGGGACTTTGTAGTATAGTACTAAGGAGGGTATCGTACCACAAGGATTGGAAGGTTGTTCAAGTTATGAAGTACCTAAAATGTTACCTAATTTAATTATGAAAAAGATGATTTGTTTTGTTCTAACACTAAGCTAAACAAGTAACAATGAAAAAGTCTAAGAATAAGGAAAGTGTAGGGCATTGATTTCACTCAATCCTTAAGCACATGGTATATTGTATTCCTCCCGGATTTCTTTCACAAATGCAATACGAGCGCGTAATGATTGTCAATCACACGACGACCTCAACATGAAATTACTTTAGTTAAAGACAATGATAAACCATCTATTCATACACAAGTCATTCAACTCAAATCTAGGGTTGAATGATTCATGCTTCCTAGTATGGATTATAAGGTCTATTAATAAGCATACACATTCATGGAAAAAGCATAAACCATCTTAGTTTAACACATAATCTCCACATAAACTTAAACTAGAATGGAAAAACATTTAAGCAATAATTAAACTAAAAAGAGTGTGGAGAGATATGTGATCCCTAGCATGAGTTTATCAAATTCACATAAATTATGTCATAAGCACCATTACACAACCATCCTTAGGTTATGTAATCATTACATTTGTATAGAAATCTAAGAACAACACAATCTACCCCATGGCCCTTAGAGAGAGTTCATCAACACCCTACAACTAAATTAGCTACTCATGGAGTTATGGAATTCTCTTATAGAAGAAGAAGAACCCATTACTCTAGAGGATATAAACTATAACCCACACTAACAAGATGTAAAAACAACTAACTTTAATTATTGAATCTACCTTAACAACTAAAAAGATACTCAAAAACAAGCTTTAAAGAAAAGAAATTCTAAGTGGAACATTAAAGAACAACTATGGGCTCTGGAATCTAAGGATTCCAGAATTGTTTTCAACATAAAATAACACAAAACAAAAAGAAGAAGAAGGAAGAAGTGCTGGAAATATAAGAAATTATAAAGAACACATGAATAACTTAAACTCCAACTTCACTTTACTATAAAAACGAGTTTAGACTAAATTACAGCATAAACATACCTTGAAACTAGCTCTCTGGAAAACATGAAGAAAAGAATGCATCACTTGAATGCACAAAATCTCAAAATAAAATTTATCAACTAAACTAACTATATATTTAATCCACACGTCCATCCTCTATTTATAGAGGATTTGGTACAACAAACCTAGCTCTAACAATCACTCTCAGCCGCACAAAATGATGGTGACAACTTCTGTTTAGAACCGCACAACTTGAGGATGAATTTGAGCCACACAAAAAGCTGCCGACATCTGAAGATCTTTCTGAAATATCCGAAGTCGATCGATCGAATTATTTTGCTTTGGAGATTTCGATCGATCGAATGTCGATCGATCGATTCTTTTCACTCAATGTAATTTCGATCGATCGAATATACTTGATCGATTTTCTTCTTCTAGGCAGGAACACTTGAACTTCACATATCTTCATTAGGCTTAACTTGTTGATTTTTTTTCTTGTTTTCAATTAAGACCTAAAAAAGAGATGAAACACTAAAACATACTAACACGTTATTTAACAACACAAACTAGGGTTTAACATATGTAAATTAAGGGGCTTTGAATGTAAACATTCAACGCTTATCACACCCCCAAACTTACATAATGCTAGTCCCTAGCATTACAATTTAAAGATTAAATTTAAACAACTACTATAAATTATCTTTCGTGGGAATCACGATTGCACTTAGCACATGCAATAAGCCTTTTAAACCCCTAGGCTACCCTAGTGGACGAGTGAAGTCTCGTGAAGGTTTAGCAGAAAATGCTACCTACAAACATTTATGTTAACTCCAAGAATAAAGTATCTTCAAAATAATGGACTCCTATTCATGAATAATTTTAAACTAACAAACTCATCTTACACAATTTAGATAATTCCTTTGTATTTACTCACAAATGGCTAGACAAGATATCATATGTTCAAATCGATGCACTCAGATATTAACATATAGCTATGGGGTTTCAAAGTATTTCCTACATATATGTGCTTCTAATGTCTCAAATTTCTTCAAATTTCTCACAAGATGGAATAACCAAGGCATAGGCAATGTTTTAATTTTTATTTACAATATTAATATGGTTGTGCAATGCTTAACTCCATTAAGCGTCTAATTGACTTATGTACAAGTGTTAGGCCAGTGACTCCCAAACCAGACGGCTTTAGGGCACTAGATGTAGAACATCCCAAAGGGCTTAATAACTTAAGTCAAAAAGAACTACGAAGTCAAACTGACCATTATATTTATTTACTTACATCTTTTGACGCGAACACTCAATGCTTAATGAGGCAAGAGGTCTGGTTACTCAATGAAGCTCTTTTTGGAAGGAACAATTTTGAAAGAACAAAAACACTAAAACAGTACGCAAAGAAACACCATCAAACAAAATAAGCCTTCGAAAATTCAACAAAGATAGACAAAAGCAATACAAACGACTATGGAGAAGCTTTTTGCAGTAAAAATGGGTTTGGAAGTCCATTGTCGTCTTCAAATTTCTAATCTAAGGCTATGAGATCGAATCTTTCAATATATCCCCACGATCAGAACCAATACTAGTGTGTAGCACTATGGTAGGCTGAGAGCCGAGAGAGAGGTGAACAAAAATGATGAACTCCAGCACTGCGACCATCGTTGAGAACTGAGAAGCGGCCCAAGGTAAGAGGACGAAATGAAATGAAATGAATCTAGGGTTTTTTTAGGTGTTAGTTGTATATATGCGGGGTGGTGCGGGGCAGGTCGGGGATCCATTTTTTTAAAAATGCTATACCCGCGCCCCGTCCCGCCCCGCACGGGTAGTCCAAATTTCAACCCGAAACCGCAATTTACAATGTGAAAACTGGCCAAAACGGGGCTGGGCGGGGCAGATCGGTGCGAGCCTGCGGTTTTGGGCAGGTTTTGCTCACCCCTAGCAACCGGGCAGCCCGTAAGGGCCGCTAATCCCAGTGACAGGACGCGGAATGATGTAAGCCACAAAAAGGGCCAAGACGCCTACTGCATGCGACACAGTTGGCGAATAACAGGCGCTGAGGAAATCAGCTAGTTGCCCAGGGTGGCAGGGTGAATTTCTCAGCAATGGGCTTGCGGTTCTGTACGTTTTCGGGTTAGTCCACAGTGGGTTTCAAGGGGTCTCCAGTAGGTTTAGCATATACAGTTATGGAAAATTAACCACAATACCCATATCATAATTCATGGCAAAAAAGGTTTTTCAAAATAAACAGTATATAGACAACGAAAAAAAAAAAAAAAACCCATAGCAAAGTTCATGCTTTTCAACCGTACGTGAACAATAAACATAGGCAAACTTTATTCATGGAGAATTTATTGGATTCAACCCAAATTTAATGCTAAGCAAAATAGCATAAAGGTTGCTCTGATACTACATGTTAGCATAAACAAATATTATTATGCTAAACTAATAAGTAGTGGAAAATAAAACACAAGATTCAGTGTTACCTTTAACCATTTTTACTCAAGCGTTTTCACGAGCCTTTGAAAACAAAATTATAATTTGAAGTATCTTCTAACCTATGCCTTACTGAATTGCCGTATTATGGCGTACACAGACTATTTATTTACAGGCTAGGTCAGGGACACTCGAATTGGTATACGATGTAATTGCTTCTCCCATAAAGAAATAATTAATTTGATATCAATTTATTGATTCCATTAGATAATTTAATATAATTAAATGATCATACCGTAAACCATATATATGATTTATTATTAATTATAATAAACCATATATTTATATTTTGATAAGGTCTTTTTATAGTGCAATTGAGCTATTAGTGCAACGTACGGTAGAAAAATAAATGAGGAAAATATAAGAAAAATATTATTTGAAAAATTAATATATAGCAAACTAGAAAATACAATTTTAAGACTTTTGAGATTCTTGTATTTGATCGAATTAGGTGAATAGGGTAATTTGATTCACTAGCTATAATCATTAGATGATGAACTTCATGATTGCACTTTGGATTAAAAATTCCTCTACTTATAACAATTTCACTTCAAAGGAGCCTAATGTAAGCGCTAACGTTGCGAAATGGTGGGAAATTACGTTGAAATCATAATAAGCTCTAACTTGTGTGTGGGGGAGGACTAAAATCGAAAGGCAGATTAATATTTTCTTTGAGTCATTTTAAAATTGATAAGGCTTTTAAAATTACTATTAGATATATGATAGATCACTATTACATTTTAATTTAATAATAATTTTAAAAGCCACATTAATTTTGAAATGATCACATAAAAAGGGCATGGCATGGCCCGCATGGGTCATCTTTATAGCATTACTCGTGTGGGAGAGAGAACTAAATTGGATCCACAATAATCATCTTTTCTAAATTGTTAATAATTTAGACAGAGAATATAAGAAACCATATATCAGACTATATGTCCAATTAAGTGACTAAACAGCTCAAAATTATCATTTTGAACTGGTAGATCACATATGAAGTTTAATTATCACGAATCAAGATTCCCTATTTTCAAATTATGTAAATTCAGACCGTTTCTTGTATTAAACGGCGTAAAAAAATGCTATTTGTTAAAAAGTGATACGTTATCAATGAGATTTGAGTATATTTCTATCAGGTTCTTTTGCTTTATGTTGTAGAAAAGCTTTAAGCCAAAAACTTCCGTTTGATTTACTGAAGACTGAGTGTTTCTTCAAAAGTTAAGAAAAAACTTTTTTAAAATGAAATTTCTTTTGCGCGCCTCAGTAACATTTCTCATTTTTAATATGTGCTATTTTTCATGCTGTTCAATTCAAAAATGAAATAAATTTACATAATTTACAAATTTACAAATTTCAAGGAATTATAATAAATCTTAATCCATCTCTTGTATTATCTACCTAAATTGTTAGCCACGCATTCGATCAAATAATTATTGTAGATCTTTATTAGGGAGAATTGAAGCCATAAGGCTTACTGGAGTTACTGCAGGAATATAAGTGGGGAGGTGGGGGACAGTCTTAGTTGGTTGTGTGAATTAAATAAATGGTTAGAAAAAAGAAAAGTGTCGTTGGCCATTTCGAAAGTGGTAGTAAAACATGATTAGTCTAGACGATAAT
Source organism: Alnus rubra (assembly GCA_028654335.1). NCBI lineage: Eukaryota > Viridiplantae > Streptophyta > Magnoliopsida > Fagales > Betulaceae > Alnus > Alnus rubra. The sequence continues at coordinate 1,469,539 of JAJPGS010000438.1, read as the reverse complement.
GAGGACAAATTATGATGGCAATGCCTCCTATTCTAACTTATATATTGCCTTTCTATCTCACAAAATTCAAGATTCTTTCTTCAAGGACCTTTCTGTTTAAATATTTCCAATCTCTTTATCTATATTCTTTTTAAAATTATTAAATCATTACTTCAAAAGCTTAAACTCATATATATATATATATATATATATATATATATATATATATATATATATAAAAAGCTTAAAATATATAATATTTAATTGAAATAGAGAATAAACCATAAGTCAAGATTTGAAGTGAAGCTAAGATTTTTGTTCTCATATCATATATAATTATTAATTATCATAAATATTTAAGATGATAGAAAATAGTAAATTTGATTATTAATTAGTTAATTAATCATCTAAGAAGAATGTTAAGATTACAATGTTTGCTCTCTTGTTATTAAAACATTTAATAATGGCATTTAGTAGGTTATTATACAACTGTTATACAACTTGATGATGTAATAGTAAAAATTAATCATTTGATCAACAGTACTTATATATGAATATAACAATATATTTTTACAAACACATCATTCAAATTTTATGACAGTCATATAATAATCTATTTATTAACCGTACTCAATATAATATATATGAAAATGGGAAAGGGCAAGAATTGCTTCCAAATGGCATGGCCGAGTAGATTGCACAAGATGAACAGTTTGGACGGCCATTGTTCTCCAAAAACAAAATGTGATGATGTTCTTTTGGCACAAAAGGAGCCAAATATTAATATTTTGTGCTATTTGATTTAAAATTTTAATTTTAATTTGTAAAAGTGAAATGTCAAACGCATTGTTGATGCAGTAAAACTTGGAAAGGGCAGGACACTAATTCACTAAAACTTATTTAAGAAAAAAAAAAAAAAAAAAAAAATTGAAGATTCCTCTCCTACCAACTTGTCCTCTCATTACTTCAACTCTCTTTCTTGCAAACCTATACATTATATGTAATGCTGGACAAGCTGACCCATTCTCTTTTGTTATTTTGCAGCAAATAAGAATTTGTTTTGTAAGAAATGCTCGTGAATCTGTAATGCTGGACTTTTTATTATTAAGAGAAATGATAGGGGTATCAAATTTTTTATCAAGAGATTAGTATGAAAATGATGTAAATCTTATTTATTGGATGTGATTAAAATAATTAAAATTATATATATATTACAAATTCTAATAAATAAGCTCTACATTATCTTAATATTCATTTCTTAATAAAAAAATTTTGATAGCTGTAGCACCCTTATTATTAATCTGGCAGTAAAGCAAATGATGCTTGTTGGTGAAACTTCTCCGTGATGGCAGGTGATCATCAATTTCTAGGGGTGAACCATGTCAGCTAGGTCAACAGGTATAAAAGATGAGATTTGCTACTCATTACATTTGGCTCCTCTCCTCTTATTTTAAAAATTAATCATTCAATTTGTAAAAATTAGGTGCAAGTTCTACAAATTTAATAATTAATTTTTAAAATTAAAAAAAAAAAATACAGGAAGGCATTTCTAAATAGAGATTTAGAAATGCCTAAATACTGTGTGAAGAACTCTTACTTGGTTGAAGAATAGTGAGAATTTGGTTTACATGTAGTAAAAGAAAATACAACATATATACCTAGGCTTTAGTTTATGAGATATGATGCATTGTCACCTTAAGATACAACTTCTAACCACTTTTATCTACGTGCTAACCCTTAAAAAATAAAAAATAAAAAAAAAAAAAAAAAAACTAGCCGGAGAACAACCTTAACACATGTGCAAGGTCATGGTGAAACTTCTCCGTAATGGCAGCTGACCATCAACTTTTAGGGGTGGAACCATGTCAGCTAGGTCAACAGGTATAAAAGATGAGAGTTGCTACTCATTACATTTGGCTCCTCTCTTATTTTAAAAATTAATCATTTAATTTGTAAAATTTAGGTGCAAGTCTTACAAATTTAATAATTAATTTTAAAATTAAAAAATAAAAAATAAAAAAAATGAAAAAGAAAATACAGGAAGCCATTTCTAAATAGAGATTTAGAAATGCCTAAATACCGTGTGAAGAACTCTTACCTGGTTGAAGAATGGTGAGAATTTGGTTTACGTGTCGTAAAAGAAAATATAACATATATACCTAGGCTTTAGTTTACGAGATATGATACATTGACATCTCAAAACACAACTCTTAACCACTTTTGCTCACGTGGCAATTTTTACTTTTACTTTTTTTTTAAAAAAAAAAAAAAAAAAAAAAACAACCCTAAAACTAGCTAGGGGACCACCTTGCCACATGGACAAGATGGTCAAAAGTTGTGTCTTTGGGTGGCAAAAAATCATATCTCTTAGTTTACCTTCTTGGCCAATGAGGAGTAAAAGATGACGTGAGATTAATAGGTCGCTAAGAAATATGACATGGAAAATCTTATGTGTATTTGTTTAAAGGGTTAATAATTAAATAGAATACGTGTTGTGATTTTAATGACTTTGACGATGCACTCTAATGGAATCCTTTAAGTTTTTGAACGAAGTTTGATAGTAAAGAGTAATTTGTTATTAATTGTTGCATATCCCAAAGAGCTCTCATAACATTTTGATACCACACGGAGGTGTGATTGTAAATCATGTAAATACATGGACATATTTTGAATTTTGTTTTTTTGGTTTCCTCCACACTCCTAGCGGCAAAAATATGTTTTAGGGAAAACTTCACCTAACTCCCCTAGAACTTCCATCACATTTGCAATTACCCCCATAAAGTTTTAAAAAACTCACAATTTAGTGTATCTATTTTTCAATTATTTTTAATTTCACCCCTCCATTAGGATTTTCTGTTAAATCCTAACGGAGGGGTGTCAAAATTTCCAAAATACCCTCCATTTTTTTTTAAGAAAAAAATAAGAAATTGCCAAGCCATTGGTAAGGATTTAATTGAATTGGCAAAAATATCCACATCTAAATCTTTGATTTATTTTTATATACGTTTTGTTTGTTAAAAAAAAATGGATAATTTTAAATTTTTGACAGGAATTAACGAAAAAAATTAATAGAGGGGTAACATTGTAAAAAAGTTGAAGTTGGATACACTAAATTAAAGTTTGGAGAAATAATTGGAAAAGCGACCAAAATTCAATAGGATTAATGGAAATTTTGCCTATATTTTTTTGTTAAAAAAAAAGTACACATATCCCCCCCAAACTGCCACTCAATTGTCAATGTATCCTCAAACTACCAATTGTGTCAATATCCCCCATCAAACTACCAAAAAATTGTCAATGTCCCCTCTAAGACCAACAAAAAGACAAAAATGACACTAATTTTTTTTTTTTTTTGAATAGGACAAAAATTTCATTATAAATTCAAAAAAATAAAATAAAACTAAAAATTAAATATATATATATATATATATATATATATATATATATATATATATATATATATTAATGAAAAAATAAATAAATAAAAAACGAAAAAAAGAACCTTTTTCTTTTGAAAAAAAAATCAAATGAAAAAATAACAGAAAATTATAAAAACAATTTTAAAAAAAAACGAATAATAAAAATAAAAACCATTTTTTTATTAAATTAATAATAATAATAAAAGAAAAACTATTTTTTTTTCAAAAAAAAAAATCAAATGAAAAAATAACTGGAAATTATTTTTTTAAAATAAAATAAACAAACGAAAAATAAAAAATAAAAAACAGTTTTAGTTTTTTTTTTAATATTTTTTTGGAATAAATTTTTGTTATTTTATATTTTTGTTATTTTATTTTAATAATTTTATGAAGGGTATTTTTTGTCATTAGATGAACATTGACATTTTTTGGTAATTTAGGGGAGATTGACACAATTAGTAGTTTGGAGGGGGTACATTGACAATGATGTGGTAGTTTGAGTGGGTTTATGTGTACTTTACACCCTTTTTTTTTTTTTTTTTTTTTTTTTTATCACTATTGCTATGAATAATTCAACACAGACGGGCCTATCTAAAGAATCATAGGCCTTTAGGTTAGTACCGGCCCAAGGAGAATTGGCACCGGTAAAACTGAGACAACAGGATTCTCGGGTAGTCCTATCTCTAGAGATAGACACCAAGTAATCATCCCCGTAAAAACTATTCCCGAGAATACGCGACAGGAAGTACATCCTAATTGAGTCCCAATAATGCAGACATCCTGGGACCGAGAGTCAACTCAGTCAGCCAAGGCCCGGACAAGCATGCCCCAAAAACTCAGGTATCAACCTTATCCTAGGAAATCCGGATTAGAACCCCTACTCCAAGTTGAATTGAGATAAGAGTCACAATCCGAATCCAATAAATTCGGTCAACAGTCTTATTCCCAGTAGATTTAGGATAGGACTCCCAGTCCAAATCTAATCCCTAAAGATCTGGAAATTCTTGAAGATCTGAACCAGATTCTACGTCTACTAAGGAATTAAGGTTTAGATAAAACTCTCACTGTACTCTTAGGTAAAAAATAAAAAATAAAAATAAAAATAATAAAACACCGGAATATTTATTAGGAAAAAAAAAAAGCTTGGAAATGTCAAAGCTCCATTTCTCAACGTAATTCCAAATTCGATATGAATCTTCAGTGACAACGGTAGTGAACACTAACATGTATATATTCAGAGTATCAAGATGAAGCAGCAAGTTGCTCTCATCACTTACAAGATTCATTTTGTTTGTTTATTACCAATGGGAAGTTGCATTCTTCAGGAATGAATTTTATCGGCTCAATTATTAGCGACAAGCAGTTACATTCATCCCTAATGATATGTTAATTGTTCTTCGCACAAATTGCATAACACAAAAACAAAGTGAATGAAATTCTCATAAGTCGCTCAAAATCGTGTTTGTCCTGTGAGTTGTAAGAATGAGAATATATAAATGTTTGAACATGATTAAAACAGTTGCCCTAAAGGACGTGGACTTGCAGCCAATTGCCCTGCAGCTCCCATGTAGGGGGTAAGTCTTGCACCTGGTCTGTTCAAATAAGGTGAACCTCACACCTGTTCTCTTTGTAGAAACTATTCAAATTGATTGCAATTCGGTCAAAGAATTAGGTACATAGAGCCCACACCTTTTCTTTATGTGTGGACTACCTGAATTGGCTACAATTTAGTTAGCGAATTGCTGTAAATCCTTATCCATTAAAACATAATTCTGTATTTGCCTCTTTGTAATTTCTTAAGCTAAAAATAGGAGAAGATTCTGTCAAAAAAAATGGATTATTAGGAGTAAGAATATATAATTGAAATTAAAACAGAGGATTGGAAGGTTGGATTCCAATAAATACCAGATCCTTGTATTACTCGTCTATATATAAAATTACGAGTAATGTTTCTTGCACAACTTTTGCACAACTCTTACACAACTCTAACAACTTTTTTTAAAAAAAATCAACCATTAAATATTTAGGACCCACATGTAGGAAAACAAATCCAATGGTTGATCATAAAAAACAGTAGTTAGAGTTGTACAAAAATTGTATAAGAGTCGTGCAAGAAACATTACTCTAAGCCTTACATTCAGCCTTTACATGCACTAGCAGCAGATGAGGTGAAAATAGTTGATTAATGCTAGAAATATATCATGCCACCAAATCCTTATTAAAGACCTTTCACGAATGAAGTGATAGTCTTAAGGAATTAATGGCTCTGGTTGTAAATGTATTTTAGAGGGTTTTTTTGTGTTTTGTTTGAAAAATGATAAATGCTACTTACTACGTAAACATCCAACAAATATTTCACAAAGCCAACATGGCAAAAGTCTAATACCTCACCCCATCAGTTTTCAACTTTGTAAAATATTTGTGTGGTATGTAACATTCCTTTTTCCGACTCAAAAGCCCCATTAATTTCCTCAAACTAAAAAATGTGGGACAAAAAATTATTACTAATAAGCATCTGTTGCGTACTAAATTCTTTTTTCTTTTTTGGCTACCGACCAACCAACAAAAGCAAGTGTTGAAATGGCTTAAAGAAACCAATCAAATCTATACCAAAGGACATGAGGCAAAGACGGGCTCTTTGATAATTCTTTCCCAAGCTTCTAACCTCTTGGCCATGTTTTTTGGAATTATCACTAGAGTTAAAAAAACAATCAATATCTTTGGAGTTTCTAAAGAATTTTGTTTTATGAATATTGAAAATCTTAATCATTATTTTCAAATTAAATTGTCCAAATTTTACCAAGTCAATATTTACCCTATTTATAAATTGGAAAAAGTACACATATCCCCCTCAAATTACCACTCAATTGTTGATGCCCCCTCCCCCCCCCCCCCCCCCCCCCACCAAAAAAAAAAAATTACCAATTATGTCAATATCCCCCTCTTAAACTACCAAAAAATGTCAATATTTACCCTATTTATAAATTTAATATTTACCACATATAATAACAATAAATCAAAGAAAATTTGCCAATCCAAATGAGTTCAGGGATGTCATTTTGTTACCCCCTTCCTAGGCTACCACATTCATCTTAGAGTTCTATGGATTGTACATCTACATCTGATTGCCTTCCCACAAGTGAAGTGAGTTGGCCGAAAAACACTTCTACAGCTAAAATTTGACCCTCGTTATAAGTCTCTAAATCATCCTTTTTCTCCTTTGCAACATTCAAAGGAAAACTTAGTGGTGCTTGGCTAAAGAAAGCGGTAGAGAAAATGGTGCACCAGGCTGTGGATTTTGCCTTCATCGAGTCTTCTAGTGATGGGAACAAGGTTTTGATTGACTAGAAACACTTCAATGGGGCAGGTCAGTTTTTGGAGGTAGTGGAGTACACTGTGGGTGGTTGTCGAGGGCTCATTATTGTTTCAGAGAGCTATGATGGACGTGGATAGAAGATTCTCTCCGTGGAGTTGGGGAAGGTTGAAAAATTGAAATGACTTCTAAAAGTAAAGTGTGTGCATAAGTGTCAACAAAAATTAAGGCACAACGGAAAGTAAATTACACAAGGATTTTGTTGACGAAGTGGAAACTCAGTTAAGAGAAAAACCACTCCGGGGCAACCAAACCCAGGAATTCCACTATTCAGAAGACAAAGCTAGACACAAGATAGTAACACTCACATGTACCGATCCAGTGGTCGTACCTTGCTCTCTGACGTGTAACCCAACACGAACGCTTGTTCACCTACCTGAAGGGGTCTTCAATGGAACTCCTTACCTTAGAGCCGACCTCTAAGATAGACTTCGGTTTACAGCGCAGCACACTTGAAAAACGGCTCTAGAGGAAATAACACGTCTCTGAGCTCTAATGGAATTCACGCCGAATTCTTGAAGCTCTAAGTGCCCCAGGACCCCTATTTATAGTCTGGGGGTCAGAATGAGCGTCAGGCAAAATAAGCCTGTGAGCCGTCCGGACGATGGACCATGACCGTCCGGACGGACAACTGTGCGACAGGATTTTCCAAAATTTTTGCGGAGAAATCTTTCCTGTATAAGAACATCGTCTGGACAGGATGGCTCCATCGTTCGGATGGACACACGTCCGCTGCAAGTAATTTCCATAACAGGCTTCGCGCGTCCGGACCAAGAGGCAGGGGCGTCCGGACGGCTAAACTTCAGCACGCAATTTCCATAACTGATGCGTGTGCGTCCGGACCAAAAGGGGGAGACGTCCAGACGGCTAAACTTCAGCACGCAATTTCCATATCTGATGCTTGTGCATCCGGACCATAAGGGGGAGACGTCCGGACGGTTGAAGTTTAATCGTCAGTTACCATATACGATGCACCAGCGTCCGGACCACAGCTGTCAGATGTCCGGACGGTTCATTTTGAACTGCGATTCTTGCCTTACAGAGATACGCGTCCGGACGGTATACCACATCGTCCGGACGGTTGATTGATCTTCCCTTTCTTGAAACTTGGAAAGAATCAGTGAACCGTTCGAGAAATGATAGGCGTCCGGACGTACTGCTGAAACGTCCGGACGGAGCAAGCTGGCACAGAAGCTTCTCGATACAGTGAAGTGTCCGGACGGAAGAAGCACGTCGTCCGGACGGATGATGCTGGACTGTCTGGCGTCCGGACGGGATGACACATAGTCCGGACGGATGAAGCAGTAGACAGATGGGAGTCCGAACGGGATAACACATCGTCCGGACGGCTGATAGGGAACTTTGAAATTCTTCTGACTTCACTCTGAACAGTGGAATCCCTGTTTGCAGCATCCTTACATATAAGTGATTTTGTCCAAACACAGAATGAGGCCAAAATACTAACAAACTCCCTATTTGGCCATTCTGGGACAAAAATCACTTGACCGGTTTGGAAATACATTCCCGGTCCAAAATAAAAATTACTCCCCCTTTTTGTCACAAAGGGACAAAGGGTAAACAAAGTAATAAAAACTAACTGTCATAAAAATTACTCCCCCTAACGGTCTCAGAAGGACCCGGGAAATAGAGTAATATATATCCAAAAAGTTTTAACCACAAACAGAAATTGTCTCAAAAATAACAAAACTACAAAAAAACATAAGAGGGAATCAAACATCCTCAGTCATGGGTAAAATCCCATTTGCACCATCCTCATCATCACTGCTGCTAGGGTGATGATACTTCAGGCACTCCTAAAGGTCCAGCTAGTTCTGCTAGTTCTGCTCCACGCGCCTGTCGATGGAGTGCACAGCAAGCTGCATGGAACTCATAGACTGCTGCATGGAGGACATAGACACCTGCAAGCTGCTCATCCCTCCCTGAAGTGCAGCAAGAGCCACCATAATCTGAGCATAATTGACCTCTGGCTCAGATGGAGGTACAGTATGTGAGGATGAAGCCATATCTGGAAAGCTGACTGGCATAGCAGTAGGTGGAGGCGCCTCATCATCGGAGTCATCTCTCCGCAGCTGCGCATTAGACTTCACCAAAGTCTGCTTGCTGATCGGCTGCTGGATTTTCATCTTCGGTTTGCCATTGACATTGATGCCCGACTGAAGAATAATCTGAGTAAGGAGGCAGACAAAAGGGAGACCAGCAGTGCTCTCATCACGGGCTTCTAATATAACCCTCAAAATGTGCTTGCATAGGCAGAAAGGAAAGCGGAGGTGGATAGCATAGACAAACTGGGCCCGTTTCAGGATCAGATCACTATGCCGGGCAACCGACCAAATATTATGTTGAACGATCTTGGCCAACATGCGGTGGGAGGATGACAGGGCACCAATCCTGATGGCAGTAGAGCGCTCCTCACCTTGGGGAACGGCACGGAAGAATTCCCTGAGATCATTGATGAGTGCCAAATATTGTGTATTTGGACCCCTTGATTTGCACTAGTTAGACCTTTAGCCTTGTTATTTTCTAATGTTTTGGTTAGTTTTTGTGTTTTCTGTTTCTGTAGGACAATAAGAGAGGAATGGCAAATTTCATAAGGAAATGACTGGAAATTTGGAGATCCTGAAAAGTCGATCGATCGATCGAAATTGCCCGAAGTCGATCGATCGAAATTTCCCAGAAACTACTTTTGCAGAGCACGCCAAAACGCCCAATCAGATGCCAAAAAGCAGTCCTCCCTCTGATTTTCGCTGCAGAACACGCTGGTTTCGTGTTTTTGGTTGTCTCTAGCAACAGAGGAACCCTAGAGGAGGGTAGAGGAGTCATTTCTAGCCCTAGCTTTCTTCTATAAAAGCCATAGCTATGCCTCCTTGTTGGAAGAGGAGAGAATAGAGTAGTATAGAGCAGAAAATCAGTAGATAGGTTTAATTTCGTGCATCTTGTAGTGTATTTCAGTAGTTTTATTTTCAGATACTTTCTCTTTGTAAAACTTTTCTTTCATTTCCATGGTTGTTCATCATTTTCTTGTGGTGTTCTTAGTCATGGAAGGCTAGTAACCTCAACTAGGGTTGAGGATGAAACCTTTCCATTGATGACACTCACAATCTTGGTGTACCACTTGCACATTTAATGATATATCATATTTGTTGTTCAAGTTCCATTCATTTAAAGCTTTATCTTTTGCAATGAATGTGGTTAGTGGTGGAAAGAGGACATTTTATGTGTTTCAACCGACTAATACATTGTTTTATCGGTTTGAATGATGATATCCATTGTGATTGAATGATACATTGGATGTTTTGATTTCAATCGGTACTCTTTGTGATTTGTCAATGTGTTGGATTCATTTAGTGGTTCTTGGGTTTATGGTTAAGAAACTTGAATGACACCCTAAGCTTAATGTTCTTTGGGTGTTCAAGTGGAAACCAAGAGTGTGAGTTGTAGGATTTGGTTTGGTGGATTCCTTAACCTTAGTTCCTTTTAATTTACATATTTCATTACATCTCTTTCATTTAGTCTTTTGTTCTTGAATCAATTGTCAAACCTTTGGAACTAGGTTAAAATGAGGTTGATTAAGCAAAACACCAATATTTGACCATTTCCCTGTGGATTCGACCTCGCACTTGCACACATTATATTGCAAACGATTCGTGCGCTTGCGAGTACTATTTAAAACACACATCAATCATCCAGGGATGGAGGAAGCACCACCTCATTGTAGGGGCTGGCTGAAATCTCGAGCACTGGGACTCGGATGATGTGACTGATGACCTGAGGATCAACAGTGATAAGATGGCCTGCAACGGAGGACTGAAGTATTACTCCATGATCATCATCCTGCACCACCTCCAGCTTCTGTTCTGCATTCTAAGTCTTTTCTTTGTTTTTCCCGGATCTGTTCTGCAGCTTCTGCAACTTACTGGGTGCCCTGAAGAATCGATCGATCGAAAATAAATTCGATCGATCGACAATATATTCGATCGATCGACTTTTTGCACAGCAGCAGCTCGGAACTAGGTGAGTATCACTGTTCCAGTACTTCTTTTAGTCCATTTTGTTCATTTTTGGTTCATAATTTGTTTCTGTTTAATAGTATTTTGCTATTTGTTTAATTTTCTTTTAGTTCATTATAATTCAGTTCAATTCTGTGTAGTTTGCATTTTATATTATCCTCAATTTGTTTTATTTTGTTCTAACAAAAAAAAAAGAGAAGAGATTTTCTGTTCCATTTCTGTTCCTGGCTCTGCAAATTTCGAATATTCGATCGATCGAATAAAAGTTTGATCGATCGACCTTCGATCGATCGACCATTACATTCGATCGATCGACCTCAACTCAGAAGGCAGCTCCTGGATAAGATCAGTAGCAGAAATTTTTTACCAAAAATTCTTTTTGGTCCCAACTTGTAAGTATTCTTATTTTTACTTTTGCTGCTATCTTTGTGTAAATTGTATGCATTTGTGTTAGTCTTTACATTTTATCTTAGTTGTGTTATTTTTCTTTAATTTTCAAAAAAAGAAAAAGAAAGAAAGAATATTTTGCTAGTAAGGGTCTACTTAGCTATCTAAGGGCAATGACAAGGTAAATTCTGGCAAGGATTGGTCATGGGATTTAAGTGTGTCCGTTGTGACCCCCCTCACCTACCTGGGAATTAGCCTAGATTGTACTTTGGAGAACTTTGTTCCCTATTAGCAAATTGTTTTCTTTATTTTTGTTTGTTTGTCTTTTGGTTAAACATTTTGTGTATGCTTGGTGTATGCTTGGTAGAAGATCATTGAACTTAGACTTGACATCTTTAGATCCCGAAATTGAAAGAACTCTTAGGAGAAATCTTAGAAATTCTGTTGAGATGGGAGATAACATGCATGCAAATGAAAATGAGAGGAATCGGGGAGAAAACGTTGATCATACTAGGACACTTAGGGATTTGTTTGAACCCGTTGCAACAAATTCTCCTTCATGTATCGTACAGACAATTACGTACAGACAAAGTGCAACCGTTTGGACTCTAGGGCAACACCATCCGAACGCGGTCCTAATATGGAAATGCACGGAGCGAGTTATGGAAAGCCAGTTGCACAGAAGACCGTCCGGACGCCACCTAGAGAAATCAGAGACAGACTCGTATTAGGTCTTCTTAGCCTGTAAATGGAGGCCTCTAGGCGTGTATTATTTACAGAATTCAGTATTGAATTCTTTATAGCATAGAAAGTGTGTTTAGGGAGATATTGTGAAGATCTACTAGCACTCAAGCTGTTGCCGGTGTGCTGTTATTGTGCTCGTGTTTGAAGCCTATCTTATGGAGGAGCCCTAAGGTAAAGGAATCCATAGAAGACCCCTTCAAGTAGGAGACTTGATTGGGAGGTGTTCACGTTGGGTTACGTGTCAGAGTGCAAGATACGATCGCTGCATCGGGTATGCGAGTGTTACTGTCTTTGTATTAGCTTTGTCTTTTGATAGTGGATTTCTTGGATTTGACTGTCCCAGAGTATTTCAATTGGTATCAGAGCTTGGTACTCTCTATGTAGATTTAATTCTTGAGTGTGATTTTATTTGACTTCTAATTATTTTTGTCTATCAATGTTGATTTGATGGAAAAATGTGAACTCCAAAGGATGTGTGTCAAATTGTTCAATCAATTTGAATATTTTAAAAATTCTAGCATTGATCACCTATAAATACATAAAAATTTTGAAATTGAGAAAGATGTTCTTATTGGAAAAATTAAGTTTTTGGAGGATGCTCTAATGAAATCAAAACTTCATTTGAGAAAACCTTTTAATTCTAGTTTGAGTATTGATAGTGTTGCCTCTTCTTCACATGCTATGCCTGCCTATAGAATTATGTTTGTTAAACCTAGCATGTCTCAAAATAATACTCATTCTACTTGTGGAAAAAGTACTAAAGGAACTAGGCATAAAAATTTCAATTCTATCCCTACTTGTCATCACGGTGGCATTAGTGGTTATATCCACCTTAATTGCTTTCAGATACATTCTCAGAAACCATGGGATAAACTGCATGTGCCAAGGAAAGATGAACCTGGTATTGAGAACCAAGTCAAGAATTTGAGTGATCAGGTCAAACTCATTAGTGAAAAGCTAGGAAGCCTTACCCCTAATGAGAAGACATCTGTCTTGCTTAATAAAAAGAAGAATACCTCTAATAAATAGGTCTGTATTAAGAAAGAAGACAACTTGCTTCTAGTTGCCCATACTACCTTGAAAATACTTGATACTTGCCTATGGTATTTGGATAGTGGATGCTTGATAAGCGTTGAATGTTGCACATTCAAGGCCCTTAACTTGCATATGTTAATTCCTTAGCATTGTTATTTGTTTGATTTTGTGTTGTTTTATTGTTTTCATGTTTAAATAAAGATGCAATTAATTCCATTGATTTTAGGCTTAAAGCACACATTGAGAAGACCTAGAAGATATGTTTAAGCTTAACCAATCATAATAGAAGACCTATATGATGTTGTTAAGTTTAATCAAATCAAAGGAAGGATTAAATCGAAATTTCTCCAATAAGAGTCAAAATCGGATTGGATTCAAATTTGGATTCTGCACATGTCTTAGTGTTTTGATCATAACATACTGCTCAGATCTTGGATTGCAATTAAATTTGTGTAGTTGGAAAGCTAATAAAAAGTGCAACATATATGTCAGAAATAGATTTTCCCTAATTCGGAGTTTTACTATGTCAAAATCGCCCCACAATAAAAGACCGCAAATCTAGACAAATTTGGAATCATTTTCCTACTTGGATTGAATTTTTAATCTCCTACTTGGACTAGGAGACTAAGTTCCGATTTTTCTTGGATTTCTAGGGATTTTAGGTCTCTCCTAATCTCTATAAATAGGCCTCTAAACTTTGACGAAAGACACTGCTACCTAGAGCAAATTCAGAGAAAAACTTCTTGAAGGCTTGAAGAGTTGAAGAGAAGTAATCATGGCAGGAGGCCATTGCAGCAGCATCATGAGTGGCTAAAAACCTTTGTAGGTTATTGATGTAACCCTATCCAAGCACAATGAGTTGATTGTATTTTAATTTAGAGAATTTTTGTTTATGCATGTTGGTTGTATAATTATGAGAATTGCTACAATTTGATATTGTTCTTCATCTTTTAATGCAATTGTTCTTCAATTCATAATCAATATTGGTAAAATTCTTCTCTTGTCTTAGAAAGCATTTTACCTTTATTGAACTCAAATCATTCTTATTTTCTATGATTATGCAACAGGTTTAATTGACATATGATCAAGAGGATTAGATAGGTCATGCCTAGGGAAGACGAATCGTACTACACCCTAGTTTAGTGTAATTTAGGTAGACGATTCGTACAACCGAAGATGAGTTATACTTTTCCATTGATTGTATATATCCTATTGAATACGTAGCTAATCCATGCCTAGGGAAGATGGGTCGTACTATATCTTAGTGGTTAGGTGGACGATCCGTGCCAACCAAAGATGGATTATACTTATGCTTTAATAAGGTAATTTCTTGTTTATTTATAACATGCATAGAATGAATTTCTCTAATTAAATATGATTAACCATTGATGTGTAGATAGCGGTGAAGTCAATACTCTACCCTTTCTCTCTCTTATATTTCAATTCTCTTTTACGTTTATTTCATGCACTTTAGTTAAATCACAAATTCAACAATCTTTTCTTTAGTTATTTTTAATCTTCACAAACTCGATAACAATACCCCTGCAGTCCTTGACTTTCGACACCCTCTCTATAGCCTTATCTTACATGGATTCGTCTTATTGCAAGTGGTTATTTATTATTAATATATTTTGGTAAATAAAAGACCACATCAATTTTTGGGGCCGTTGCCGAGGATCGAACCCGAGTCACCCGCGTGACAGGCGGGAATACTTAATCAACAATTGAGTATGCTAAGATGTTTTAGTTCTCTAGTGAATTTTTTGAATGATGTCTTCAATTTAAAAGAAATCAAATTTTAAAGGATATTCTATTGCGAGTTTAATGTCAAAGCATAGAAGTAGCACCTCATGGTATTTACATATGCGTGAAAATTGTTGTGGTGTTACAAAAAAAATAATAGTAGACTACATAATTTAAGGGTGGGCATGATAACCAATGCATAACCTAACCTAAGAAAACAATATAAACTTACACAACATGGTCGTTTTTCACCTATTAGTTTAGTGATGGTCAATAACAAATAAAAAAAAAATCAACAAGAGTGCTTGACCCAACCAACCCATGCCATTTAGTTGATGGCATATTCGAGAACCCACATTGATTTAGTGGCCCTACCACCAAAACTAGTGGCAGGGTGCAAGGCCTTTTTTTGATCTTGTGGCGATTGTGAGATCTCGCATTCCAACCACCACCCACTGCAAACTGACTGTAACGACCCACACTTTTACAAAAAGGTGTAAGTGAAAATTTCGATTTCCACGTATCGTTATGACATCAACAACGATGTCACCGGAGTATAAATTGACAGCGGAATACATTTTCTTTTTTTACAATAACATATCAGAGCTGACTGAATAACCTCAGTATATAAAATAATAACCATTTTTTCTTATATAATAAAATACTTACAATTAACAACATACGTACCACATGCGGAACAAACATTACATTACCATTGTATATAACATCTACAAACTAAAGGTCTCATCCATAACCTAGCAGCTCCTGCCTTCGTTCCTGCAAAACTCGTATGTGATTGTCGTACGACACCACAATCCCATACTGTGGTCGAGTGAGTCAACGGTCCTCAACTACATAATGACATACTGATTTATATAACCATATACAATGCATCCAAATGTTGACAGTTATATTCCTGATTACATAATCACATCCACATATAATCATGCTTGTTCCTTTACTTTAATTATTCACATACTCAAAACCATATATCTTGTTAACACATCATTAGCGTTATCTTCTCCGCTAATTTAACACCTTATTCTTCTATCACAACTTTTTTCTATTATTCCTTCAACCTTTGGTTCATCCGTCGGTCTTACCAATATATTGATGCCTTGGTACCTAAACTTTCGTTTATCCGTTGGTCTCATCAATTCACTGACGCCTTGGTACCTAAACTTCCAGTCTTTTTATCAAGACTTATATCACACCACAGTATAATCATGCAAACAACATCACATCCATAATCTCAACCAAAACATGTTACACATATTAAATGCTAGACATCAATTAGCATATAGTCAAATAAAACAGAGATCACTACATTGCTAAAGACTAAACCACACGTCTGACCCTCAGTGAGTAATAAATACTCACAGTTCTTTCCTGCTACAAAGATTGATCCACAGAACATAGGTTTTAACCCTATACTCATTTCCAATTTCTTAATCCTATTATTGTTTCGATATAGTAACTGATGAGTGCCAAATATTGTGTATTTGGACCCCTTGATTTGCACTAGTTAGACCTTTAACCTTGTTATTTTCTAATGTTTTGGTTAGTTTTTGTGTTTTCTGTTTCTGTAGGACAATAAGAGAGGAATGGCAAATTCCATAAGGAAATGACTGGAAATTCGGAGATCCTGAAAAGTCGATCGAACGAACTTAAAATTCGATCGATCGAAATTTTGCCCAAAGTCGATCGATCGAAATTTCCCAGAAACTGCTTTTGCAGAGCGCGCCAGAACGCCCAATTAGAAGCCAAAAAGCAGTCCTCCCTCTGATTTTCGCTGTAGAACACGCTGGTTTAGTGTTTTTGGTTGTCTCTAGCAGCAGAGGAACCCTAGAGGAGGGTAGAGGAGTCATTTCTAGCCCTAGCTTTCTTCTATAAAAGCCATAGCCATGCCTCCTTGTTAAAAAAGGAGATAATAGAGTAGTGTAGAGCAGAAAATTCAGTAGATAGGTTTAATTTCGTGCATCTTGTAGTGTATTTCAGTAGTTTTATTTTCAGATACTTTCTCTTTGTAAAGCTTTTCTTTCATTTCCATGGATGTTCATCATTTTCTTGTGGTGTTCTTAGTCATGGAAGGCTAGTAACCTCAACTAGGGTTGAGGATGAAACCTTTCCATTGATGAGACTCACAATCTTGGTGTACCACTTGCACATTTAATGATATATCATATTTGTTGTTCAAGTTCCATTCATTTAAAGCTTTATCTTTTGCAATGAATGTGGTTAGTGGTGGAAAGAGGACATTTTATGTGTTTCAACCGATGAATACATTGTTTTATCGGTTTGAATGATGATATCCATTGTGATTGAATGATACATTGGATGTTTTGATTTCAATTGGTACTCTTTGTGATTTGTCTATGTGTTGGATTCATTTAATGGTTCTCAGGTTTATGGTTAAGAAACTTGAATGACACCCTAAGCTTAATGTTCTTTGGGTGTTCAAGTGGAAACCAAGAGTGTGAGTTGTAGGATTTGGTTTGGTGGATTCCTTAGCCTTAGTTTCTTTTAATTTGCATATTTCATTCCATCTCTTTTATTTAGTCTTTTGTTCTTGAATCAATTCTCAAACCTTTGGAACTAGGTTAAAATGAGGTTGATTAAACAAGACACCAATATTTGACCATTTCCCTGTGGATTCGACCTCGCACTTGCACACACTATATTGCAAACGATTCGTGCGCTTGCGAGTACTATTTAAAACACACTTCAAGTTTTTGGCGCCGTTGCCGGGGAAATCGGTTCAAAAATTGGTTTTTGTTTGATTGATTTTGTTTTTCTACTAGTTAGATAGATTTTTGTTTCATTTTTACTGTTGTTTAGCTTCTGTTCTGCATTCTAAGTCTTTTCTTTGTTTTTCCCGGATCTGTTCTGCAACTTACTGGGTGCCCTGAAGAATCGATCGATCAAAAATAAATTCAATCGATCGACTTTCGATCGGTGGAATTAGCATCTGCATCATATAAAGACGATCGATCGACAATATATTCGATCGATCGACTTTCTGCACAGCACCAGCTCGGAACTAGGTGAGTATCTCTATTCCAGTACTTCTTTTAGTCCATTTTGTTCATAATTTGTTTCTGTTTAATAGTATTTTGCTGTTTGTTTAATTTCCTTTTAGTTCATTATAACTTAGTTCAAATTCTGTTTAGTTTGTGTTTTATATTATCCTCAATTTGCTTTATTTTGTTCTAAAAAAAAAAAAAGAAAGAGAGATTTTCTGTTCTATTTCTATTTCTGTTCCTGGCCCTGCAAATTTGGAACATTCGATCGATCGAATAAAAGTTCGATCGATCGACCATTACATTCAATCGATCGACCTCAACTCAGAAGGCAGCTCCTGGATAAGATCAGTAGCAGAAATTTTTACCAAAACAATTATTTTTGGTCCCAACTTGTAAGTATTCTCATTTTTACTTTTGCTGCTATCTTTGTGTAAATTGTATGCATTTTTGTTAGTCTTTACATTTTATTTTAGTTGTGTTATTTTTCTTTGATAAAAAAAAAAAGAGAATATTTTGCTAATAAAGGTCTACTTAGCGATCTAAGGGCAATGACAAGGTGAATTCTGGCAAGGATTGGTCATGGAATTTAAGTGTGTCCGTTGTGACCCCCCTCACCTACCTGGGAATTAGCCTAGATTGTACTTTGGAGAACTTTGTTCCCTATTAGCAAATTGTTTTCTTTATTTTGTTTGTTTGTCTTTTTGGTTAAAAATTTGTGTATGCTTGATGTATGCTTGGTAGAAGATCATTGAACTTAGACTTGACATCTTTAGATCCCGAAATTGAAAGAACTCTTAGGAGAAATCTTAGAAATTCTGTTGAGATGGGAGATAACATGCATGCAAATGAAAATGAGAGGAATCGGGGAGAAAACGTTGATCATACTAGGACACTTAGGGATTTCTTTGCACCCGTTGCAACAAATTCTCCTTCATGTATCGTGTTACCCCCAACCAATGCCACTCATTTTGACCTCAAGCCTCATGTCATCCAACTCCTACCCGCATTCCATGGCTTAGACCTCGAAAATCCTTATAGCCATGTGAAGAAATTCAAGGACATCTGTGCCACCTTCAAATTTCAAAATTTTTCTGAAGAGTCTGTGCATCTTAGGCTATTTCCTTTCTCACTCCATGATAGGGCCAAAGCATGGTTGGATTCAAACATGCCTGGTTCCATCACTTCTTGGGAGAACTTGCTCAACAAGTTCTACAACAAATTCTTCCCCATGTCCAAAGTCAATGAGTGTAGGAAGGAAATAAGCTCATTTACTCAAAAAGAAGATGAGAAATTTTCTGAGAGTTGGGAGAGATTTCAAGATATGCTGATTAAGTGCCCTCCACATGGATACAAGAAATGGAGACTGGTGCAATTTTTCTATCAAGGATTAACTCAATCCAATCGTAGCATGATCGAGTCGATGAACGGAGGCGCATTTCTGAGTTTGACGGAAGAGGAGGCGGCAGTACCTGAGCCTCCAAAGAAGGAACTTAAGCCCCTACCGGACAATCTCAAGTATAAGTTCCTCGGTCCAGCAGAGACTTTGCCTATAATCATAGCTTAAGATCTTCACATCGCTCAGGAGGAGAGGTTGTTAGATGTCTTGAGGGAGCATAAGGAAGCTATTGGCTGGACCATTGAAGATATTAAGGGAATCAGCCCCTCGGTGGTAATGCATAGGATACACTTGGAGGAAGACACCAAACCATCGAGGGAGCCACAGAGAAGGCTCAACCCAACCATGCAAGAAGTCGTTAGAGGAGAAGTCATCAAGTTGTTGGATGCTGGCATCATCTACCCCATCTCTGACAGCAAATGGGTGAGCCCCATTCATGTCGTGCCCAAGCGAGCTGGAGTTACAGTCGTGCAGAACAAGGAAGGCGAGTTGGTTCCAACTCGAGTACAGTCTGGATGGAGAGTCTGCATCGACTACCGCAAGCTGAACACCGCCACCAGAAAATATCACTTTCCTCTTCCGTTCATTGATCAAATGGTGGAGCGGTTGGCCGGGCACGAGTATTACTATTTTTTGGATGGTTATTCTGGATATGACCAGGTCCCTGTGGACCCTGAAGACCAAGAGAAGACGACCTTCACTTGTCCGTTCGGGACATTCACCTACCGACGCATGCCCTTTGGCTTATGCAATGCACCCGCTACTTTTCAACGATGCATGATCAGCATCTTTTCTGATATGGTAGAGCATTTCCTGGAGGTGTTTATGGATGACTTTTCGGTTTTTGGGTCATCTTTTGAGGAGTGTTTGCACCACCTCACGTTGGTTTTGGAGAGGTGTAAAGAGAAGAACCTGGTACTCAATTGGGAGAAGTGCCATTTTATGGTACAACAAGGAATCGTGCTCGGGCACGTCATCTCTCGTCGGGGGATTGAAGTAGACAAGGCGAAGGTAGATCTGATATCCAACCTTCCGCCCCCACGGACGGTGAAAGAGGTTCGCTCTTTTCTGGGCCATGCAGGATTTTATCGGCGATTCATCCAGGACTTCAGCAAGATCGCTCGGCCCTTGTGCAAACTATTGGTGAAGGAGGCCCCTTTTATTTTTGATGAAGATTGCAAGAAGGCATTTGGGGCCTTGAAGGCAATTCTGACGTCCACACCCATCATTCGGCCCCCGAGATGGGGTACACCTTTCGAGATCATGTGTGACGCGTCAGATTACGCCGTTGGAGCTGTGTTGGGGCAGCGCATTGAAAAACTTCCCCTCGTCATTTATTATGCAAGTGGGACTCTGAACGACGCCCAGCTGAATTATTCGACAACTGAGAAGGAGCTGCTGGTAGTCGTGTTTGCTCTGGATAAGTTTCGATCCTACCTACTAGGATCGAAAGTCATCATCTACTCGGATCACGCGGCATTGAAGTATCTTTTTTCCAAAAAGGATGCTAAATCTCGCCTCATCCGGTGGATTTTTCTCTTACAAGAGTTCGATATTGAGATTCGGGACAAGAAGGGTTCCGAAAACGTGGTGGCTGATCATCTCTCGAGGATTACCGTGGACTTCACGGAAGAGGCCGCCCCCATTTCTGAGACCTTCCACGATGAGTAGTTGATGCATATCGCTCATGCTCACTCACCATGGTTTGCTGACATAGTGAACTATCTTGTCACCGGTCAAATGCCTTTGCATTGGGGACGGCAAGATAAGTCCAAATTTATGTCCATGGTGAAGAATTTTTTCTGGGACGATCCGTACTTGTTCAAGTATTGTCCCGATCAGATCATTAGGAGATGCATTCCCGAGCCTGACCAATCCAGTGTCATCTCCTTCTGTCATGATCATGCCTGTGGAGGCCATTTCAGTGCAAAGAAGACCGTTGCAAAGATTTTGCCGTGCGGTTTTTACTGGCCCACCATCTTTCAAGACGCTCACACTTATTGTGTTTCATGCGAGCGCTGTCAAAAGCTAGGGAGTATTTCACGTCGAAATATGATGCCCCTCAACCCGATTCTTATTGTTGAGATTTTCGATGTATGGGGCATTGATTTCATGGGACCTTTCCCAAACTCCTTCGGCTATCTGTACATTCTGGTTGCTGTGGACTACGTGTCCAAATGGGTAGAGGCAGTTGCCTACAAGACCAACGACCACAGAGTTGTGGTCCAGTTTTTAAGGGACACTATATTTGCTCGTTTTGATACTCCTCGAGCAATTATTAGTGATGGTGGAAAGCACTTCTGCAACCGGGTCTTCGAGCAGCTGATGAAGAAATATTGCATCACGCACAAGGTTGCCACTCCCTATCACCCTCAGACGAGTGGACAAGTGGAGGTTTCAAACAGAGAGATCAAAACGATTTTAGAGAAGACGGTGAACCCGTCAAGGAAAGATTGGTCTCTCCGGTTGAACGATGCATTATGGGCATACCGGACAGCGTTCAAGACACCGATTGGCATGTCACCTTACCGTATCGTGTACGGGAAAGCACGCCATCTACCTGTGGAGTTGGAGCACAGAGCCTACTGGGCCATTAAGCAGCTGAATTTCGATCTCACAAAGGCTGGCTCACAGAGGAAGCTCCAACTCAATGAATTGGAACAGCTGAGGAACGATGCCTATGACTGTGCTAGGATGTACAAAGCACGGATGAAGAAGGCTCACGACCAGAACATATTGAGACGATCTTTTGAGCCTGGTCAGAAAGTCCTTCTTTATAATTCACGTTTGCATCTATTCCCAGGGAAGCTCCGATCTCGATGGACAGGCCCTTTCATAGTTCGATCAGTGTTTTCTTATGGGGCCATTGAGATTGAGGATCCAAAAAATGGCAGCACGTTCAAGGTGAACGGGCAACGATTGAAGCCATTTTTGGAGTTACAGAGCTCGGAGGTTGAGACGACCCTTTTAGAGGACCCGAGTTACTCGGAGTGATTGTCGTCAGGATGGAAAGTCTGGCTGAAGACTGAAAACTTAGCGCTTGTGGGAGGCAACCCTCATCATTTTTTCCCTATCATTTGATTTTCTTTCTTTAGTTGTGATTTTCAGGACAGTGTCTGCCGTTCAAGTTTGGGGGAACGCTTCTCTTGCAGTGTGCCCAACTTGCATAGCCACTTCGGTATTGTATCTCTAGCCACATTGGGGACAATGTGTCCTTCTAGTTTGGGGGTGGGGTAGACATTTCTGTCTGTTTTTATTTAATTCTTGCTTTGTTGCCTTGTTAATACTCATTTAATTCTTGCTTTGTTGCCTTGTTAATACTTACATCTTACTATGGTTTGCACCTCATTGGTTTGTTTAACATGTTGAATTTTGCATATCATTAAAATCTGAGATCTTTTGACTCATCTTTAGATTAGAGAGACTTGACATGTTTAAACTGTTCATCACAAGCACATTAGCATTTGTTTCTGTGGGGTATGAGATTTGAATTAAAATTTATATGTCTTGAGATTTGTAAGATGACTTGTTGATGAAACTTTGGCTTATTGATATATATATATTAAAAAAAAAATCTGCTTAGATTAATATCACCAATTTGACTTCTCATTGAGTAACAGGGGCCCTTGCCTCATTAAGCATTGGGTGTTCACGTAAAAAGATGAGAATTTCAGTTTGGATGATTGTTTGGCTAGTTTGACTTCGTAGCCTTTTTTACTTGAGTAATTAAGCCCTTAGGGATGTTTTTACATCTAGTGCCCTAAAACCATCTGGTTTGGGAGTCACTGGCCCAACACTCGCTACATGGGTCAATTAGAAAGCTTAAAGGAGTCAAACATTGCACAGCCGACACAAATAATAGTAAATAATAATGAATGTGAGATAAGCCTTGGTTATTTGACGGAAGTCCTGCAAATTTTTGGATATATGTGCTTTGAGGAAAATTGAAACCCCATGCCTCTATGTTATTCACACCTTATACTTTTGAACATGTGTTGTCTCAATTTTCCATCTATGAGTTGATCGATTTTTGATAACATGATAATGTGATATTCATTTTGTTAAACATGCTCATGATGTGTGAACCATGTGTTTGAATGATGATTTTCACTCAATTGATAATACGGCATTTCAATGTTTGTGGGTACCATTTCTGGCAAACCCTCACGAGACTTCACTCGTCCACTAGGGAGTCGTAGGGGTTTAAAAGGCTTGTTGCATATGCTAAATGCAATCGTTTCTCCCACAAAAGAGGACTTATGTTTCATGCTTTGATTTTGTTTTTCATTTTGTTTTTGTTAAGGGACTAGCAAAATGTAAGTTTAGGGGTATTTGATGATGCCAAATATTGTGTATTTGGACCCCTTTATTTGCACTAGTTAGACTTTTAGCCTTGTTATTTTCTAATGTTTTGGTTAGTTTTTGTGTTTTCTGTTTCTGTAGGACAATAAGAGAGGAATGGCAAATTTCATAAGGAAATGACTGGAAATTCGGAGATCCTGAAAAGTCGATCGATCGAACTTAAAATTCGATCGATCGAAAATTTGCCCGAAGTCGATCGATCGACTTTTATTTCGATCAATCGAAATTTCCCAGAAACTGCTTTTGCAGAGCGCGCTTGAACGCCCAATCAGAAGCCAAAAAGCAGTCCTCCCTCTGATTTTCGCTGCAGAACACGCTGGTTTCGTGTTTTTGGTTGTCTCTAGCAACAAAGGAACCCTAGAGGAGGGTAGAGGAGTCATTTCTAGCCCTAGCTTTCTTCTATAAAAGCCATAGCCATGCCTCCTTGTTAAAAAAGGAGAGAATAGAGTAGTGTAGAGCAGAAAATTCAGTAGATAGGTTTAATTTCGTCCATCTTGTAGTGTATTTCAGTAGTTTTATTTTCAGATACTTTCTCTTTGTAAAGCTTTTCTTTCATTTCCATGGATGTTCATCATTTTCTTGTGGTGTTCTTAGTCATGGAAGGCTAGTAACCTCAACTAGGGTTGAGGATGAAACCTTTCCATTGATGACACTCACAATCTTGGTGTACCACTTGCACATTTAATGATATATCATATTTGTTGTTCAAGTTCCATTCATTTAAAGCTTTATCTTTTGCAATGAATGTGGTTAGTGGTGGAAAGATGACATTTTATGTGTTTCAACCGATGAATACATTGTTTTATCGGTTTGAATGATGATATCCATTGTGATTGAATGATACATTGGATGTTTTGATTTCAATTGGTACTCTTTGTGATTTGTCTATGTGTTGGATTCATTTAATGGTTCTCGGGTTTATGGTTAAGAAACTTGAATGACACCCTAAGCTTAATGTTCTTTGGGTGTTCAAGTGGAAACTAAGAGTGTGAGTTGTAGGATTTGGTTTGGTGGATTCCTTAGCCTTAGTTTCTTTTAATTTGCATATTTCATTCCATCTCTTTTATTTAGTCTTTTGTTATTGAATCAATTCTCAAACCTTTGGAACTAGGTTAAAATGAGGTTGATTAAACAAGACACCAATATTTGACCATTTCCCTGTGGATTCGACCTCGCACTTGCACACACTATATTGCAAACGATTCGTGCGCTTGCGAGTACTATTTAAAACACACTTCAGTAACGGCATAGAAAATCCTTCAATCATAATGCCATATATTTCATGTGGACATTATAATTGCATTCATTATTAAATTACCAAAATACCCTTTTAAAAATACCAATTTTAACATCACATAATCAACACATAGTTAACACTACACAGCCCTAAATCAGCAAATCCACAATATCCCCACATCACAATCCATTCGGCCAACTACCACAATTCTAAGATTCCCAACTATTTACAACAACAGAGTTTATATCTAAAACCCAAATCACCCAACTTTTCACACCACCCCAATATTTGGTCAATTAGACTTCAAACGCTCAACCAACAACAGGGGATTAAACTCAACTTTGAAAATCTTATTTTAAAACATAACTTATAACATTAAAGGATAAGAATCTTATCCAAAATATCTAAAATAGCTTGTTAGGATATTTTGTAAATGTTGGTTTGTAATTGGCGGTATTCTGTTTGACAAAATCACTTTCATGTAATGATGCTTTCTATCAGGGATTCAGTCTCTTTTAGAAGGCTTCCTTTCAGAGCTATGCTTCTAGAAGATTTTGCATAGATTCCAAGACAGAAAAATTGGATCCTTTGCATCGGTCTGGACGACGTGATATTCCGTCCGAATGCTCGACTGTCAAAGCATCATCCGTTCAGACGACGAGAACTTTCCGTCTGGACCTTCCTCTATGTCGAGAAGCTTCAAACTGTTCCAAGGTGCATTTGTCCGGACGTCTCAGCAACACATCCGGACGCCATTCAGTGTTCGACCAGCTTTGGATTTCTTTCCAAAACACAGATATGGGAAGACAGTTGCAACCGTCGTGACGATGTGTGTTCCCTTTAAAACACTCTCCTTCATAAGGCAAGTCGTGCATTCAAAGTTCAATTGTCCGAAAGTCATTCTTCATGGTCCGGACTCTCAAGTTTCATATATGGAAATTGCGTGCATCAGTTCAACCGTCCAAACGTCATCCTTCATGGTTCAAACGCTTCAAAGCCTTGATATGGAAATTGCATGCAGCTAAAGTACAACCGTCCGAACGCTAAGGCAACACTATCTGGATGCGACTTTATTCAGGAAAGAATATCGTGCAAATTTGGAAAGCCGATTGCACAGTTATCCGTCCAAACGCCTTATGTCTACCGTCCGGACGGTGCCTAGGAAAACCTAATCAAACGCGATTTAGGTCTTCTGTAGCCTATAAATAGAGGCCCCTAGGCCTGTTGTTGGTAAGAATTCGGTAGTGAATTCCATTGATGCTTAGAGAGTTTATTGTAAGAAGTTATTGTGCTGAAGCTTCCTCTCTCAAGCCGTTGCCAAGTGTTGTTGCTATACTAAACTAAAGTCTATCTTAGGGGTTGGCCCTAAGGTAAAGAATTCCATTGAAGACCCCTTCAAGTAGGTGACTTGGTTGGAAAACATTCGTATTGCGTTACACGTCAGAGTGCTAGATACGATCGCTGCATCGGGTATGTGAGTGTTACTGTCTATATACTAGCTTTGTCTTCTAAATAGTGGATATCCTGGGTTTTGCTGCTCCGGAGTGATTTTTCTCTTAATTGAGTTTCCACTTCGTCAACAAAATATATGTCTCTTTATTTTCCGCATTGTGATTTTTTGTTGCACACTATTGCACACACTTGTTAAATTAGAAGTCCTTTAATTTTCAGTAAAATATCTCAAAATATCTTCTGGGATATTTTGTAAAATACATAATCATAAAACATGTTATTCTTTTCGTTTCATAATTCGTTCTACCTCTTATCTTCTAAAGCATTCTTTCCTTTTCTTATCTCGTTCTACCATTTATGACATAAAAACTAACTTAAGGGCTTTAGAAACTTATCACGAGCAAACTCAAGAGAGATGAGATCCGTCCAAAGAGTGTGGTGAAGAGGATCCTTGATTCTTTTCTTGTACCAATCCAAGAGGTAGAGAGAGAGAAAGTTAGAGATATCTATATATGTTCGTGAAAAAGAAAAGAGAGTTCTTCTTCTTTTGAACCGAAACTAAAAGGGAAAGAGCAAGTGCTCTTTATGCTACGGCATCCGTGGATGGAGTGATGTAAAGAGCCATGAAAGAACTAGAGAAATCAAGAGAATAGAAGGTAGAGACATACCAAAAGTTATCGTCCAAGGGAGAAGAAGATGCAATCCTTCTTCTTTGATTTCTTCCCTTTTTGATTCTAATCATACACAACAAAGAAAGGGAGAAGGCTGCTGCTGATTTGAGGGAAGATCAGATCTCCCATGCTCTGATTTCTTTTGCAAGAACAGAAGAAGAACACTAAGAGAGAAAGAGAGAACCAAGAGAGAGATTTGAGAGAATTTCTCCAAGAGAAGAAGAAGATGCGATTTGTGAGAGGGGCCATCCTTATATAGAGAAATAAATAGTCCAGATCAATCCATTTTGATCTGATCTAATGGCTAGAAGACCAACTTGAAGGGAGAGTTAGTGAGTCATCACAATCATAATTACATTTCATAATATCTCTTATCTTATAAACCTTATCCTATAGTTAGGTAATTTTATTCTTAAATATTGACTTGACTTTGTAGTAACTATTAAACTACCATACAAGACAAGAATGGACATTTGTCAACCTATGAAAGCATCAGAAAATCAATAGGGTGTCGTGGCGGTGACGTGACAGAATCTTGGGCTGCCATGCAAGCATGCTGTCCAGTCCAGGGGCAGTAGGTTCACAGACAATTTCGACAAACCTACAAAATATGATTTCTATGAAACTTTATAGGTAGATAGAGGACTCCAAGACGAGCGTTCTGGCTTTTGAATCGGCCAAAATGGAGTTTGTTTGGCCCTATTTTTGTTATTCCAAAGTTTAAGGTCCGTTTTAACATGCCAATACACTTATACATATTTTTCAATAAACATTTAATCTTTTTGAACATATCTTGATGAATATTTATGAATAAATATTCATATTTAGTTTATTAGGACATAAGTCCTATTTTAAGATATTAAACAGGGTGCTACACTGACTAACAACCACTGCTATTGATGTGGTTTAGAAGCCCTATTGTGGTTAATCAATTTGGAAGAAATATTCATCGGTTGACATTGAT
Organism: Alnus rubra; assembly: GCA_028654335.1. Lineage (NCBI taxonomy): Eukaryota > Viridiplantae > Streptophyta > Magnoliopsida > Fagales > Betulaceae > Alnus > Alnus rubra. Next base: position 1,441,726 of record JAJPGS010000438.1, on the reverse strand, counting down.
TTATTCGATTGTCAAAGACCAGCAACAACTGACGCATGGGCTTAGTGCCCACCCCTTGGGGTAACACAGAAGTAATTTATTTGCCATTAATTACTATCGTGTAATTTAATTTAATTACTATCTTGTAATTTAATTTTTCAAATGAATTACTCTCTTGTATTTTTTTTATTTTTTTCGTAGCACTTTATTTTGGCAATTTATACATTTTTTTCCCAGAAAACTAGATCAATACAAATTTTCTAACAATCTTTTGTAAAGTAAAGAAAATAGAGGTGATAATGGTAATGGTGAAAATTTATCTGGCATTACTTTATGTATCTGAATTACTAATCAAATATTCCATACATTAGCAAAGGAGTATAAATAGCAACTTTTAATAGACGTTAAGATTGATATAAAAAATCAATATTTAATGTTTTGTTGTAAATGAAAATATATAATTTATAATGAACCTTCTACTACAATTTTGTAATTCCTAGGGTAATCTATCATGTAAATTGGAGTAGTTCTATATTTCTCTCTTGTGTCCCTCTAAGAATGATGTGGCTTTTTTGATCACCTCTTGAGCAAAGTTCAATAGTGATCAATCACAAGTTCAATAATGATTTTAAAAGCCACATTATTGTTGGAGAGATACAAGAGTGACTTCTAGCATTACTCATGTTACTATTTTCAAATTTCAGAAAATATGTTCAAATAATAGTTTAGAGTTTGTCATATCTACATTTATCACCTCTATCAACTAAAGATTCATTAGCTTAGTATGTATAATACTTTAAAGAGAAATGATTGTTGTACAATTTTCGTACAACTTTTGTACAATTCTAACAACTTTTTTTTATGATCAACCATTGGATCTGTTTTCTTACAATTGGGCCCTAAGTATCCAATTATTGATCTTAAAAAAAGTTGTTAGAGTTGTACGAAAATTGTATGAAAATTGTGCAAGAAACATTACTTTAAAAGAAAAAGATACCAATATGATAAAATCTCAGCCATTTAATTTGAAAATCATGGTTTCAAGACGATCTTGATATGCATTGCTTCAATTAAAAGAAAGACATACAGAGAGAGTTACGAGAGTAGTTATGAAGTTTACCTTATCAAAGTTGAAACTCAACGATTATGCATATAAATGACATCATTGGGGTTGGTGACATGCTTATCATAACATTCCAATAAACAATGAGCATAAAGGGCTCTTTGACGATGTTTGGCTTTAATTCTCAATTTAGGATCGCAATTGACTTCGAGGCAATATGAAAGGATATGAAAAGTAATTGGGTTTTTAAAATATGGGGTTTCAACGAAGCACACTGCAAAAGCGCCAATTATACAAAGTTCGTACAGTTTGTCAGGAAATGGCCATGTGCTTTTAAATCCAGTACAATGACCAACTACACGTGTAAGGCACCAATGCAATTCAGCAATATCAAGTTCAGAGGAATAAGGCGGCAATATGGGAGGTGAAGACGGAGTGAATGAGGTTGGGACAAGGTTATTGGCCTGCACACTAAAGAGTATAAGGATATGCAATTTTGTGATCAGCAACATAAGTTTTTTGACACATTTCATAACCATATGTATTCTCTTTAGAAAGTCTCTTATTTTAATTTTAACTCAAAATTATAATTAAGGCTTAAACGATTACATTTATATGCAACTAAAGTGACTGTTGAATGGGCCAAAAGTTTTAATAGTTCTTAATTGACTTATCCTTAAAGTAATTTTATTAAAAAGGTGTTTTTTAATACTTCTTATTGTAAGAAGTATGACCTTTCTATAGTAAAGTGACTTTTGGTTATAGCAAAAGGTTGAAGACAATATTTACGTTAACATGTGACTTTTAGCAAAACTAAAGTATATTTGTATGAGTTAATTTATTTTCAATAAACAAGTAAAGATGGATGATTGATAATTATGATAATATTATATCAATGCACCCATTCAAAAGGTTTTGAAATATTAGCTCAGAAAGCATGGTAAACATGTCATATAAAAATGAATAAAATTTGAATTATAAGAAAAGACATTTTATATTAAAAATACTACTCAAAAGCCTACATGTATAGAATAGAAAAATTACAAAATATAACGGAGTTTTTCAAACTATGAAGAGACATTTGAAGCAAATAGAACAGATCGACTAGATCATAGTAAGATATATGACTTACTATGGATAGAGAAAATGTATTGATTCAATGTTTAAGCAACACGAAATGCTATGTTGTACAACATTGACTTAATGAAAGTTTCATTTCAAGGAGAGCTGTTATAAAACAGTATCTTATGATTGTCAGATAAATCATAAGTTAAGTGGTTTTTTTGTCTTAATTAGAAAATGAAATATTGTCTCCTAGTTAGGTTTATAAGCTTCTTATATGAATATTGGCTTCAAGAAACTTTTATTTTAATTGAGAATTGTTTAAGAATGGTAGCTTTTGATAAAGTAAGATAGATTATTTAGCCCCCCAAACTAACAGTTGTTTGTGATGTAGCACCATGAACTGACAACTAACATGATATGGTCCTCTCAACTACCAATTTGATATGATTTAGCCCCATTTGTCAATCTCCATCGTTATATTGGATGAAAAATCAAATTTGACCAAAATGTTTCGAAAATACCCTTATTTTGACCATTCAAAAACCAAAATTACCCTTTGTATTTATTAATTAGTAGAAAAATACTAATTAAAAAAATCTATTTTTTTTTAATATATATATATATATATATATATTATATTATTATATATATATATATGAGTATAAATGCAAAATCATTCTTTGTGGTTGGCCGAAATTACAAATCACTTGTAGTGGAATAAAAAATAATTCAAAAGTCATTGGAATATGCCAAAATAACAATTTAGTCTCTGCAGTCAAATTCCATCAAAACACGTGACGGATTTTATTAGTGTACTACATGTCATCACTAATAGAACGATGACACATCTCACTCTTCTTTTTTTTTAAAAAAAAAAAATATGAATAAATTAAATATATAAATATATAAAAATTAAAAGCTTAATAACTTAATTTTTGGGATAAATACAAAATCAATATTTGTGATTGGCCTAAATTATAAATCACATTTTGAGGTGTAAAAAATAATTCAGATGTCATTGGGGTAGACCAAAAAAACATATTAACATATTAAAAGTATAACATATAAAACTTACAAAATTTAAAACTTAAAAATTAGGTTTTTAACAAAAGAAAAAAGTTTGAAAGCAGCCAACCCCTTTTGGGGAGAGGGTGGTTTGCGAGCCATCCCAGATCAGGATAGGGGTAGCCCGCGAGTCATTGACACATGTCGTTATTCATTGGCGCTGACATGGCATCTAACAGAAACCATCAAATATTTTAACAGAATTTGACTCCAAGAACTAAATTGTTTTTTTGGCATAACCCATGAACCTTTGAATTCATTTTGATACGACAATGAGCGATTTGTAATTTAAGTCAACCACAGGAACTGATTTTGTATTATAGGCTTTAATTTTATTTCGGGGTGATTTAAATGATAAATGATTTTAATTGTACTAACAGGATGCTCAGGATATTAATTCATATTTAAAATAATGAAATATTAAAATAATTTTAATAAAATTAAATGAAAGTAATTACAGTTCGTTTAAATTGTGATTGAATTTAGAATAAGGGGAGATTAAAATAGTTATAATAATTTCAATAATGAAGATTTTTATAATATGGAATTAAGGGATAACAATAAAAGAAAATAAACAAACGAATAAAAGAATAAGATTATGTTTGGTACCCGGAATGACTGTTTTATTAGGGAAAATGAATAGCTTTTCTTAAAAATAGAAGAATGGGGAATAGAATAGCTTTGGTGTTGTACTATATGAGAATGATGCACTCTAACATTTAGAATAGTCATTACCATGGAAATGATTATTCCTTGAATTGAGGAATAGTTACTCCATTTCAAATAAAAGTAATTTTTTTTCTTCCTAACGAAGCTTTGACTTAAGAAGGAAACCCCTTCTTCCTCTCACACCTCCTCCCCCTGTTTCTTTTCTTTCTTTCTTTTTAGATGAATGATTAATTCCATTGAAGAAACTCAAACTTACACACACTCCAGCTAAAAAGGTAGATCAACCAACCATCAATATCCAAATTAGTAAAACTGAGTATACAAACAACAAAAGATACATAGTAATCATCAATCGGATTTGATTATCATTCTTACCTATCTCAATTCTTCTATAAATAGGAGTATTTTGTATTGTAAAATAATCAAGTAATAAGAGCATAATGTAGCCCTTTGGGCTTTATCCTGTAGGCGTGGCTCATAGACCGAACCACATAAAATTCCTTCTGTTCTTATTTTATTATTCCGCTTTTTATTTTATATTTTTCATAGCATTATCTTTTCTTTGATGGCATCAGAGCTATAGGCTAACGCTAGTGTTTGATCCAATGGTCTTGTGAATTTTTCGTTTTCTTGTATTTCAATTTTTTTTTGTTCTTCCTGAAAGTCAATATTTTGTAGATCTCCTCACCATAGATCTTGCATGGTGATAAGTCTTGAATTGTTTGATTCAAGACCCCTTTATTTGCATTTGTTAGACCTAGTTCGTATTGTATATATAACGTTTTGTCGTAGTTTTTGTGTTTTATCTTATTTTCAGGTCTTAGTTGAAATCTAATTCAAAACACTTGAATTAGACCTGAAAATACATCAAGAGTACTTTAGTCATTTTCCTGCAAGTTGAAGAATCGTCCAAGGCAATTCGATCGATCGACATATTTTCGATCGTTCGACTTCGTATCTTCAAGAAAATCAGATATTTCCAGATCTTTGCATTCTTTATACAATTCAAATCATAAGTTGGATTTTGTGGACAGAAATGGACGCCGACCAGCTCTGTTTGTGCGGCTAGGATTAACTCTTGATGGTCTTTTATAAATCCAATTCTCTATATATATGAGATTAGGGTTTTAGGTTAGAGGATGCATCTTTTGGGGTTTATTCGGATTTGCTCAGGTGTATCACTTCAATTTCTTGTATTTTCATTTACTTAGATGCTACTCTCTGGATCGAAATCCAGAGAATTTGTTTCCTTGTTGTTCTTCCTTTGTTCTTCATATTCTAGTTAGTTTTCTTCTTCCTTTTCTTGTATCCGAATTGTAGAAGTTTTAATTTATTGTTTTAGTTCATTTTCTTCTTGATTTCTTTACTGTTTTCATTTATTTCCATGCCTAGATTAGTTTAAATTCATGTCTAGCTAATTTAGTTCTTAGGGTTTGATCCAAGTCCTATCCAAAACCATGTAGCGTTCTTGATGTTCTTAGGATTTTCTTTGGATGTTTGATGATTGCTAAGGGCTAGAGAATATCAAAAATCATGCTAAAAGGTTTTGATATCAATATTCCAATCCAATTATTCATGAAAAATAGATTAACTTGTCTATGAGTTTTTCTTGAAGTCTTGAGTAAAACCAACATTCTTGGAAACAAGAATGATGTCTTTTGCAATGATGCTATTTGACATGATGTATGATTTCTCATTAGAGTCACCTTATAGGGTATGCTAGGGAACACCGATCATTTCATACCTTCGGTAGAATAGAATGTCTTTCCATTGTAGTTTAATCTTTACATAGAATAGATTGGTGTGAAACTAGATACCTTATCATTGTGGCCTAGTTAGGGTTTTCGTATATCGTGTATGCTTATTGGGATGTGTTTTAGAGTAGTAAGCTAGGGAGCATTACTCACTCCACACCTTTGGTAGAGTAAATGTTTTACAATTATAGTGTAATCTTTACGTGGAGTAGATTAATGTAAAACTATGTGCTTTATAACTACGTCTTAACGAAAGTATTTTCGTGTCGAGGTCGTCGTAATGGTTGACGCCCATTACGCGCTCATATCAAGCATGTTAGGAAGAACCATATAGACTTTAAGCATTTCATTGGTTGAGGATTGGATAAAGATCAACACCCTAAGTTTTCTCTTAGTTTGTTTTCAATTTCCGCTTTTATTTCTTCACCTTGTTGTTGTAGCTTTAATTCTACAACCTTTACTTTTATTTTTGTTTTTAAGTTAAGTTAAATACATTCCTTTCCATATTCCATTACGCAAAACAACCAATAATCTCTGTGGTTCGATCACCCTTACTATAGTACAATCGATACGTACTATTGCGAGTGGTAAACTTATAAATTTAAAATCCACGTGTAGCCGGTTAGTCCCGAACTATACCACATGGTATCTGACAAAAAAAAAAAACAAATATCTCTACAATTTTGCAGTTCTTCGTATAGATCAGAAACTTCTTTTTGGTTTTGTTTACCATGTATACTCAGATGATGCTAGACAACTTCTTGCTACAATAGTGGCTCTCAGTGTTCCAATCTATGGCCCAAATGACAAGCCCATTTATCGATTCTTCAACAAATCCACCGTCAATTTCGTCTCCTCCGACAGATTCGATTTCCTCTCCTTCAGAAAATCTCTCTCCAGACCCTAGCAGCCCCCTATCAGCCTGCTGCCCATAAGACACCACCTCAGTCATGCTTTACATCTCACGACAGATCTGCACCACCAAGCAACCCTCCGGCGATCTGTGCCGCCAACAGCCCATAAAGATCCACCAGGTTCATCCGCTTCTCTGCCACCATCCACTACAAATCCATCCACCACTGATCCAATCGTCCACGTCTCAGATCCAGCGGTTCCTCCTTCGGTTGTCCATGCCCAACGCCGCCACCTTTTCCTCCAGTCATCGATGCCCTGTCTTCTCTGTTTTCATGCCCGGATCTGGATCCGATCAACGACCCAAGTGGGTTCTTACTGCAAGTCATTTTTGTCAACCCAATCAGCCTCATCGGTCTCCTCCTCACCTCCAGAAGCTCGAGTCGCCCCCATATGTTTGCAGAGAGCTCTTGACCTTTCTCTTTTACTCTAGGTTTCACGAAGGCCAAGTTACCCATATTATTTTGACCCTCTGTTGGCTCATTATTTTAGTCATTGTTGGTCCAATTGTGGACCCAGGCCCATCTTTGGCCTTTGTGGCAATGTTTTAAGACCCAGGCTTGGCCTTTGTGGTATTATTTAACCACCAGGCCAATTTCAGCCCATAGTTGGCTATCATTTTGGCCCATAGTTTGCCCACTTTTTTGGCATTTATGGTATAGTTGAAAACCCATGCCCTGTTTAGCCCATAATTGGCTTTGATTTTGACTCATAGTTAGCCTATAGAAATTTAAGGTGCATCTCTAATCACCGTCTCCGATCACCTCCAATCATCGCCATCGACCGTCGTCGATCGTTGTCATCTCCAAACGAAGAAGAAGAATTTATTGCAAACTCAAGCTTTTAGAATCCTTGCACCTTGAGTTTGAAGGGGGATGTTAGAGAATATACTTCCTATATTGAAAGGAAATATATTATATTGATATGATACGTTACTTTCCTTTTATAAGGTTGATTGTAATTAGGTTTGATGGTAATCAAATCAATCAGATTTGATTACCATTCTTACCTATCTCAATTCTCCTATAAATAAGAATCTTTTGTATTGTAAAATAATCAAGCAATAAGAGCATGATGTAGCCCTTTGGGATTTATCCTGTGGACTTAAGTCATAGACAGAACCACGTAAAATTTCTTGTGTTCTTATTTTATTATTCCGCTTTTCATTTTATATTTTCATAGCATTATCTTTTCTTTCAATAATATCCCATGCAGATGCCAGGAATCTAGCCAAAGGAAGATATCCTTTCCAACACCTACATGAAATTGCAAGAATTTCCCAGAATTATCCCGAAGACTAAACAGCTTTTTCCAACTCCACGAGCAACTCGATGGAATTTTCAACTCCCAAAAATTTCTCCCCCTCGGTAAATATTCCTTCACCCAAGCCACCCAAATAGAGCCAGCTCTAGCAAATAAGCTCCAAATATGTCTCGGAGTAGAGGCTTCCCTCTTTCATCTTTAAACAATCTAAACGCTTAAGCTTTATTGGAACCCCCAGAGCAAAATACCAAACTCTTACTTACTAGGATTAGCCTTCAACCCAAAAAGATCATGGAACATAGAAAACCTCCTCCCCTGTTTCACATGTCCCCTTCCCTTTTCCCCTTCATCTCTACGACACAGTGAGAGAGAGAGAGAGAGAGAGGAGACTGTCGAGAGAGTTTCGTTTTGATTTCTTGTTGAAGAAGGGCCAGCTGAAAGGAGTTTTTCCCTTGGGTTGTGTTCTGGCTTGACCATTTAAGTTCTTTCCTTGGCCATTAAAAAGAAAAGAAAAGAGTGAGATGTTAATACATATAAAAATAAATAAAAATCCCAAAAAAATTGACCTTTCGAATTGTAAGAGTCCCACATTGCCAAGGTATACCTGGATTGTGGGCTTTATAATCCTTGAGCAAATCTCTTCCCTTAAGGTGCCTTTTGTGGAAGAGTAAAGCTCAATGGACTTTAACATGGTATCAGAGCCAGTTCCTTTCAATTGTTGGTCTTTCCCCCCGTTCTGTCCATGTGTTTGGCCAAGAGTGCCACACGTGAAGGGGCGTCTTCAAATGTCTCACATTGATTAGTTTACATTCACCTAGCCTCTTTATAAGTCATGGTGTCCCTTCCTCTCTTAAGGCGTCTTTTGAGAGTGAATTGGGCCCAAAAACTTTATCATGGTATCAGAACATCAGGGCTTTGGACAATGTTGGGCCTTCCCTCCTGTTGTACACATGTTTGGACAATTGTGTCACACATGAGAAGGCGTGTAAGAGTCTCATATTGCCAAGGTATACCTGAGTTGTGGACTTTATAATCCTTGAGCAAATCTCTTCCCTTAAGGTCCCTTTTGTGGAAGAGTAAAGCTCAATGGACTTTATCACGGATTACCAAAAAAAAAAAACCAGAATCCTCAATGATTTTATTAAAACAAAATCCTCAAGTCAGATTACAAAGAAATAAACACAAATCCATTTACTACAAACATGTTTTTTTTCCTTCTCTCCAAATGAAAAAATGCAAACAACTTTACAGAATCCAAATTTGAGCAAAACAACTTCACGAAATTCAAATACTGAAATGCACAGGAATGAGGCCACAATTCCCCTATGAACAACCTCCTGCTTATCCTCCTATCATCACCTTCCTTCTGCTCTTCTTCTCCATCTCTCTTACACCACGATTTTACCGTTTCTTCATTAGTCTGTATAAAAATTAGCCACCGGAACGATATCGGTGTTGTTTGACAAACAACTCTTATCTCTTTGTTAAAGAGAAATTATTGACCTTTATTTCGTAAGGAAGTGTGAATTGAAAGTAGTAGTAAGAAGTGATTGATGTGATATAAAGTAAAAAAAAATTGTATGAAAAAATGAAAAAGATTTATATTATAGTGAATTTTTTTATTTAAATAGCAATAGAAAATTATTGATATAATATCAAGTTAAAATGTTTTGAAATTAATTATTTTTTAAAAAAGTGAAGAGGAACGAAGAATTTCCTTTCCTTACCAAACAAGTCCATCAATGTAAGAACTGGATTCCCAAATAACTTACAAAATCAGAATGTTCAAAAAAAAAAAAACTTACAAAATCAGAAGCAAAAATTCCGGTATTACCCTCCTCCATATCGAATCTCACATCCTCAGGGGAACCCTTTTAGGTAATTCCACACACCCTCCGTCCAAAACCCCAGATCGGAGCATGTCCGTGTACAGATCTCCGAACTCGTCGTCTTCCACCGGTGAGTTTGTGGAGAGAGGAACTCGTCCTCTTCCACTAGCTCCACAAAAACCAGTCTTAACAAGCCAAGAAATCTTACCAAATCGGCAAGGGAAAAGACTTAAAAGTGGGAATAAAAGGAAATCTTACCAAATCCACAAAAACCCAAGAAGCTTTACCCAAGTGGAAAGGAAGAAGAAGGCCGAAAAATGAAAGAGAATCTGGGTAGGAGTAAAAAAAGGAAGAAGAAGAAGGCCAAAAGGAAAATTTGGGATTGTGAGAACAAAAAAAAAAAAAGAGTGAAAATTATAGGAAAATCTGGGTAGGCTTAAAGGCCCCTTCTTTGTTCCTCTCTCTGTGTCTCTCTTTCCTATAATATCTCACTCTTGTAAAGGGGCGGGCGTTTTAAAAATTTCTGGAAAAAATTTGGAGTACGCGCAAAAAATTGAATGGCCGCTCAAAAAAAAAAAAAAAAAAAAAAAAAAAAAAAAAGCGCACCATTTAGGATAAATTAGTGACGTGCCAAATTTGATATGTCACTATAATAGCGACGTACCAAATTTGGCACATCACTAAATATTACTTAATATAATTATATTATTAATTAATTAATTAGTGTCGTGATGAAATTTAGTACATCACTAAACAATTTAATTTCAATTCATTTATATATAATTTCAATTTCAATTTTTAAATTTATTTTTTTGATAAAAATAATTATAAACACACATTATTTTATAATCCGTTGATAATAATATTTATATAGTATGTTAAACTAACATATTAATTAGTTATTAATACTTAATTAGTATAAACACACATATATCACATTACACATGGTTAATTAAGAAAAGCTATATATATATATATGTATATATAATAGTTACTTAGTTACTTATATTACGATACATCGCACGTTAGATCAAACTAATGCAATAGGTTCGATCGAATGTTTGATCGATGAGAGTAATACACTTAGATCGATCATATATTCTATCAATCCTATGATCCTATCATGATTGATCGGACATGTACTTTTTAGGATCAATCACACATTAGACCGAATATTCACTGTGTCAAATTTGATTGATCGAACTCTATAACAATCAATCCAACTAATTAATGCACTATGATCGATTGGATGGTGTATCGATCATATTAGTCTATCATGATCGATCAGACTAATACACTAGGATCGATCGAACCTTCACTATGTCAAGTGATCGAACTTTATTATGATTAATCAGACTAATGCAATAGGTTCGATTGGAGGGAGTAATACACTTGGATCGATCAGATATTCTATCAATCCTATGATCCTGTCATGATCGATCGGACTAGTACTTATTAGGATAACTCTAACGCTGGATCGAACATTCACTATGTCAAGTTTGATTGATTGAACTCTTTATCGATCGGACTAATTAATGCACTATGATCGATCAGATGGTCTATCAATCATATTAGTCTATCATGATCAATCAGACTACTACACTAGGATCGATCAGACGTTCGATCGAACCTTCACTGTGTTAAGTCTGATCGATCGAACTCTATCATGATTAATCAGACTAATGCAATAGGTTCGATCGGATGTTTGATCGGTGGGAGTAATACACTTGGATCGATCAGATATTCTATCAATCCTATGATCCTGTCATGATCGATCAGACTAGTACTAATTAGGATCTTTTACACGTTAGATCGAACTTTCACTGTGTCAAGTTTGATTGATCGAACTCTTTCACGATCGATCAGACGAATTAATGCACTATGATCGATTGGAAGGTCTATCGATCATATTAGTCTATCATGATCAATCAGACTACTACACTAGGAACAATCGGACTTTCGATCGAACCTCCATTGTGTCAAGTCTGATCGATGGAACTCTATAATGATTAATCAAATTAATGCAATAGATTCGATCGTATGATTGATCAATTAGAGTAATACACATGGATCGATTGGGTTAGAGTTATTATAAAATTGGTCGTTTTTTATTTTTTTAAATGGCTCAAATTTGACACGTCATTACTAATTTAAATTTCAAATTATTTTTAAAAAAACTTATATTCACTTAATATTTAGTGACGTACCAAAGTTGTCACGTCACTAATAATTTAAAATTTAAAATAATTTTTCAAAAAAATTATATCAACTTAATATTTAGTGACTTCCTAAATTTGACACCTCATTAATTTAGTGACGTGCCAAATTTAACATGTCACTGATTTAGTGACCTATTAAATTTGGCACATCACTAATAATTTAATTTTTCAAATATATTACTTTAATATTTAGTGACGTACCAAATTTGACAAGTCACTAATTTATTGATGTGTTAAATTTAGCACGTCACTATTGACTTAATATTTAGTGAAGTGCTAAATTTTTCACGTCGCTACTTTAGTGACGTGCTGCATTTGGCACGTCATGAAATTCAGTAATGTGTCAAATGTAGCACGTCACTAATAATTTAAAAATTATATTATTTAAAAAAAAATTAAATTGAGTTAATATTTTAATTACATGTTAAATTTTGCACGTCACTACCTTAGTGGTGTGCAAAATTTGACAGGTCCATAGTGGCATACCAAATTTAGCACGTCACTAATAATTTAAAATTATATTATTTTTAAAAAAATTATATTGATTTAATATTTAGTGACGTGTAAAATTTTGCACATCACTACTTTACTGACGTGCTAAATTTAACACGTCACTATATTAGTGACGTGCCGAATTTAGCACGTCACTAATACTTTAAAAATTATATTATTTTTAAAAAAAAAATTATATTGCCATAATATTTACTGACATGCCAAATTTGGCATGTCACTAGATATTTTAGTATCAGCAGCGACTAGTGTCGCCGCTAATAACACATTATCAGCAGTGACATTTCAATGTTGCCGCTATTAAGTAGTCAATAGCGGCAACATTTTGAGTCGCCGCAATTGACCCTAAATTAAAAAAATATATATAAAAATAAAAATAAAATGACAAACTAGTTCAATAAAATTATATTTAAAAAAATTACGAAAAATTTTACTTAAGTACCACCACTTTTGCAATGTCCTTCGTAAAGTTTAATTTATCTCAATTTAGTGTATCCATCTTTTAATTGTTTACAATGTCACCAATCCATTAAGATTTTCCGTTAAATCCCATAAATATTACCAAAACACCCCCATTAAAAAAATATTGAACTAAATTAAGATAAATTAAATTTTAAGCAGAACATTGCAAAAGTGGTGACAATTCAGTGGGTTAAGTGAAGTTACCCCAAAAAAATTAAAACCTTCATTGTGTCAAGTTTGATCAATCATTTGATCGTATTACGATCGATTAGACTAATGCAAAAGGATCGATCAAATGTTTGTATTATGATTGACGGTTCTAATGCACTATGATCGATCAGATGTTCGATCAATTGAATCTTCTATCGTCCTATGAGCCAATCATGATCGATCGGACTATTACATTGGATAAATCGCACGTTAGATCAAATTTTCACAGTGTTAAGTTTGATTGATCAAATTCTATCATGATCGATTAGACTAATACACTAGGATTGATCAGACGTTCAATCGAATCTTCATTGTGTCAAGTTTGATCGATCGAACTCTATTTAATCACACTAATGCAATAGGTTCGATCAGATGTTCGATACATGAGATCATTCTGTTTTGTTTATGATACATTTGACGAAGTCTAGATTCAAATGCACTAAGATCAATCATGTCGAGAACAATTAATATATATTTAAAAAAAATTAAAAATTCTAAACGGTGAATATATATTAAATAAGAATAGTAAATAGAAAACTCCACTAATAATATTTAAAAAAATCAATTTTTCTATATAGGGTTTAATTGTTTTAAAAAAAATTAATATGCTAATATGATTTTAAGAGGCTAGAATACGATTTTTATTTAATTTTATTTATTTATTTTATTTTATAATTTTTTTTATTGTGTAGTGTCAATAGCAGCGACCCCAATTGTCACCGCTATTGTTCTAGCATTAGCGGCAACTTTTAGACATCGCCACTATTGATCCTTCATCAGAGGCGACACTCCCAAGTCGCCGCTGATGCTCAATCATTAGCAGTGACTTTCATGGGTCGCCATTGATGGTTTATCATTAGCGGCAATATGTAGTCGCCGCTAATGATCTATTGTACATTTAAGGCCACTAGTAGCGGCGACACCAAAGTCGCCGCTATTGGTCTATCAATAGCAACGACATCTAAATGTCGTAGCTAATGAGTGATCTTTAGCCTAAAAATTTGGCCAAATTTCGCACATCAATAAATAATTTAGTGACGTGCTTCTTTTTGACATGTCACTAATTTTAATGACGTGGAAAATCTGCACGTCACTAAATGCTCAATTTTTTGTAGTCTGTACTTGACCAAGGGGACCCCATAGTGCACCGTCAGCAAGCCAGTCAAGAGAAAGCCTTGACGCTGCTTAAAGAATGTGACTTTTATAGGACTCCTGAGAGCACCATTAGTAGACCGTTCTAACGCTACTCGTGGAAGATGACCTTGTTGGAATTGGTGTGCAAAACTCCAATTGCATTAAGTTGCTTTTGCTAAATTGTATAATATTGAACATTGGACATATATATATATTGCTTTACATGTACATATATTTTGAGTATTTCATATGATATTCATGTAAGGACCCTAAGTTACAATAAGGGTGTAAATCCGAACCGGGTATACCCGGACCGGAATCAGATACGAGCACTAACCGGGCCCAGAAAATTGGGTTGGTACCCAGTTTTAAATACCCGAGGTACCCGGACTGGTCCCGGGTCCTTGTTTTCACAAGACCCAATTATATCCGGGAACCCGGAACCGAGTCTTTTACTTAATTATAAAAATAAAAAAATAAAAAAAAAAATCCTACCTTAAGTCCCTCACCCTCACTCCCTCGTCCCGCAGTGCGCAACTCTAGCCTCCAAGCCTCCAAGTCCCTTTCCATTCTCCCTCTCCCCGCACTAACAATGGTCTTCCACCGGGGGCCTACCATAAGCAACGGCGCCGACCACGGGCACCATAGATTTCTCCCCATTTCTTTTTGCCCCAAAAAATTAGAAATCCCCAAATCTCTTCCTCCATCTACATCTTCCCTCTCCCCCCCCCCCCCCCCCACCGACCGTCAACCATTGGCAGAAGCACCAACCCAACAACCGAGCACCATTGGCTCAGCAACCCCATTGCCGATGTCCACAAAAACATGCAAAGCATCTCAAGTAAAGAAAATTCATTGGTTTATTTTATGGGTTTTGGATTTGGGAGTTTAAACTTGTATGTAAGTTTTTGCAAAGTTCCCAATTTCGGAGCTTATTTTATGGGTTTTGGATTTGGGAGTTTAAAAAGAAGAAGATTATAATCTATCCTTGTTTTTGGCATATTCATGTTTGAAGCTCCCAATTTCAAAGCTTTGAGTTTTCCAGCTGATTTGGTAAAATTAAGGTTTCTGAGCCGATGTTTCTTGGAGATTTGTTGAGTTTTATGTAAATTTTTTGCGAAATCCAGTTCTTTTGGTTTCAATTTGTCTATGGAGGGATGACAGGATTCTTGGATTGGTTGCTGCCAGACCGGATATGCCAGTCTCCGGAGAGGCCAGGGCTCCGAGGAAGCCACACCTCTCCATTTGCAAGAACAGGTCCGGGTAACCGGTTTACCCGGGTTAACCGGGTAAACAATTTCCCAGGTTACCCGGGGAACCCGGATTCGGTCCAGGTTTTGGAAACCCAGGAACCGAGCATCCCGGTTCCGGTTCTGGTTCTCTGTTTTGGCCAATAACCGGGAACCGGAACTTGATTTACACTCCTAAGTTACATTGTATTTGACTAAGGTGGGAGTAACGAGATTATCACATAGAAGATCATAGTCACAGATCCTTGTAATTTATAAAAGATTGCTCGTAGTCGTAAATAGAACTGAGAAATCTATCTAGACTATAACATATCAACCTTAACGATCTATCTTAATTAGGAGAAGCAGGAAGGGCTTCGGGTTGATATGTTAGTGTAAGTGCAAGGTATTGCCATGCACCGAACGGTGACCACGTGAGTCATCATTCTTTCAACACTGTGATTAAGAATGATGTACGTGCACGACAACTTATAACAGTTACTCTAAATCCTGAGAAGATTGCGAACTCAGATGTAAAGTGTAGGTCACTTTGATGTACAAGAATGATATCAAATCACTGGTCAACACTTCTGTGCGTTGGGTGATCGCATGTAGCATTATGGGAACACCCTCTTCAAGAAGGAATCCAAATCCTTTGTCAGAAAGAACAAAGCGATAAAGAATATTCCCATTGATGTAGATTTAATGAGGTTAATTATCCTAAAGCTCGAGCCTGAGTGTTTCGGTAGAATTTACTGAAAGTTAATTTGTGCAAGGTGAGATGGAAAACTCACAAGGTACAAAAATGATATATCATGTAATTAAATCAGGAGTATCAAGGAAAAGAGGTAGTGAATTAAGTAATAGAGTATTGACTATGATTCGACTATGGAATGATTCCATGGATGGGTAATCTGTAATAAATAAGTATGTCATGGGGATTGATTTATTAATTTGAAAATACATAATAGAGTGCAGTCACATTTGTTTAGTGGAATCAATTGTGATTAAATAGGGTCATGTGAACAATGGCGGACCTAGGTAATTGACATTGGAGGGGCCGATAAACATAATTTAAAATAGAAATTGAATAATTTGTCACACAATGTGTATCACAAATGTACATTATAAAAATTCACTATAAATATGTGCGAAAATTAATACATTAGCAACAAAAACATGTCGGCACTAGTAAAAAAAGACAAAAATATAAACTATTCAAAAATCTAGTTTACGTCCTTTTAGAGAAACAAAATCATCAAGTATCGAATCTAAATTGAAGCTCTCAGCAATTTCCGTTTCAATATATACAACTAAACTATTTACAAGAAATTCATCCTCCATTTTGTTGCGAAGTGTTGTTTTAACAATTTTCATAGCTGAAAAGGCTCGTTCGATAGTCGCTGTAGACACTGGAAGAGTCAAAACAAGATGAATCAATCTATCAATAAAATAGTATGTCTTTGATTTTCCTGTCTCTGCCGATCCTTGACATAATTCTGCAACAGAAGACAAATTTTGCAACTTTAAATCATTATGCACATCAAGTTCAAAATACTTCAACTGGAATCCCCAATTAATTTTCTCCTGCTCAGAAAAATCAAGAGGATAATACACTTCCGCAAGACTACATATATCATCAATTTTAAAGGATTTATAACCATCCTTTGGATCCAAAGCTAAGCTAAGTGTCAAAAGTTTGACTGCCTTTTCACCAAACCTACAATTAAGCTCTTGCAGTTGAAAGTCTATAGCAGCATTGAATATAGCAAAATGATAATGACGCTCCACTGTAATGTGATTCTATTGATTACAACCTCAACCTTCAATATAACGAGCACTCAAGTCTGGGATGTCAATTTCAAATTTCTTGGAGAAAGAGACAACATTCTTAAGCAATTTATCCCAATCATCATCTCTCAGCTTTTGGATAAGTTTTTTCGCAGTAGAAACTGAATTAATAGAATTCAAAATATCTTGAGATTTTTGCTGCTAAGCTTGACAAAGAATATCAGTAATACCCATAATTTCCTTCATCAAATTTAAAATAAATATGAATTCGAAGGATGTAACCATTTTATAAGCAGCATTAGCATCTCCACGTTGAGAGTAATTGGCTCCTTCTCTTCTAATTATTTCAAGCACTGAATAGGTAGCATCAAACATATTTATTAGGCTACAAATAGAACTATAATGAGAACCCCAACGAGTATCACCAACTCGTTTCAAAGTACCAATTTGGTTAGCTCCTTTTCCAGTTTCAAGATCACCAACAGCTCGCATATGTGCAATTTTTTCTGCTTGAGCAGCTTGTAATTGATTGTGACGTTTACATGAAGCACCAACCATATTGATAATGAAATTCAAATTTGTGAAGAACTCATGAATAGAAACCACTTCTCTAGATGCAGCAACTAATGCTAATTGTAATTGGTGAACGAAACAATGAACATAGTATGCATAAGGACAATCATTAAGAAATAATGTCTGCAATCCTTTCCATTCACCATGCATATTGCTAGCACCATCATATCCTTGTCCACGAATATTTTGAATGTCAAGTCCATGATGAGAAAGAACATTAGCTATTTTATTCTTGAGAGTCAATGCCAATGTATCTTTAACATGAATAAGATCAAAGAAGCGTTCTTGTATAAAACCATATTTGTCAACAAATCTTAAACCAATAGCCATTTGTTCTCTTTTAGACTCATCTCGTGCTTCATCAACAATAATGCAAAATTTAGAGTCTCCAATATCTTCTCAAATTTTATCTCGCACTTTACTAGCCATGACTTGCAAAATCTCCTTTTGAATTCTATGTGAAGTATACTTTGCAGATTTATGATCATTTTCCAAAACAACTGTTGCAACTTTTTCATTATATGATGCCAAAATTTTAATCATCTCAAGAAAATTACCTCAATTTTTTGAATCAGTAGTCTCATCATGCCCTCTAAAAGCACATCCTTGAAATGCAAGCCACCGAACAACATCAATAGAAGTTTTTACACGTAGTCGATTATTTTCAATTTGTTCAGTACTTTGTGCATTCAATAATTTATCGATATGCCGTGATTATTGTTTTAAATCCTCACAAGATT
The DNA here is from genome assembly GCA_028654335.1 of Alnus rubra. Lineage (NCBI taxonomy): Eukaryota > Viridiplantae > Streptophyta > Magnoliopsida > Fagales > Betulaceae > Alnus > Alnus rubra. Next base: position 1,423,259 of record JAJPGS010000438.1, on the reverse strand, counting down.
TCACAGCATTATTATGGGGTGAACAAGGATCCTCTCCAATATGCGTCAAAAAGTTACATTTCTTTCCATCATGAACCTTTTTCCAATTTCTAAATCCCTTGGTAATAAATACATCCCATCCAGAACGTCCAATTGGTTTCATTGCAAAAAGATAACATGGCAGACAATATGCGGCATCTGTAGTAGGAGAATACTCAAGCCAAGATGAAAATTGTGTGAACCACAAAGCTTGAAAACGACAGGGATGATTTTTTGGTCCAGAAAGTGGATAGTCTGGACAAAAATATTGATATGGACGCGCTTTCAAATAAGCCATTCTTATTTCATCACGTCGATTGACTGGATAGTCCCACATCGGTGGACGTTTTCCTGGATCCCGTTCTATAGAAAAGCATCAACTTCGTTAACATTAAGCGTTGAGGATTTAAAAGGAATCTCTTGAGCTTCAACAATTAGAGATTCATAAGGATATTCTTCAATTTCAACACTTTGAGATTTAAGAGGACATTCATTGAGATTTGAAGTTTCAGCATTAAAATTCAATGGTAGATTACTTTTTAGAACAACAACTCTTTTCTTTTGAAGAATGACTCAATAGTTTTAAACTTTGACATGCTTGATGAACCTAAATTTTCCAAGTTAAATTACAACCCCATAAGAGAATCAAAGTTATAAAAAAATAAAAAAAGTCTATATAACCCTAAACTAAAAAAAAAAAAAATCAGAAAAACTAAAAATTCCAAAACTAACATCATTCATAATTTCATATATAACCCAAAACTAAAAAAAAAATTCTAAAAATTTGAATAGAGATATTACCTTCACCTTGTAGACAAGATCAGCACAAGTATTGACCTTAGTGGAGAAGCAATGCCCAAAATTGGTGAAAAAGCTCTTGTTCTCTTCCCTCTCCTGCTCTTCAACACCTGCAAACCTCAAAACTAACCTTTTTTTTATTAAAAAAAAAACTTTCTCATAGAACACTCAAAAAAATACCTCAAAAAAATGACAACTTCCACAGTTTCTGAGTTTCACTTCAAGACTTCCTATCCCAGACTTCCTTTTCCACCACCCACAGGCCACAAGCACCAGTCACCAACACCCTCATGAGTCACGGCCGCACCATTTTGTTTTTGTGAAGGTTTTTTTTTTTTTTTTTTCACTTATTTGTCTTAAGCTTTTACAAGTTTTTTTTTTCTTTTTCTTTTTTTCTCTTCCATGATGTCATTTCTCTTATACGCTGCCTTCATTTCTTGAGCCGTGAGGCGTGCATTGAGGTGCAGTCTGGCAATGTACGTTGCTATCAGCTGTCGTCTCATCTTCCATGGAGATGGAGTGTCATGCTAGACTGCTAGTAGAGGGCCTAGAGAGTAATGGACGGAATTAGAAGCATGCTATGGGATATTGGGAAGGACTCATGGACGAAAGTCAAGTTGCAAGTAAAGTAGGTAGGCTACTGGCTATTGTTGGGGCCAAACTTGGGAGTTCCAAGTCTAGAAGACAAAAAAACAGTATACTAATTTTATTTATTTATTTATTTAGGAGCCAGCAGGGGTCGTGGTCCTTGCTGGCCCTAATATTAGTCCGCCTCTGCGTGTGAAATACTTGCAGACCTATTTAATGCTAATTGTATTTTTTCCATTAGGTCCCTCATCAAGCTGATTTAAATTAACCAGATCATGCTTTTTTATTTAATGGGCTAGTTGTTTTTATTTAACTAAAAACATAGGCTAGAGAGAAACTGTGCATTTAATGCAAGGGTAGATTGGGCTTTGAGATAAAACTCAAGCCCAGTATCATGTATGGGACACATGGGCCAGGGAGCTTATCCCTAGCCCATGCGTCACATTGAAGTGATGGAAGGCTAGGACGAATCCTAGTCCTAGCCATCCACCACTTGGAGTTCTACTCTATCTAGAACTCTATTTTACAGCTTGTCCCACATTGCTTGCGTCTCCCAGTCTCGTAGTATTCTGAACCTATAAATAGATATGCCTATAGCTCTTCAAAGGTAAGCAATTTTGCTACAGTTCTTTAGTTTTTACTAAGAACTAATATTCTTGAGTTAACTCTCGGGAATAAAGTTTAAATTTTGAATAACAAGTTGAGAGCCCACTCTCTTGGTTATCATCAATCATTGGTAAGAAGATCTAGAGGTTGAATCAAGAACATGAAGAACAAGTTCTTTATCATTCAACATGAAAGCTTTAAAGTCAATTGGCCCATATAGCCAAGGAGTGGCAGTTTATTATTAAACACGTTCAACTAAGTACTCTAAACATGTTTGTTTAAATTATCTAGCCTTGTTTATCTTGAAGAAATTTTCAAGGATCAGTATTTCACTGCGTCTAATTGGATTAATGCATGATCCCCAATAGACCTGCCAAGAGCACAGTCAAAATGACCGTCAGAAAGAAGTCCCGAAACTGATGAGTAGTCACACTAAAGTTAGTGATAAAACCCTAGTAAGCGTCTTGACTGTGCTTTACAAGTCCTGAGGCCGCACAAATACATGCAATAAAGTTGAAGCCTTTTTACACCTTAAAACAATGGTTTTCTCCAAACTATAAATAGATAAGATTGTTCATTGTATTTATTGCGAAGTTTAAGCCTCAGAACCTTTTGTGAGGTTGCCTAGCTTCAACTTTGTGTGCCAAGAGAGCCATTGTTGAGAGCTTTTATTGCTTTCCCTCTCTTGGCCTTTGTACTTCAAACCACACACCATTACCAAATCTTCAACGACTTGAAGTCTTCTGGTGGGTCAGTAAGGAAGTCACATATAAAAGTTTGGTTAAGGAGGAGCTGAAGCTGCTAAGGAGACAGGGAGGCAAGTGAGGAGCTTATCTGTGTACATATTGTCTTAGCATTTTACAAGAGAGTTTGTAAGTTTACTATGTATGTACTTTGAATTTTCTATTTAGTGAGTGATTTCTTAAATTTGGTTGTCTCGAAGTGGTTTCACTTATAATATCTTCAAAAACAGTTTTCACTTCATCACCAAAAATTCATTGTGTTTAATTTGCTGCATAATTGTTCATTAATGCAATAGGGATGAAATCCGATCCTATCATTTTTAATCTAAAACAGAAGATCGGTACCACCAAAGTTTTACTATAGTCAGAACATCCTCAAGACAACGTAATAAGACGGAATTAGATTATAAATCTCCAAATGATTTATGGATTACCTCACGGAATCTCATAATTGAACATAAATCAGCATGCGTATCACTTTTATTTTTCTACTCATGGATAGATTGGTTTATAACTATGGATGTAATCGAGCCAAGCCAAGTTGAATTTTAAGATTTTAAGACTGGCTCGTTTATGAGTCGAATTCGAATTCGAGCCGAGCTATAAAATGCATGTTCAAGCTCGATTCGTTTAAAACTCGGGTGAGCTTGAGCTTGTTGAGAATGACATTCGAGCCGAGCCGAGCTGGGCCGGGTTACTCAACAAGCTCGGCTCAACTAGAGCTCGAGGTAGGCTATTAAATTTTTCAATATGTGATCGAAGTCCGAGTTTGTGAACAATCTCCATACTAACTATTAATAACTTAATATGTTAATTTAACATACTAAATACTATTATCAAAGTACTATAATCAATATGTAATACAATATTTACTTAGCTAGTATATATATATATATATATATATATATATATATATATATATATATATATACAAAAAAAAAAATATCGAGTAACTGATAGTTAATTACATTTACTTAGTATATGTTAATAAACTAGATGATATGTTAGTTTATGAACTAACTAGTTAGTATGTTAACTAATACACACATATAAATATTAAGTAACATATATAACATAGATTACTTAATTACTAATATACATGCTTAAATGTATATAACTCATTTTTAGTAATATATAAGAGATATGAACGAGCTAATGAGTCGGTCGAGCGATCCAGTCGAGCTTTAAACGAGCTGAGCTTGCATGCCCCTATTGAGTTTTGTTGAGCGAGCACTACAAAAAAAAAAAAAAAAAAAAAAAAAAAAAAAAAAAAAAAAAGCTTTTTGAGCCATTTTGTTGGAGCCGTTTTAGCAAAACGGCTCTAATTAGAGCCATTTTTTACTAAAATGGCTCTAATTAGAGCTGTTGTAGAATTAGAGCCGTTTTGATCAAAACGAATCTAATTGTAGTCGTTTAAAAAAAAAAGGGTCTCAAATTAGAGCCGTTTAAACAAAAAAAAAAAAAAAAAAAAAAGGTCTCACATAGATCGTACTACAATCGATCACATGATCGTACTACGGTCAATCACATAGATCGTACCACGATCAATCACACAGATCGTACCACGATCGATCACACAGATCGTACCACGATCCATCACACATGATCGTACCACGATTCATCACATAATCATACCACGATCCATCACATAGATCGTACCACGACCTATCACATGGATCGTACCACGATCGATCACATATATCCTAACACAATCTATCACACTTAGATCGTACCACGATCGAGCACACTTAGATCGTACCACGATCTATCACATTGATTGTACCACGATCGATCACACTTAGATTATACCAAGATTAATCACATTTACATTGTACCATGATCTATCACACTTAGATCGTACCACGATCTATCACATTGATCGTACCACGACCAATCACACTTAGATTGTACCACGATCGATCACATTGATCGTATCACGATCGATCACATTGATCGTACCACAACTGATCACATAGATTGTACCACGATCGATCACACATGATCGTATCACGATCCATCACACATGATCGTACCACGATCCATCACAAAGATCATACCACAATTGATCACACATGATCATGTGATGGATCGTGGTACGATCTATATATTCCCCCCCCCCCCCCCCCCCGCCCTCCCCAAACTATCAATTGTGTCAATGTTCCCCCTAATGACAAAAATACCCTTCATAAAATTATTAAAATATATATATATATATATATATAATAACAACAAATTATAGAAAAATAAATAAATAAAAACTAGTTTTAATTTTTTGTTGTTTGTTTATTTAATTTATATATATATAATTTTCAGTTTTTTTTAAACAAAAATTTATTTTTATTTTCTTTCCTTTTTTCTTTAATTTTTTTAATTTGTTTTTTAAAAAATATTTTTTGTTTGTACTTTTTCCTATAATTAATATGTAATACTATATTTAATTAGCTAGTATACTATATGCTTAGTTATCAAAAAATTAATTAAACATAAAAATAAGTGATTGGAAAAAAAAAGGCTCAAGTTACTTACAAAAAAACAAAAAAAAGCTCCGGTTGGAGTTTTTTTTTTTTTTTTTTTTTTTCCTTTCACACACCCATAAAATATCTCATTCACTCTCATCTCTTTTAATCTCTCTTCATTTCTCCCTTTCTTTCTTCTTTCTTGTTCAGAGTTCTTCTCCCTTCTTCCTCTCTCTCTCAACAACCACCATCATGGGTCTCAAGAGACCCACAACCACCGTCTCTTGAGACCCAGGACGTGGGTCTCTGGCAGGGTTCGAGAGCGGCGGTCTTCTTCCACCTACTACATCCCTCCCCACCGCACCAACCTGCACCCGAGCATGTACCTCTTCTCCCCAACCCCGCAAACCCTAAACCGCCTTTCCAATCCCGAACCAAATGCCTCCTCCTTTTCGCCTCCCCTTTCACCGTTCCTTTCCTCTTCTATCTCCTCACCACCACCCAGAAGATCCACCAATCCGCCAAGTTTGCCCAGCCCAAGTCCAACTTCTTCGGCGTGTTCATCAATGCTGGCCCCACAGGCGTCTGCGTCTTCGAGTTCCTCGGCGAGGGCCGGATCCCGCTCATGGACCGGACCGGCTCCAACTCCATGAAGGTGCGTTCAGGTCTCTTGAGACCCAGTATGTCGGTCTCTTGAGACTCAGTCGTGGGTCTCTTGGTAGGGCTCGAGAGCCTTCGTTCATCTGCCCAAGTGAAGAACAAGTTTTTTTTTTTTCCTTGCTTCCTATGCTTTCGAAAATCATATTTTTTCTGATTATGGGTTTCTATGTTTTTGAAAATCATGTTTTAGTTTTGCTTCTAATTTCCGTGTTTTCGCATTTTTGTTTGTGAAAATGTCACAGTGAGAATCAATGTCCATGAGCTGCGTCAGAAATCGAAGGCCAAGCTGCTGAACCAGCTCAAGGATCTCAAGGCGGATCTTTCCCTCCTCCACGTTGCCAAGGTCACTGGTGGTGCACCCAACAAGCTCTCCAAGATGTACTCTCTCTCTCTCTCTCTCTCTCTCTCTCTCTCTCTCTCTCTCTCTCTCTCTCTCTATGGTTTTATTTTCGAAAAAGCAAAGTCTTTGTTTCTGATATTGCTGTTGGTATTTTTTTTTTTTTTTTTGGGGGGGGGGGGGGGGTTCCTGGGTAATACAGAAAGGTGGTGAGGCTGTCGATTGCGTAGGTGTTGACGGTGATATCGCAGAAGCTGGAGGTTCTGAGGGAAGTTTACAAGAAGACTTCGAGTTTAACTCATGTATTTTTTTTATGCTTTGTAACTTTAAGCTTTATTGGTTTCATTTCTTCTTCTTCTTCTTCTTCTTCTTCTTCTTCTTCTTCTTCTTCTTCTTCTTCTTCTTCTTCTTCTTCTTCTTCTTTCCATTTGGTTGTGGTAACTCAAAATGGAATTGGCATTGAGGCTTTTGGATTAAAGTTTTGAAGGATTGTTCAGGATATTGAATTGGGTTGTTTGTGGACTTCTTGCAGATCTCGATCAAGAACAATTGTGGATTAGTTCTTTTAATTTTTTTATTTTTTTTTCAATTTAGATTTGTTTTAGGGGTCCCTAAAACGACTCCAAAAAAATATTTTTTTTTAATGTTTTTCATTTAGAGTCGTTTTAGGGACCATAAAACGACAAAAAATTTATTTATTTAAAGCCGTATTGGGTCCTTAAAACAACTCCAACTAGATGGAGTTGTTTTAGTCTAAAACGGCTCTAAATGTTTTGAGCCGTTTTGGTTAAAACCGATTTGTCCAAAACGACTCAAATCGAGACTTTAATACTTGATATGTGGAGCCGTTTTGAAAACGGCTAAAAAAAAAGGGCTCAAAACGTTTTGAGCCGTTTTAGGCCTTAAAATGGCTCAAAACACCTATTTTTTTGTAGTGGAGTCGGGTATATATCACTTATTAATCGAGCAGGTTTCTACAGTAACGAGCGAGTTTCTACAATATCGAGTTCGAATTCAAATCGAGCTAAACCGAACGGATATCAAGCGGGTTGTCAAACGGACTGATTTATTTATAAACCTATTTATAACTATTCATCATGATCAGGAAAACATTAAACATCTTGGGATTGGTTAATGCTGATGGACATGGCAGAATAAACTATATTGATAACAAGAAACATAATCTCATTTGTGTTCCTAAACCTTCTATATTCTCGACATTAAAATAGCCTCATCATTTTAAATAAATTTCATCCATTTTCTATAATGGAGTGGCTACATTACATGAAAAATGGCGATAATATAATAATAATAAAATATATATATGTGTGTGTGTGTGTGTGTGTGTGTGTGTTCCTAAACCTTCTATATTCTCGACATTAAAATAGCCTCATCATTTTAAATAAATTTCATCCATTTTCTATAATGGGGTGGCTACATTACATGAAAAATGGCGATAATATAATAATAAATAAATAAATATATATATGTGTGTGTGTGTGTGTGTGTGTGTTTTCTACGAGTAAACAAAACTTACTTTTTGTAAAATAAAATATTTCCTCTTTGGCCCTACTTTTCCAGAGAAAAGCTATGGTGCCAAAAGATGCTTATTTATATTTTTAATAACATGAGTGGAAGAGTAATTGGAAGAGCAATGCTTGAGAGGTTTGTTTTCCTGGGGGAGGGAAGGCTTTCACGCCTCCCTCCCCCAGTGGTGCTTCCTCCCTCGCCTTTTTATGGTGGGGGATGGTTTTTCTCATCCCTGACTATTGTTAGTGGAGTTTTTGTGTCCCCATGCCATTAGGGTTTTGGAGTTTTTGTTTCCCCCCGGATTAGATAGATCTAGTGGTGGTTGATGTTCCCCGGCAGAAGGCTTCACGAGATTTGGGTTGGGGAGCGACTTTCCGGTGTGTTTTCCAGCGGAGTTTCTGACCGGATTTTCTTTGTTTGGTTTTCTTTCTGTTGAGTCAGGTCTGCTCATTTCGGCTGGTTTTCTCAAGACGCGCCTCTCCACGGTGGTCACCGGTTTCTTCCGGTCCAGCAACCTCCAGCCACGGCCGTGCAGTTCTTCACGCTAGGTGCGTGACCTGCACTCACCAGGGGAGTCTCTCCTTGGACCAGCGCGTGTGGGTCACTGCTTGTCTTCCAGGGTGCGGTTGGGGGTTTTTCGGTGGTTCTAAGGTCTTTCGGCGAGTTTTCTACTGTAGAGGAGGTCTCCGGTGGCGGCGCACGGTCTGCACGCGCCGTCGCTAGCGACTGCGCCACCTAACTCCGGTCTCGATGTTGGCTTCTGTTTTAGGGTGTTTATGTTTTTTTTAGTGTGTTTACAGTTTGCCTCTGTGATGCTTAAATGTTATTGGACTATTTGTTGGCTTAGGTGCTATATCTGCCCTCTTTTATTTATTGAGTGTGCTTTATTGTAAAGAGGGGATTATTGTTTGTCCCGTAATGATTATGTATTGTTTAGGTTGCTGTACAAGTCAGATTTATCTGGCTTAGGGTATGGGGGTCTTGCACCTCATGTTATTGTCCTTACCCTGGGGCTTTTCGATTCAATAAAGAAGGTTTATTCTGTTCAAAAAAAGATACCCGATAATTAAGACTACATCTTTATTATATTGAATTATCAAGATTCGTATTGCACTGTGATTAGGCCTTTTTATGGTGCAATTGAGCTATTAGTGCAACGTACGGTAGAAAAATATTATTTGAAAAATGAATATATAGCAAACTAGAAAATACAATTTGAATACTTTTGAGATTCTTGTATTTGATCGAAATAGGTGAATAGGGTAATTTGATTCACTATAATCATTAGATGTTGAACTTCATGATTGCACAATTTGGATTTAAAATTCCTCTACTTCTAACAATTTCACTTCAAAGGAGACTAATGTAAGCGCTGACATTGCCAAATCGTGGGAAATTACGTTGAAATCATAATAAGCTCTAACTTGTGTGTGGGGAGGACTCATGCCTAAAGGAAGATTAATGTTTTCTTTTAGTCATTTTAAAATTGACGTACCTTTTAAAATCACCATTAGATATATGGTATATCACTATTTAATTTTGATTTAATAGTAATTTTAAAAGTCACATTAATTTTTGAATAACGCAAGAAGAACATGGGTCATCTTTATAGCATTACCCGTGTGGGAGAGAGAACTGGATTGGATCCACAAAAAATATTTTTTTTTCGAATTGTTAGTAATTTGGATAGATAATATAAGAGACCATATATCAGACTGCATGCCCGAGTAAGTGACTGGACAGCTCAAAATTTATTTGAACAGGTAAATCACATATAAAGTTTAATTATCACGAATCAAAATCCCCTATTTTCAAATTATGTGAATTCAGATCGTTTATTGCATTAAATAGAGTAAAAAAAATGCTACTTGTTAAAAAGTAATATGTTATCAACGAGAATTGAGTATATTTTCATCAGGTTCTTTCACTTTATGCCATAGAAAAGCTTTAAGCCAAAAACTTCCGTTTGATTTACTGAAGAATAAGTGTTTCTTTAAAAGTTAAGGAAAAACCTTTTTGGAATGAAATTTTTTTTGCGCACCCAGGTAACATGTCACATTTTTAATATGTACTATTTTTCACGCTCTGCAATTCAAAAAAGGCTTGAATTCACATAATTTAAAAATTTACAAATTTCAAGAAATCATAATAAATCTTAATCCATTTCTCGTATTATCTGCCTAAATTGCCAGCCATGCATTCAATCAAATAATTGTTGTAGATGTTTATTAGGGATAATTGAAGCCATAAGGCTTAGTGCAGGAATATAAGTGGGGAGGTGGGGGGACAGTCTTAGTTGGTTGTGAATTAAATAAATGTTTAGAAAAAAGAAAAGTATCGTTGGCCATTTCGAAAGTGGTAGAAAAACATGATTAGTCTAGACGACAATGACGACAAATTATGATGGCAATGCCTCCTATTCTAACTTATATATTGCCTTTCTATCTCACAAAATTCAAGATTCTTTTTTCTAAGACCTTTATGTTTAAATATTTCCAATCTCTTTATCCATATTCTTTTTAAAATTATTAAATCATTACTTCAAAAGCTTAAACTCATAAAAAAAAAAAAATTGTGAATTTTGTTTCTAAATTGTGATCTTAAATTCTTATCAATAAATAAAGCCTAAAATATAGAATATTTGATTGAAATAGAGAATAAACTGTAAATCAAGATTTGAAGCTAAGATCTTTATTCTCGTATCATATATAATTATTAATTATCATAAATATTTAAGATGATAGAAAATAGTGAATTTGATTATTAATTAGTTAATTAATCATCTAAGAAGAATGTTAAGATTACAACGTTTGCTCTCTTGTAATTAAAAGATATAGTAATAGTATTTAGTAGGCTATTATATAACTGTTATACAACTTAATGATGTAGCAGTAAAAATCAATCATTTGGTCAACTATTATATATGAATATAATAATATATTTTTACCAACACATCATTCAAATTTTATGGTAGTCATATAATAATTTATTTATTAACTGTACTCAAAATAATATATATGAAAATGGGAAAGGGCAAGAATTGCTTCCAAATGGCATGGCCGCTTAGATTGCTCAAGATGAACAATTTGGACGGCCATTGTTCTCCAAAAACAAAATGCAATGATGTTCTTTTGGCGCAAAAGGAGCAGAATATTAATATTTTATAGGATTTGATTTAAAATTTTATTTTTAATTTGTAAAAGTGCAATGTCAAACGCACCGTTGATGCATTAGAACTTGGAAAGGGCAGGACACTAAAACTTGTTTAAGAAAAAAAAAAAAAAAAAAAAAAGTTATTGAAGATTCCTCTCCTACCAACTTGTCCTCTCATTACTTAAACTCTCTTTCTTCCCACTTTCCTAATTCCCTTCCTTTAATTAAGCTGTCTTCTGTTGGTAATACATTATGGCCTAGATCCTATGCAACATTGTAATCTGTTATTTATTAATTATTATATATATTAAGTTTTTACTCATTCGTACAACTGTAATGATCAAAGGAGGTCAAGTCTTGCAAATCTATACATTATATATAATGCTGGACCCATCTCTCTTTTATTATTTTGCAGCAAATAAGAATTTATATGTAATGCAGGACTTTTTATTATTATTATTATAATTAATCTGGCACTAAAGCAAATGATGCTTGTTGGTGAAACTTCTCCGTGATAGTAGGTGCTCATCAAGTTCTAGGGACTAGGGTTGGAACTAGATCAACTAGGTCAACGGGCATAAAAGATGAGGTTTGCTACTCATTGCATTTGGCTCCCGTCCTCTCCTTTTAAAAATTAATCTTTCAATTTGTAGGATTTACACGTAAATCCTACAAATTTAATAATTAATTTTTTTTAAAAAAAAAAAGAGAAACAGAAAAAAAAAACAGATAGGCATTTCTGAATAGAGATTTAGATCTAACCTTATTTAGAGAGAAGAGGAATTCAAGTTGTTTTCTATCATGTGAACTCTTACTTGGTTGAAGAATAGTGAGAATTTGGTTTATGTGTCGTAAAAAAGAAATACAACACACACACACGTATACATACACCTATGCTTTAGTTTACCTTGTTGGCTCACGAGGAGTACAAGATAACGTGGGATTAATAGGTGGCTTAGTAATATGACATTAAATATTCTATGTGTATTTGTTTAAGAGTAATGATATTTTTATATCTCCTATATATTTATTGTACATATCATTTTAAAATCTATCTTTGTATTTATCGAACCCACATTGAGTCTCACAAATTCAACGGTAAATTTAAAACTTGATTGTATGTAGATGTACAAGATATGTATAGGAGATATAAGTGTATTATTTCTCGTCAAGTTTTTGGATGAAATTTCATAGTAGAGAGTAATTTGTTATTAATTATTGCATACCCCAAAGAGCTCTCATAACATTTTGATACCACTGAGAGGTGATTCTAAATCATGTAAATACATGGACATATTTTGCAATTTGTTTTTTTGGTTTCCTCCACACTCCTAGCTGCAAATATATATTTTAAGAAAAACTTCACTTAACCACCCCTGAACTTCCATCACATTTGCAATTATCCTCCTAAATTTCAAAAACTCTCAATTTAAAGTATCTTATTTTCAATTTTATTTTATTTTATTTTTTTAAATTTCATCTCTCCATTAGGATTTTCCGTTAAATAATGACAAGTGTCAAAATTTCTAAAATACCTCCATTTTTTTAGGAAAAAAGAAAAAATTGTAAAGATGTTGGTTAGGATTTAATGGAATTGGCAAAAATATCCACGCCTGAATCTTTGATTTATTTTTATATATTTCTTTAAAAAAAAAATGAAAAACAAAATGGTTATTTTGAAAATTTTCACATGATTTAACTGAAAAATCTAATGGAGGGGCAACATTGCAAAAAAAAATTAAAGTTGGATACACTAAATTAAAGTTTAGAGAAATAATTAGAAAAGCGACCAAAATTAAATAAGATTAATTGAAATTTTGCCTATATTTTTTTATCACTATCTTGCCATAACTCCCTTTCAAAATCATAATGGCCAAAGCGCCGAGTGTTTTAGGTGGAGCGTGGAGAATATCTAAAAGTTCCCTTTTGTGGTTGTAGCTTGGCAATTCTTCAAAAATTTGACATGGAAGAACCTAAAGTGAGATCATATCTCTCACATTAATTTGATATTCAAAATTCGAACACAAAACCAAATTAAGTGCAAATCCTAGCCCCCTAACGTCACGAGATTTCCCACGTCACCAACAAGATACAAAATTTAAATATGACTTGGATATTCAAAATTTAATTTTACACAAAAATTAAGGAGAACTTCACTTATACTCCAAACTTTAAAAGTGTTAATTTTCGGTATCTATCTTTCAATTGTTTTCAATTTCAATTATTCGTTAGAATTTTTCGTTAAATCTTGTCGAAATTCTTAAAATACCCCTCTTTTTTTAGGAAAAGAAAAATTAAGGATTCACGCAATTGTTAATAGGGCTCTATTTATTAATGTTTTTTACAAGATATTTTGTTTTTATGCTCCGTTTGTTTCGATATAAAATGGTTTTCGTCGTAAAATATTTTCGACGAAATCATTTTCAGAAAAAATGATTTTCTCGAAAATATTTTTTAGCGTTTGGTACGCACGAAAAAATTACGAAAGACGAAAATGCAACTGCTGCAAGAATCCAACAACGTCCGGTCGCCGTTGTCGGACTCCTCCGAATCCTGTCAGATCCGGCCGGATCAGTAGCCGGATCCGTCCAGATCCGGCCGACTTCTGACCATGGCCAGATTTCGGCCAGTTTTGACCAGAATTTGGTCCGCTGGCGTCTGGCGACGATTGCCGGATGTCGTCAGATTCTTGAAATCGGATATCGAATATGCGTGCAAGGACCAAGAGTTTAATTTCGGAAAACGATTTACAGTTTTTAAAACCGTAAATTGTTTTTCAAAAATTAAAGAAACTTTTACGGTCAAACCGAAAATTATTTTCGTTGACCATTATTTTCGCCCCTACCAAACACCGTAAAATGTCGAAATTATTTTTCAGAAATCAATTTACGTCGAAACAAACGGAGCATTAGTCTATAAGTGTTCGGAAATGACATGAAAGTGAATTTTTATATATATTTATTTTTAAGAGTATTTTGTATTTTGGTTGTTTGTTCATTTATTTGTTCAAATATTTGTATTGTCTTTTTATGGCTGTGACATAGAAAGCATAACTTATGGGAAAATGTAAAATACATATGAACCTTTATGCAAAAAAAAAAAAAAAAAAAAAAAGAGAAGAGAAAGAAATCACCATATATTTCCCTCTTATCTATATCAAACCACAATAGTTTTACATTACTCCAAGGTCATGTAAATCCTTAACAATTTCCAAGACACTAAATTTACTTCTCTGTACACGGTAATTACCTACCAACATGATGGGTAAATAAAATTGACAAAAGGGTAAAAGTGTAAAACTCCCCATTCGAGTCTACAACATAACACGAGCAATCTGATTGTACCCTCTTCCTTCTTTCTGCCTCCCTTTGATTTCTTCTGCACATCGTAAAGTCTTCTCTATATGGTAACCTCCTCCAATGCTGACTTCTCTTTCTAAGTGGCAACAGTAGCTCTCAAACACACTCACATTTACATGCAATTTGAAGCCCATTAAGAACACAAATTCAAGCTCCAGCTCGTTCAATTCTTCTGTTGTTAATCCCCCAACTCTCGCAAAGTATGAATTGCGGTAATTCCTGTTCAAAAAGAAGAGTCAACATTAGAATCAAGGTCGACAATTTTTAACACCACTCGCCAACACGAATTTAATTAATACGAAATTAGTGCATTAAGGCTAAACGGTCTGAGTCGGGTTAGGATTTATTTATATAGTCTTAGGATCCGTTTGGTTTTGCGATTTTAAAAAGTACAATTTGAAAAAATAATTTTTAAAAACGCAATTAAGCTTTCAAAAAGAGACTTCATTACTTACAATTTTCTGCGTTTTCAAATTGTAAATTTTTAAAAACGTAATTCTCAAACGATTCATTTTTCGCGATTTTGTTTAAAATCGTATTTTTTATCTACGAAATTATAATTTTAAACGCGCCCTTATGCTCAAGTCTCGACACAACCCGAACCGACCCGAGAGCCAAAATTGCCCACCATACCAATAAAGGAAAAAGAGAGAGAAAAGAACTCACATGTCCTCCACATATTTGGAAGCCACCATGATGGTTGTTATGAGAAGCCTATGCACATTTGTGGCACTGATCCGGAATCCTTGATTTCTCTGGCAAAACCGATCGATATAGACATATGCAACAACATAAACCGACGGTCCAGCTCTGGTGTACCGGAAAATCCTCTCTAGAAAGGACTGGATCGTCATGTCCGGCGTCTCATGGAAGTCAAAAACCCGGGTTCTGATGTCTTTGGACAAAGCCCATCTGCAGCTTTTGTCAATCCTCTCATTCCTTGCCATACTTCTCTCAATGAGAGAGGCAAGAACATTGATCACCAATGGGGTGTTTGAGTCTTCTTGGTACGAATAGAAAAACACATCGGATCGAAGCTTTCTTGGGGATATTGTAAGGGTAGATGAAGAAGAAGCCATATATATTCAATTGAAGATGAAGGCCAGGTTGGAGGAGTTGTAGAAGAAGAAGGTGTTTAGAGAGGTTTATATACAAGGGGGGAAATGAGTTGGTGATGGAGACAGTGAGCGGTGATGGGGCATAAAGAAAGGGGGAAATGGCATTGTTTTGGGACATTTGGAAGGTGGGTGGAAGCCAAGATAATATCAAAATACAAGATACGTCATACGTGTGCCTCCTCTATGGAAAAGCAAAGTACAAACCACCAGCTAAGCTTAATTCATTGTATAATACAAAAACCCTCTCGCCGACAGTGGGTTGAAGGGCAAGGAATGGAGAATTCACAGTCACACTCGGGGGATAGCAATTTTTGCTCGTGCGTTAAATTCTAGTCGTATTAAGCTACGAGAATATGGTTATATATACCGACTCTAATTCAATATATTTAACTAAATGGGTAATTTTTTGTTAGGTTTGCGACGGGTCCATGGGTCTTGTCTGTTAAATCATCATCTATCTTTAAAAGTTTAAAATTCTAAGAAAATATAAATTTAATTATTTAATCACCAATTTATTGCTCTCTATCTACATGTGAGTTCAAACTTATTTTTAGTAGTTGTTGCTGCAACACATAGAATGTTTAATTGAAAAATGTGAGTAAATTAACGAAGTCAGAGTTTGAATTCATGATTTTTACTATAATACTATGTTAAATCATTATTTATTCTCAAAAGGCTTAATATTATAAAAAAAAAAAAAAAAAAAAGAAAAAAAAAAAAGAAGGTAAATTAAATCATTTGTTTAACACTTTAACGGTATCAAATATTGACAGTCCTAAAATGTCACATGTCGGGTAAGGGTCGTGTCAAAAAATAAATAAAAAATTATATAAATCAATTCAAACCCAACTTAGGCCATCTCCAACGGTTGGAGTTAAAATAGCTACTCAAAAAGTACCAATCTCTATTTTAACCACTGGCTATCTTTAAAACACTCCAACAATAATCTCTATTCTACTCTTCATTTTCTTAAAATATTGTTTTTTAATCTTTTTCTTTATTTTTTATTTTTTTTCACTTCTCCCTCTCACTCTCCGCTCTCCCCTAACCCCCAACCCCAACCCATCTCCGGTAGTGACGATGCAGAGATCGGATCCGACGGTGACGGCGTAGTCGATGGAGGTGTGGATTTTGGTGTGGGGGAGGAAGGCATCGGCGTGCTGGAGGTTGAGCATCTCGCCGCGAAGCTTGTCGGGCTTGGTGTCGACGAGGACGAGCTCATCGATGGCCTCCACGTCTGCACCTACCGGACCTTCCTTAAATCCCTCAACTTCTACCTCCACTTGCCCACCCACACCCAAGACCCAGAACTGGTGCGATCAATGGTGGCTTCTCGAGCAGCAGACGTTGCTTTCTTCTGGGCGACGAGAATGGTCCAGCATACATGGAGGTCGGTGGGCAAGGGCACATAGACGGCATCGACATCTGGATCGTCAAGGACGGCCTCGTTCGGCGCTGGAGCTTTGGGAGGATCGATCGGATCTCGGCGTCGGCGCAAAGAGAGGAGACCGATGCCTATTCAGAGGAGCGGCGTCGGCGTCGGACCTCGTCTTCTCCGGTCGGCGAGAGAGAGGGCGAGAGAGGAGTGAGAGAAAGAGGGAAGAGAAAAAAAATAAAAATAAAAATAAAAATAGTAGATATGTGAACTGTTCATGAAGTTAGCAAAAAAGCTAGAATAACTACTCTGTTGGAGGAAGAAAAAGAGAAAAGAGAAAAAAAAAAAAAAAAAAAAAACCAAATTTAACTTATTGGTTAAAATAATTCTTCTACTAGAGATGCCCTTACTTAATTAAGCAAGTTTGAAAAATCAAATCTTAATCTTTTAATTTAGTGATCTATTCACAAATATATACAATTAAGTCATTGTCTAGTCTTTGGTCCCACAAAAGTAGACGGCATTTAAAGATTGACTTTTGCCTCGAGATTTGGGTCATATGCCCCCAGGGTGAGGCCGGTAGTATGTACTAGTTCTAGGCTACACGTGCAGGGGCTTGACTCATCAATATCATCGAATCTTGGTTTGCAACTTGCAGCACGTGCAAATGCCGGTCGCCCAAAATGGAAGAAATTACCCCATCAATCTATCCCCAGATTGAGTTTCCCATCTCTACATGTTTTTTTTTGCTTTCGGCCATTAAATTGGGGTCTAGAAGCTTGCAATTCTTAAATTAAATCAAAAATAAAAACAAACTAAATAATGGAGTAATTATACCATTCTCTTTGGTCGGCCGATCACAAGAGTGGTCGAACATCTCAAACCGATTGTTGGGCGTGTGACTGTGTGAAGTCAAAAACTACAACAATTATTTGCCTAAATGGTTGGACACGGGTGGAGTTAGACCCTAAGCTTCAAGGTTTTTCAATCAAAAAAAAAACAAAAAATTCCCTAAAAAAATATATATTTATATTTAAAGTTTAACCTTAAATTTTTTATTTTTTTTAGTTTTACCCCCAATTTTTTTTTTTTTTCGATTTTGTCCCCTAAATCAAAAATCTTGGCTCCACCCCTGGTTAGATAGTATATATGAGAAATTCTTTTAAGCTTTATCTATCTTAATAGGTAGTTAGATAGCTCAACATTTATTTAGATAAATAAATTCTATATAAACTCTCACACACAAAGTCCATTGAAATGAGAGCTTTAGAAATTTCTTTTTTATATATATAAAAAATAAAAAGAGTTAAAAAAGCCGATAATTCTATACAATTGCAATTTGTACCCACATTCTGTTGTTATTTTTATCCTTTTGATAGAGACTTATTAACTATCAAATCAGTGGTGGAGTCACTAAGGGCCTTGGGGGGCTTACCCCCCCCCCCCCCCCCCCCCAAGCCCCAATGTCCTCCCTAAAAAAAAAAAAAATTTTGAAAAAGAAATTAAATTAAATTGTACCTCTAATTTAATTTATTTTTTCTAATTTTGGTCCTCTCAAATATTTTTTTTTTCAATTTGGCCTCCAAGTTGGGGAGGCCGGCTCCACCCCTATATCAAATCCTTTGAACATAATCCTGAGATCACTGAACCACCAAATATCCATGATAATGACTTTATAAGAATCATTTCGATTATTATTATTATTCTCAATTTATGATGTTTGGCATTTGATATGCCTGCTGTGATGCTCAGCATTGACCAATGTTCACTTTGTCCCATAAAACGACATTTCATTTGAAACTGATCGAAATTCTGTGGTAAATTTTTATAAGAATTTTATAAACTTTACCACTTTGTAATTTATTTAAAAACTACAAATTTACAACTCTTTTATAATTTATCAAATGTGTCGGCATATAATTGAATGGTCTTAAAAGAAAAAAATTAGTGACTAATGTCACGTTTTAATAAGTTGTAAAATAGTTATACGTTCAGCACTACTCTGATTCATTTACCAACCATTCTAAAGTTTGTGATTGCATTAATCACAATTTCCTTAAGTTCTTGGACTTTGAAAGTGTCGTACAGACTCTCTCTCTCCTCTTTGAAGCTCTCGTTTTCTTCCTACAGAGAGAGCTTTTTCCTTGCAAATTTTCACCGGGTACCTCCTAGCCCTTTTAAAGTTATGGAGTTTTTTTTTGTCCCTCCCTAGCGTATACTAGTGGAGGTTAGGTCTTTTCCAACTATTAGGATTGTGGAGTTTTGTTCCCCCAAGTAGATCTAGTGGTAGTTAATCTTCCCCTAGTCCTCTAAAGACTATGATGGTTTGTATTTTGTGTTTTTTCTTTTTTCCCTTCTTTTGTTCAGGCTAAAAGGCTCTTCTTCAAGACATCCGGTAGGGGACAGAGGTTGATCTAGTTCGTGCCATCGGCGGCGTGCATGGTTGGATTTTCATCTTCATTTATATTTTTTGAAGCCAGATCTACGCATTTCCATCGACTTCTGGGAGACAGGCGCCCCTCAGTTGTGACCACCGTCGTCCTCTGGTCCTGCCGCTGAAAGCTATGGTCGCGTGGGTCACTGGTGACCGGCGCGTGGTCATCGCGCGCCAGTGGTCTTCACTCTTTGGCCGTGCATGATGGCCACGCTCCGCCTTTTTCTGGCCATGCAAGGTGGCAACCAGGGATTATGGAGTCCGATCTGCTGCTAGGTGACTTCGTGGACGGCACGTGACTTACAGCGCTGTTTTCCGGTAAAGACAGTGCCCCCTGTCGTCGGCTTTGGTGGAGTTTTTCTGTCTGTTGTGTTTATATATTCCCGTTGTTTCTCTAGTCACAGTCTGCCTTTCTATTACTCAATTTTTACTAGAATATCTGTTGGTTTGTAGCTAGATTGGGAAAATCACAATTTCCTTGTGTTTGGGTTTGAAATGGAATAGAATCATTAAATGAAAAGAAAATGAACCTATTTCGTTTGAAATATCATGAAAGGGAGAAGATCTTTTTCGGTAGCCTTTTTCTCCCATTCAAGTAGAAAAGAAAAAATAAATAAATAATTCAAATCATCTTTGTATCTTCTCTTTAAGTCCCTCAAAATGATTGTGTTCTTTAAAATTAACATTAAATTTTTAATAAATTATTATTAAATTTTAATTCAATAAAAATTTTAAAAATCACATCATTCTTAAAATAACAAGAAAGACACAAACAATACTTATGAAAATTACACAATTAACACTTCAAGAGTAATTTTGGATTGGATTTGATTTTTACCGCACCTAATTTAGTTTCAATTGTCGTGGAGTTCAATGAGTACCGACAACCGTACCGTAGCAGTTAGCAAGCGCTAATTTAGTAATTTGGCAATGGAATAAAAATCTCAAGTACCAAAATAATTTCAAGTACGAATATTAAATAAAATAATAAATTGATTTAAAAGCAATTGGTCCACAAATAAAAATATGAGGCAGCCTCAGATATCTTCTTACAATGATTGAGTTTCTTATTTTTTGTGTGTTCTATATCGCAGACAATATTTTGGAACCGACACTACAAATAAAAGGTGCAGAAAAGATAATATATAAAATAATAATAATAATAATAATAATAATAAGAAAAAAAAAAATTTGTCGTGGATCCACTCGCTCCATTTTCGAATAGGCAGTGAGAAGATAGCAGACAGACAACATATTTTAGCTAAAATCTCATTACTGAAATTTGGTCTGGTTATATAAAACAACTTAAGAAAATCTTGAAGTCATATTTTTATCGTACAATTATTGTATAATATTTTAATTAATTTTTTGATTTTATTTTTTAATGAGGACGGATATAAAAATTAATTTGAATTGTTACGTCAGTAATAAACATTTTAGAATAGTTGTACAATAAAAATATAGTGTTTCCACATTTATTTAAATTTTGAAAAAATTTCACTTTCCGCTCCTAATCTTTCATCACTTTTACAATCATACTCTTATACTTTAAAAAGTGTCAATTTAATATATCTATCTTTCAATTTTTTTTTTCAATTTCAACCAATCGTTGGGATTTTCTATTAAATCCTATAAAAATTCTCAAAATACCCATTCTTTTATATATATATATATATATATATATATATATATGAATTTTTTTCAAAGATTTAGGCTTAACTATTTTTGCAAATTCTGTTAAATCAGAACCAACGCCTAAATTTTTACAATTTTTTCTTAAAAAAAATAGGTATTTTGAGAATTTTGACACCCCTCCATTAGGATTTAACAGAAAATCCTAACGGAGTGTTGAAATTGAAAAAAAAAAAATGAAAGATGAATATATAAAATTGACATTTTTTAAAGTTAAAGAGTATGATTGCAAAAGTGATAAAAGATCAGAGGTAATAAGTAAAGTTTTTCCTAAAATTTTCAATTTTACATTTTTTCAATTATTATACATCCAATTCTGTATTTAGTCAAATGCTCTGGTAGACCTTGTAATACTTTGTGCTAAGTGACCCTAGCCCTCGAAGGCTAGGGGGGTTACACAGAAATCTCCCAGGTCCCTCGTGTTAGTATTTTATGTTGGCAACATTCTGGTTAATAAAAACACTTTATGTAACGGTTGCATTTTAAATGGGTTTATCAGTTTTATTCAAAGTCTTCATGTTATATGGACAGTGTTCGTTTCAAGCTATGTGACTAGTCACAAGTTTCTAGAAGATGTCCATGAAGATTCCATGCAATTTTCAAGTCAGATTAAACCGGTTCCTGTGCAACCGTCCGGACGGTCCTTTGAACTCGGCCGGACGCCTCGCAGTGTCTAGAAGCTTCAGCGTTGAAGAAGTCCAGACGGACGTCAGAGCAACACCGTCCGAACGCTAAGTCAGGCTACTCCAAGTTCTACACGGAGTTGGATTTCAATTGACACTATTTTGAAAGTTTTTGCAAGACGTTCGAACGACGTGACAACACTTCTAGATGCTACCCAACGTTCCAAAATACTATGGGTTTCTTTACGGATGCGGAAAGGAGTGACAGTGAAGACCGTCCGGACACTCGGCCAAGTCGTCCGGATGTGGTCTTATTATGGGAAGAATCACGCTATTCTGGAAAGGCGGTCGCAGAAAATCGTCCGAACAAGGCTAACTTCCGTCCGGACTCCAACTTGCCAGAGTCTGATTTTGAGTAGAATTAAGTTTTCTGTAAGCCTATAAATAGATGGCTTTAGACTTGTTATTTGTTAGAATTTCATAGTGCTTAGAGAGGGTATTTAGGGAGAATTGAAGATCCGCTAGCTCTCTAGCCGTTGCCAGTGTATGCTCTTTGTTCGTGTGAAGGCTATCTTAGGGGGTCGACCCTAAGGTAAATGATTCCATCAAAGACCCCTTTAAGTAGGAGACTTGGTCGGGAAGCGTTCACGATAGACTTCATGTTATAGTTAAAGATATGACTACTGCAATAGGTTTTGTGAGTACGAGTGCTTTGTAACCTGCTTTGTCTTTGGATAAAGGATTTCCTGGATTTGGCTGCGTCGGAGTGGTTTTTCTCTTCACAGAGCTTCCACTTCATCAACAAATATCTTGTCTCTTTTATTTTCCACGTTTAAGATATTTTGTTGCACACGAACACACACTTGGTATTTAGAAGTCAAATATTTATTTTTCACCTCGCTTAGCGATCACTCGAGTGAGATTACAACAGGACTTTCACCCAACATGTGCTCAAATGAGATGTTATATATGGAAGATAGAAAGTTTACTCAATGTTCCCTCAACCCTAACTTGAGCGAGAATGCAATAAATCATGGAATAGAAACTTAGCACAACATTTGTGCGACGTTGGCTCGAGCAAAATGGTGTTTCTTTTCAAAAGGGGTAATTTTGTCACATTGGCTAGCTTAGTCGAGTATTATTGATAATTGTTCATTATAATTCAATTCAATTAATAAGAAACACTCTTGAGAGAGTTTTGTCCTTATTCTCCTATAATTTCTTGAATTTTCTTAAGCTTTATAGAAGAGTTGTTTGATCTAGAGTTCACATATTTTGCTTCCCGCATGCCAGGTTGCATCAAAATGTTTCTTCTTAGGTTATTCTCACTTGCTTAATTTTTGCCAAGACTCCGCATTGCATTCAAGCATTAGGCAAAGTGCAATTGATAATTTATAATGAAAGCACTGTAAGACTTGGGAAATTCTCAGCTTGGTTTGCTTACCAAGTGCAAAGGATGTTATCTTATTTATAAGACCAAAGGTTTACAATTTGAGCTCATTGAGCTTAATACAAACGAGCACCTAAAAGTATGTGCAAAGAATAAATAAAAACACTACTAACTCCTATGATGATTACATTGTTTGAGCATAAAATAAGAAGGAAACACAGAGGCCTTGAAACCAAGAAGTCAGGCGGCTGCAACATCTTCTCAGATTAGCTGCAAGTGTGTGGAGTGATCTGGTGCAGACTATGGGATTTGATGATTTTTGTTTATAGAGGGTTGAAGATGATGGATGCTGAGACAAATGCTGATGTAGAAAAAAGAATGCCAAACTTGAAGCTGAATTAATGTGTCACGAGAGTGTATAGGAAACAAGAAACTAAGTAACAACTGCTAGATGTTACTCGGTAGAAGACCACAAAAGGAGTAACGGCTACTTCTCTAACAGAGCTTTTCTTTCTTTTCTTCTTCAATGTGATCCAGATTTTCCTCCTCTGCATGATTCTCTGTAGCCTTTGCATGATCCTAATGCTCTTCCTTAATATCCCCTGCAAACTGAGGGGAGGAACAACCCTCAGTTTGTCTCGGAGATAGCAAAACCGATCAGTTGAATGTCCTTTAGTGAAGATATCTGCAATTTGTTCAAGTGTAGGAAAATATTGGAGTTGGATGTCTCGGTTAGCCACTTTTTCTGGGATGAAGTGAAAATCAACTTCAATATGCTTTGTTCTAGCATGAAAAACAGGATTAGAGGCTAGAGCTAAGGCACCAGAATTGTCACACCAAATGGTAGGAGGACAAGTTAATACAATGTGAAGCTCTTTAAGAAGCATTCTGAGCCAAAATAATTCATCAACTGTTAGAGAGAGGGATATATATTCGGCTTCTGTACGGGGTCATCCTCCAAGTCAGGTGTACCAGTAGCCAAAGGAACATCATCTATACGGTTGTGAGGGTTGCCACATCCGTATAGGTGGAAGAATGAGTTCACCGTCTCAGTACATAATACCGAGACCTCAGTGATATTAAACTGACTGAGTTTTCGCAAAGAACCAACTTTTTTTTATTTTTTTAGTCTTGCGAGCACTATACCAGCTACCAATTTTATAACTTTTGTTTGAAAACCCCCATAGCTAATACAGCAAACACCGACAAATAGAAATCATTTAAAGCATACTACGCAGTTGAGATTATACATAAGAGTTCCGTTGTTAGAAACATCTACATACATTCTCACCTATTATAATACCTGTTAGTTTTTGATTTGTTGCATTCATTTGACAAAATTACTATCATGTAATGTTGCTGCTTCCACAAGAATGCCGTATATTTCATAGCCTTCAGATATTCAGAGTTTATTTTTCTAAAGATGGAAAGTTCAGTGTCACAAGCATGAAGAAGGCTATTTCAGAAGTTCCAGGAAGATTCTGTGCAGATTCCAAATCAGAGAAGTTGGATCCCAAGACATCTGTCCGGACGATGTGGCAATACCGTCCAGACTCCCATCAATGTCGAGAAGCTTCGAACAGTTCAAGCTTCCATCCGTCTGGACGCCTTAGCAACACATCCAGATGCTCTTCAGAGTTCCAGAAGAATCCAGAGTTCAAGTACATCCGTCTGGACGACGTGGCTATACTTTCCGGACGCTAGTTAGTGTTCGACAAGTAAAAGGATTTCCTTCGCAGACACAGATATGGGACGACAAATCTACACCATCTAGACACTATCCTTGATAAGGAAAGACATGGAGAAGAATTGCAACCGTCCAGACGTCAGAGCAACATCAATCGGAGGCTAGTCCTTATTATGGAAATTGCGTGCAATAGAAGTACAACCGTCCGAACTCTAGGGCAACACTGTCCAGACGCGGCCTTATTCAGGAAAGAAATCAGCGCTTAATGAAAAGCCGGTTGCTCAGTTCACCGTCCGGACGACCTCAAATTGCGTTTAGACACCGCCTTGAGAAAACCGAATCAGAGTCGATTTAGGTCTTCTATAGCCTATAAATAAGAGGCTCTAGGCATGTATTATTTACAGAATTCGGTATTGAATTCTCTATAGCATAGAAAGGGTGTTTATGAAGATTTGAATATCTGCTAGCTCTCTAGCTGTTACCAGTATGTGATTTGATCAACTGTGAAGTCTATCTTAGGGAGGAGCCCTTAGGTAAAGGATTCCATTAAAGACCCCGTCAAGTAGGTGACTTAGTTGGGAGGTATTCACATTGGGTTATGCGTCAAAGTTCAGGGTACGATCACTGCATCAGGAGTATGTGAGTGCTACTGCTTTGTAACTAGCTTTGTCTTCTGAATAGTGGAGGTTTGGCTACCCCGGAGTGGTTTTTCTCTTAACTGAGTTTCACTTCGTCAACAAAATATTTGTTTCCTTTAAATTCCGCATTTAATATTTTGTTCCACACTGTTCACACACACACACTTAAATTAGAAGTCATATTTTATTTTCAATTGGTATCAGAGCAGGTACACTCTGTTTAAAGGATTTAATTCCTTAGTGAAATCCTTATCTTTTGTGACTTTTATTTTTTGATTACACCGTTATCATGAATTCTTCTCAGTTATCTAAAGAGAATTCTGATCTTAAGCTCTTTAAGGTTTTTGATAAATTGAAGAATGCTAAAAATTCTAAAGTTTCTCATAAAGAGCTTAAAAATGTGAAACAAGAATAAGAGTCTTTGATTGTTCAATTATCTGAATCACATGTTTTGATTGACTCTTTGAAATCTGAGAATACCATGTTGCTTAATACTATTGATGCACTTCAGAATAAATTGGAAAAATTCTCTAGTGATGATTCGAAAAGCATGCTTTGTATTTATACAGATATTTCTAACAAGCCTGATTTAATTATTGATGATTTGAGTGCTTCTACTTCACATGCTTTTAATTCTGAATCAGATTCTATCGTTATTAAGCCTGTGATAGTATATATAGCTTGTTTAGCAAATTCTTGCTTAAATAATCATGTGATGCCAAAGTCCAAGGAATCAGGAACACAAGGTAAGTTTGTTCCTACTTGTCATAATTGTGGGAAGATTGGTCATATTAGACCAAATTGTTATTTGTTGAAATCCCACAGGCCTTTGATTAAATAGGATGCTCTGAGGAAAGGTAAAGTTGAAAATTCTTCCTCACCTAAATACGTCCCTCTGTATAGGAGACATATATAAGGTAAGGACAATATTATTTGTGAGAATGCTAACCTTAAATCTGCAGAGACTGTCAAAAAGCATTCCAACAAAAGAAGCCTGCCACCTGTCATCACTGTGGCATCACTGGTCACATCCGACCCAAATGTCCACATCTCTAGGATCTAAAGTTGAAGGTTCAGAGGGAGCTACCAGCAAGAGCTACATCAGGCACTCTACCTCCGAAGGCACATCAGGCTTCACGGCATCAACAACAGTTTGTTCCTGCCAATCAGAATGGCAAACCAAAGAAGAACAAATCAAGGCGCTACAAGAGAAAGCTGCTGAAGCCCAATAGCAACCATAGCTATGAGGGGTTGTTAAGCTTGATGCAAGGTATGCTAAAGAGAATGGCCAACATGGACAAGACCCGCAAACCACCTCCACGGGTCAAGCAGGTATGGGTCAAGAATGATGAGACCATTCACCCCTTGAGGGGGAGTGGACTCACCTAGTAAAGGTGAAGTCTCACCTAGTAAAGGTGAAGTCTCACCATGCCTAGGATTTGGTTCCTAAATCTTAGTGCATGTCAAGTATATTTACATTGCAATGTTTATCATGTCACATCTTATTCATGCCTTGCATTCTGTTAGAGGAACCATTTATTTTATTCCCCATATTTTTTCTTGTTGTCTTGAGAAAGTTCTGCAGGTACTATTTGAGGATGACAGAAAAAGCACATTAAGCTGTTGTTTTTCTGTCTTGGTAAATTCTGAACCTTTCGTGTGAACAGGTTTGATTTTATCACACATGCTAGGAGGTGTTTGGGCATTTATTTTCATCTAGCATGTTTCTGTTGTTTTTCTGTCTTATTTTTTAACATAAAAAATTAAAAAAAAAAAAAAAAAAAAATTGGGGGAGAAGATGCAGAATTTTTATTTTTTTAGTTTTTCAGATATTGTATGTGTTTTTGCCTGATATCTCAAGTTCATTGTGCATTGATTAAATATGCTTATATATGATTAATATTTTATGCCTGATATCTGCTAAGTTTACCTGTTGCATCTTAATCATAGATAGTTGATTTTCTCATGCAATGAAAAATTGTGCACTATCCAAAACTCCTCTAAGGTACATTTTTTTTTTTACTCTCTGATTTCTAACTTCTGGAAATTCTGTCTTGAGAGAGATGTTTTTGCTAATTGAACAGAGAACCTAAAAATTCTGGATGTCGCCTAGAGAAAATCGAATCAGAGTCAATTTAGGTCTTCTATAGCCTATAAATAAGAGGCTCTAGGCATGTATTCTTTACAGAATTCGGTATTAAATTCTCTATAGCTTAGAGAAGGTGTTTAGGGAGATTTGAAGATGTGTTAGCCCTCTAGCTGTTACCAGTGTGTGATTTGATCAGCTGTGAAGTCTATCTTAGGGAGGAGCCTTAAGGTAAAGGATTCCATTGAAGACTCCTTCAAGTAGGTGACTTGGTTGGGAGGCATTCACATTGGGTTATGCATCATAGTTCAAGGTACGACCACTGCATTAGGGGTATCTGATTGCTACTGCTTTGTAACTAGCTTTGTCTTCTACATAGTGGAAATCCTGGGTTTGACTGCCCCGGGGTGGTTTTTCTCTTAACTGAGTTTCCACATCGTCAACAAAATATTTGTCTCATTTAAATTCCGCATTTAATATTTTGTTGCACACTATTCACACACAGAGTTAAATTAGAAGTCATATTTTATTTTCAATACCTTTATATTTGGTGGCTTAAATGTACAAAGACCCAGCGTTGCCAAACGTGATAACATCATAACACCGTGCCTCAAGGCATTACAACTTCGTGCCATTGAACAACAGTCGATCATACGAGCACTAGAGTGAAACTCTAATATGCAAGCACGTCTTTACTGAAGAACAAATGACATTCCACCTACCTACCACAGGACACTTGCATTACCCAATCCGGTAGCGTAGACATCTAAGTACATCAAAGCACAAATCAATGGCATCTTACTCCGCAATACAAAGATCTAGCGTTGCCAAATGTAAGTAACTTCATGTCGAGTGCATTACAGGTTCGTGCCTTTGAACAATAGTTGATCATGTGAGCACTAGAGTGAAACTTTAATATGCAAGCACGTCCTTACTGAATAATAAATGACATTCCACCTACCTACCGTAGGACACTTACATTACCCAAATCTGGTAGCGTAGACATCTAAGTATATTAAAGCTCAATGCCTTTAAAACATGCAACCAATCGATAGAAATATGCATATGTTCTTTTTCATGAAAAATCATATGCATACTAATACGTCTAGCAGAACTACAACATAGTAATCATGAAAACCACATAAAACATAAATTATGCTATATATGCTATGCATGCTAATGGGCTGCTGTTAAACTGCTGAACTACTGTTAAATTGCTAGACTGCTGTGGGGCTTGGGTCCCCCAATGTCTGTTGCTGGGTTATATGTTGTATACTCTATGCTACATGCTCTATGCTCTGTGCTTGACCAGTAAGTATTTCATTACTGTATCATGCTGTTAAATCATGCTTTGCTAAATAATTAAATATTTTGTCCAAATCATGCAACTCACAATACTATATTCTCAAACTGTCATTGATATATTTAAACATACTCTAAAGTACTCAAATCATCCAAAACAAGTATATTTAATATACAATTGGTTAGGATTTATAAAACAATATATATGCTTTGCAATTCCATAATATATGAAAATAATAGTTTCTCAGTGAGTAGAGTACTCACCTTGGCTGCTTGTACACCTGAATTCCAACAACTCTAGATTCGACCCGCAAAGTGCCGCTAAAACATAACACAGTGCACCATTTAGTTTCCTAACTAATAACCACACGAAGTAGCACTTTGAATCGATCAAAGGCTACATCACTAAGTTACCCATTAATTAACTAAACCTATACATAGGAATATTTTTAGGTTTACAATTAAAATCTCAAATTATACAAATTACTAACATTAGGACCTAACCCCATAAATACCTATTTTTCATGGAAGCCATAGATAATTTGGGATTAATCAACACTCTAAATGTAATTAATCCATAAATTATCATTCTAGGATTTAAGCACATAAAAGCCCTGAATTATTTCAACCCATCAAACTTAGGATTTCTAGACACATATCCATAATTTGTAAAACACTAATCTAAACACAATAATATTAACCCATGAGTATATATTTAGGGTTAATCACAAAAAATACCACTTAAATAAAATACCTAAAGGTTAGGGTTTAGAGAAAACTTACCCAAAGTTCACCAAACCAATGCCCAAGGTTTGAGTAGCCTTAAGCAAGTTCCAAGTAACCCAATACCTAAAGAAAATACTAGATTAAACTCACATTTACAAGATTTAACCAAAATCTCAAAAACATGAGTTTAGTGATTTACCTCAAAACGAACGGTGGAAACATAGATCACGTTCCCGAAGTTGGATTTGAGTTTGGATGGTTAGATCTCCGTGGATCAAGATTTTTCTATGGAGAAAATGAGAAACCCTCCCCCCATTTTTTTTTCTTCTCTTGGGTCTAATGGAAAAGAGGCATGCCTTTTTTCCTTTTCTTTTAAGTGAGGTGCGCCTCACTTTGCTAATGCCCCCCATTTTTGGGTCGCATTGGAATAGTAGGTGTGAGGCGCAAACCTCACACTTAATTATTATTATTATTTTATTTTTTTACTTTTTACTTTTCACTTTTCTATTTCTTAATTTCTCTTCTAATTTCTTTCTCTTTTCTATTATATTTTTTTTTCTATTATATTTTTTTTTTCTATTTTCTTTTCTATTTCATTTCTTTAGACCTAAAAATATTCCCTTGCATTTTTTTAAGGACACTAAATTAACTTTAATCAATTATATACCCAAATTTCATATTTTAATTACTACGAAATATCTTGGACATCACACATAGTGTGTTCATTGTTTCCTGTTAAGATAATGTCATCAACATATACCAGTAGGAAAATATGAACGAATCCGATGTGGAAAATGAACAAAGAGTGATCCACTTGAGAGCTGTGAAAGCCAAGATTTAACAAGGCTTGTGACAATCTGGTAAAACAGGCTCTAGGTGCTTGTTTCAGTCCATAGATGAACTTGTGTAATTTGCACACATGATCAGGAAAGTTGGGATCAACAAAGCCTTAGGGTTGTTCCATGTAAACTTCCTCATTTAAGACACCATGGAGAAAATCATTGGATATATCCAATTGCTTAATCTGCCAATCAAACTGCACACCTAAGGCTAGAATGAGCCGAATGGTTGCAAACTTAACTACTAGACTAAATGTTTCATAGTAATCAATTCCACTTAATTGGTCAAACCATTTGGCAACTAGTCGAGCTTTGTACCTATCCACACTCCCATCAGGTTTTTGTTTGAGTTTAAAAACCCATTTACTTCTTACCACATTGTGATGAGGAGGTCTAGGACATAAGGTCCAAGTCTGATTGGAAACTAGAGCATCATACTCAAGGCTCATAGCATGAATCCATTCTGGTTTTGAGGTTGCATGCTTGTAGTTTAAGGGTTCTTAAGGTAGAGACAAGATTTGGAAGGCTGAAATAGGATGTCTAATGGTGTGGTAGAGTTTAAAACCTGGGATTTCTTTTGGTTTTAGATGTCCTGTTTGTGATCTGGTGATAATTCTAGTGGGAGGTACTTCAGGTGTGGCAGAGGGAGAAGTGATGTATTCTGTGGCTGATGAATCAGGAGAGGTATTGGAGGAGGTTGCAGATTATGTGGCTTCAAAGTTTGGGGAATGTGAATCAGATAGGGGAACATTTGGACTTGGTTGAGACAAAGGATCATTGCTGCTGCTGGTAGTAGTGTTATCAGAATACAAGTTTTGCTGAGGTAGGGTAACAATAAGTTGTGTGGCAGGATCTGGAATTGCTGATTGGGATTCAAGGCTGCTAGAGCTGGAATGAGGAATTGGTAGACAAACCAAGGGTTCATCTGATGTTGCTGTAACTCTGCAAGAGCCGTGTGAGATGGACTTGCTTTTGGCAGGAAATTGGGTTTCATCAAAGACGACACTTCGGGAGAGAAAGACTTTGTTGGTGTTAGGATCAAGGCACCTATATCCCTTCTGGTTTACACCATAACCAATAAAGATGCAGGGCTTACTCCTAAAGGACAGCTTGTGATTTGCATAGGGCCGAAGGAAAGGGTAACAAAAACAACAAAAGGACCTTAGAAAAGTGTAGTCAAGTTCCCTTTTCATTAACTTTGAGAATGGAGACTCTTGTTGTAAAACATGAGTTGGAAGCCTGTTGATGAGGTAAATGGCTGTAAGGAATGAGTCTACCCAGAATTTAGGAAAGAGACCCGATTGAGCTAATAGAGTTAGGCCAACCTCAACTATATGTCTATGTTTCCTCTCGGATATACCATTTTGCTGAGATGTGTGTGGACAAGATAATCTATAAAGAATTCCACTTTGAGAAAGATAATCTTTGAATTTATTTTGAGGTGTATTCCCCACCATTATCAAATTGGAATTGTTTGATTTTAGTTGTGAATAGATTTTCAACAAGCAACTTAAATTTAACAAAGCGTTGGAAAACCTCAAATTTATTTAGAATAGGATAGAGTCAGGGAAACCGGCTATAATCATCAACAAAGAGCACATAGTATCTACATCCACTAGTTGAGGGAATAGGTGAAGTCCACACATCTGAGTAGATGAGTTCAAGAGGTCTTGAAGTACATCTAGTTGACTCAACAAAAGGAAGTTGCTTGGATTTACCAAGCTGACAAGCCTCACACACATGGGTCTTGTCAAGTGAACCAATAAGGGGAAGCTGCTACTTCTACAAAAGGTCCTGAATAACAAAAGGGTGTCCAAGCCTTTGGTGCCAAACTGAGTCACTGGTCTTAACTCCAACATAGGCTACAAGACCTTTCCATTTATTTAGATGCTTTGGATGTAAGGGAATAGGGTAGAGTCCATTCTCATTAGGCCCCTGGAGCAGCACATGTCTCGTTTGGTTGTCCTTAACAAAGAAATGAGAACCGGTTAATGCAAACCAATAGTTTTTGTCAATGCAGAATTTGTTGATGGAAAGTAAATTGGCTGAGGCTTGGGGGCAATGTAGGATATCTTTGAGAAAAAATAAATGACGGTTAAAAGAGTAAGGATGAACATAAAAAGAACCAAAGTTTTGGATGTGCAAACCTGCTCCATTGCCCACTCCTACTACATCTGTAACTTCAAAGAGTTGGGGGTTCTGAATGTTGGCAGCATTTGCAATGACATGAGTGTTGTGCAAATTTATTTAACTCACAAGTGCACGAATCGTTTGCAATGTAGCGTTTTGCAAGTACGAGGTCGATTCCATAGGGAATTGTGTTGCAAAAATTAATCTCCATTCAAACTAATCCTATTTTAACCTAGTTCCAAATTTAAATATTTTTACCAAAATAAAAAAATAAACTCAAGAAAACAAAAGATAGGGTTCTAAGGTTCAAGAATCCACACCCACCAAATCATAGCAACATATTCGCATGCTCATCTACACTGATTTGAAGTTTTCACTATACAAATCTTAGGAATGCTCTACTTTGCTTCAAAAATCGTTTGAATCATTCAATGAATCCGTTCTTTACACAAATCACAAAAGATACCTGATGTTCCCCAAATCATCCATTGTACCCATTCAAAGAACAAATCACAATGGATACCCAGTTTTTCACCAAAGCATCAAATGTACCCGTTGAACGAAACACAATGAATACCAAACATTTTGATAAATAAAACCTAAGCAATCAATTAAATGAGAGAACATCAAATCATCACTTGTATCCGGAAATCACAAGAGATACCCAAAAATCATCTCAAAAATCAAATAGAAATAGAACAATTAGAATTCAAAAGCCCATAAACTCAAATAGCATAAACAAGCATGAAAACATAGTTTCTCTTCAATGGTGAGGCTTCATCATCAAACTTAAATGAAAGTTTAGCTATACATGACTAAGGAAAGCATAAATAAACAACAATAATCCATTAAAAATCAAAGGAACTTACAAAATATGAAAGTTCTAGGTGAAAATCACCCAGAATCCTAAAAACTATTGAAAAAAGCGCCTAAGGCGCTCTCCAAGCGGCATCTCCCAGAAGAAATGAGAAAAAGGGGGTTTTAATAGAAAAAATTAGGGTTTCTGGTCCAGGTCATCAAAGTGCACTCGAGCTCACCAGGGCTACGCTCGAGCCCACTCGGCTTGAAGGCTTTGTTGTGTGCACGTGTGGGCACGTGCGCTTGAGCCCACTCGGCAATTTTTAGCCTTTTGTACAATTTTGCCTCAAAACCTCTATTTCTCACCTAATGACCTGCAAAATGCTAAAATACCAAAACTCGAAAAAAAAAATAAATAAATAAATAAATAAAAAAACAAAGATAAAAGCCTAACAAATGCAAATTAAGGGGTCTAAATATACAATATTAGGTAGTTGGGGCATTCTAGTTTGAATAACTGAGAGAGATTAGGTAGTTGCGGCCTTCTAATTTGAATAACTGAGAGAGATTAGGCAGTAACGGCAGCCGTTACTCCTCTAACAGAGCTTTTCTTCTTCAATGTGATTCAAATTTTCCTCTTCTACATGATCATCATGTTCATTCTTAATAAGCACATCTACTTTCAAAAAAGCATTAGGCAAATTGAGTCAGTCGTCAAAGGTAAACTTGTACAATAAATACCAAACCAACTATATTATCCTCACTACATTATCCCCAAGGTTTTCTCCAAAAAAAAAAAAAAAAAATCCTTTAAAAAAAATTAAATATTTTACCCCTAAATTTTTTAATTTTGCCCCCCAAATCCCAATTGCTGGCTCCGCCCAGAGCTGTTTTCATTACAATTCAACTAACCATCTAGATAGCCAAATTTCATATATTAAAGAAGAGTAAGTAAACTATTATATGACTGTCAAATAACTTGACAATGTGACGGAAAAAATCAGCCGTTAGATCAATACTTGTTAAAATAATAAAAAAATAATAATAATAAGTAGGGCTAAGTTTCATTGTCACATCATCCCATCCCAACTGTATAGGAGAATAAGTGTTAGTTTGTGATTGGCTGCATTCTGTTGGACAAAATCACTTCTATGTAATGACGCTTATTATACAGGGATGTTGTTTTATTCAGAGTCTACACTTCAATTATGAGGTTCAAGAAGACTCTGTGCAGAATTCAAAATGTGTTGATCAATTTCCCTGCATCCGTCCGGACGACGTGGATTTCCGTCCGTACGTTCATCTGTCAAGCATCATCAGTCCGGACGATGAGAACTTTCCGTCCGGATCTTCCTCTGTGTCCAGAAGCTTCGAACTGATACAGGTTGCATCCGTTCGGACATCTCAGTAACTCGGTCGGACGCCTATCCGTATTCCACAAGTTAAGGGATTCATTTCCAAAACATAGATATGGGAAGACAACTGCAACCGTCCAGACGATGTAGTGTTCCCGTCCGGACGCCATCCTTGATAAGGCAAGTCGTGCAGAAGAAGTTCAACCGTCCGGACGTCAGACTCCATGGTCCGAATGCTCAGGCCCTAATATGGAAATTGCGTGCAGCAAAACTGCAACCATCCAGACGCTAGGGCAACACCGTCCGGACACGGCCCTATTCAAGAAAGAATATCAAGCGATTTTGGAAAGCCGGTTGCACAATTGTCCGTCCGGACGCCCTCAGCTACCGTCCGGACGCCGCCTAGGAAAATCGTACCAGACGCGATTTTTGTTTTCTGTAGCCTATAAATAGAGGCCCCTTAGGAATGTAATTTGTAAGAATTTGATATTGAATTCCGTAGTGCTTAGAGAGAATATTTGAAGAGTTATTTTGCTGATCCGCTCACTCTCAAGCAGTTGCCAAGTGTTGTTGTTGTGCTAAAATTGAAGTCTATCTTAGGGGTTGGCCCTAAGGTAAAGGATTCCATTGAAGACCCATTGAAGTAAGTGACTTGGTTAGGAAGTGTTCGTGTTGGGTTACACGTTAGAGTTCAAGGTACAACCACTGCATAAGGGTATTTGAGTGCTACTGCTTTGTAACTAGCTTTGTCTTCTGAATAGTGGATATCATGGGTTTGGCTGTCCTGTGTGGTTTTTCTCTTAATTGAGTTTCTACTTCGTCAACAAAATATCTGTCTCTTTAATTTTCACATTTTGATATTTTGTTGCAGACTATTGCACACACTTTGTAAATTAGAAGTCATCTTTCCTTTTTCAATATGGACTACTGTCATACAACTGGGATAATATGACAGTAAAAGTTAGTCCTAGTCTGTTTTTTTTTTTTTTTTTAATAAGTGCTAATCTAACGGCTGCGCCACAGCATTGTTTAGTTGTATGGCGATTATATAGCAGTATATTTAAATAGTATCACTCATCAAAATGAATATATATAATTCATAAAGCAGCTAACGAGCTGAAACAATAGGATTAAATCTTCGACAAGAGAACCTCAAAGCATACAACAACTGCCATCAAGACAGAAACCAACTGGACAAATAGCCCAATAATTAACGCATTATCCTCCTGAATACTAGGTTGGTTCTACTAGGAAAAACTTCACTTACCATCTTGATCTTTTATCACTTTTACAATCATACTCTTCAATTTTTTTTTAAAAAAAATCAATTTAGTATATCCATCTTTTAGTTTTTTTTTTCAATTTCACCTTTCCGTTACAATTTTCCGTTAAATCTTGTTAAAATTCCCAACATACCCCATTTTCTTTTCTTTTCTTTTCTTTTCTTTTCTTTTTTTTTAAAAAAAAAGTATATAATTTTTTTCTAACATTCAGGTATGGATAGTTTTGTAAATTCTTTTAAAAATCCTTACCAACACCTAAATCCTTGCAATTATTTTTCCAAAAAATGTTGACACTCATCTGTTTTTGTTTTTGTTTTTGTTTTTTTATTAGAAAAGTATACATATTTTTTTTCGAAGATTTAAGCATGAATATTTTTGTAAATTCTTTTATAAATCTTAACCAACGCCTAAATCTTTACAATTTTTATTTTTATTTTTTTTCCTAAAAAAATGAGGGGTGCTTTACGAATTTTGACACTTTATCTGTTAGGATTTAACGGAAAAAAAAAATAAAAAAAAATTGAAAGATGGATAGACTAAATTGATACTTTTCAAAATTTTAAAAAATTTAAGAATATAATTATAAAAGTGATGAAAAATCAGAATTAATGAGTAAAGTTTTCTCTTAAGATTATTCCTTTGTATCCACGTATGAAAAAGAACAGCCCCTAAGCTTAACCGGCATAAGCTCTCCTTCGTACCATTCCTAATTCAATCTTGGATCCCCCAACCAATGATCTGATTCCAGTTCAATCAAATTCTTCTTCAATGTCTCTCTCCACACTTTTCTACTAAATCCACCATCAAAGAAGAGGTGTTTTTGCTCTTATATTACTATTTTTCTTAAAAGTTTAAGTGGATAAAAACATATGAATTTAATGAATATTTTTATATTTTCTCTAACGCGTAGGTTCAAACTTTATGTTAATATGTAAGGCCTAACATGTGAAATATTTAATTGAAAAATAGAAAATAAATGAAAGAGACAATGTTCAAACTCAATACATCTACTTTGATACCATGTTAAATTATCATTTTTCCTAAATAGATGAATTTAATTATTTAATCAATACTTTAACATCGACATTCTATACCGTTTCTGCAGCATCTACAAAGAACATCACATGTATAGAATATTTAATTGAAAAATGTCAGTGAATTGACGAAGTCAAAGTTCGAACTCAAGATTTCTGCTCTAATACCATATTAAATCATCATTTATTCTCAAAAAACTTAATATTATAAAAATAGGTAAATTAAATCATTTATTCAACACTTTAACAGTATCAAATATTGACAGTCCTAAAATGTTACATGTCAGGTTCAAATCGTATTAAAACATGAGTATGAGATTATATAAATCAATTCAAACCTAACTCACTTAATTAAATCGGTTAAAACAATCGATCTTAACCCTCTAATTTTATGTCGTATTTTCAAATATTTACAATTAGGTCATTGTCTAGTCTTTCGTCCCACAAAAGTAGACGGCATTTGAAGATTGACTTTCCTCGAGATTTGGATCATATGCCTACAGTGTGAGGCCGGCAGTAATAGTATGTACTAGTTCTAGGTACTACACGTGCAGGAGCTTGACTCATCAATATCATCGAATCTTGGTTTGCAACTTGCAGCACGTGCAAATGCCGGTCGCCGAAAATGGAAGAAATTACTCCGTCAATCTATCCCCAGATTGAAGTTTCCCATCTCTACATGTTTTTTTTTTTTTCGCTTTCGGCCATTAAATTGAGGTATAGAAGCTTGCAATTCTTAAGATTTAGACTTATTACATAATCCTTTAAAAAATTAAATTAAATTAAAAATAAAAATAAACTAAATGATGGAGTATTCAGGCCATTTTCTTTGATCGGCCGATCATAAAGGTGTTTGAACATCTGAGGACAATTGTTGGGCATGTGAGATCAAAAACTACAAGAATTATCTACCCAAATGGTTGGACAAGGGCGGAGCTAACCCCCTAAGCTATAAGGTTTTTCCAAAAAAAAAATTTCCTAAATTTTTTTATATATATTTAAAGTTTTACCCCTAAATTTTTAATATTTTTTTAGTTTTGCCCTCCAAATTTATTTTTTTTCAAAAAAAAATAATTTTGCACTCCAAATCTTAAACGTTAGCTCCGCTCTTATTTTTTTTTTTTTTTTACATATTCACACAAGAAGAGGAGGGGGGATTCGAACTAATGACTTCCACTTTATGAGACGTGGTTCCCAGCCGACTTCGTGTTGGCTTCGCTCCTTATTAGACAGTATATGTGAGAAAGTCTATATAGGCTTTATTTGTCCGAATAAGTAGTTGGACAACTTAACATTTATTTAGACAAATAAATTTTATATAAACTCTCACACAATGTTCATTGAAATGTTAGCTACAGTAATTTTTTTTAAATTTAAAAAAAAAAAAAAAAAAAGAGTTAAAAAAAGCCGGTAATTCTATAAAATTGCAATTTCTACCCACATTCTTGTTGTTTTATCCTTTGATGGAGACTTATCAACTATCAAATCCTTTGAACATAATCCGTGATCACTGAACCACCAAAATATCCATGATAATGACTTTGTATTATTATTGTTCTCAAATTTATGATGTTTTGGCATTTGATATGCCAGCTCTGATGGTCAGCATTGACCAATGTTCAGTTCGTCCCATAAAACGACATTTCATTTGAAACTGAAATTCTGTGGTAAATTTTTTAAGAATTTTATAAATATTTTAGTAATTTATTTAAAAACTACAAATTTTCAATTGTTTTACAATTTATCATATTTGTCAGCATATAATTGGATGATATTAAAAAAAAAAAAAAAAAAAAAAAAAAAATTAGTGACTAACGTCGCGTATTAACAAATTGTAAAATAGTTATACGCGAGGCACCACTCCAATTCATTTAACAACCATTTTAAAGTTTGTGATTGCATTAATCACAATTTCCTTGTGTTTGGGTTTGAAATGGAATAGGATCATTAAATGGAAGATCTTTCTTGGTAACCTTTTTCTCTCATTCAAATAAAAAAAAATAACTCTGTCAAAAAAATAGAATGGAATAGGGTAGAATCCATTCTCACTAGGCCCCTGGAGCAGCACATGTCCCATTTGGTTGTCCATAACAAATAAATGAGAACCGATTAATGCAAACCAATAGTTTTTGTCAATGCAGAATTTGTTGATGGAAAGTAAATTGGCTGAGGCTTGGAGGCAATGTAGGATATCTTTAAGAAAAAATGAAAGATGGTTAAAAGAGTAAGGATGAACATAAGAAGAACCAAAGTTTTGGATGTGCAAACCTGCTCCATTGCCCACTCCTACTACATCTGTAACTTCAAAGAGTTTGGGGTTCTGAATGTTTGCAGCATTTGCAGTGACATGAGTGTTGGGCAAATTTATTTAACTCACAAGTGCACGAATCATTTGCAATATAGCGTTTTGCAAGTGCGAGGTCGATCCCACAGAGAATTATGTTGCAAAAATTAATCTCTATTCAAACTAATTATATTTTAACCTAGTTCCAAATTTAAAGATTTTTAACAAAATAAAAACATAAACTCAAGAAAACAAAAGATAGGGTTCTAGGGTTCAAGAATCCACACCCACCAAATCATAGCAACATATTCGCATGCTCATCTACACTGATTTGAAGTTTTCACTATACAAATCTTAGGTATGGTCTACTTTGCTTCAAAAATCGTTTAAATTATTCAATGAATTCATTCTTTACACAAATCACAAAAGATACCTAATGTTCCCCAAATTATCCATTGTACCCATTCAAAGAACAAATTACAATGGATACCCGGTTTTTCACCAAAACATCAAATGTACCCGTTGAACGAAACACAATGAACACCAAACGTTTTAATAAATAAAACCTAAGCAATCAATTAAATGAGACAACCTCAAATCATCACTTGTATCCAGAAATCACAAGAGATACCCAAAAATCATCTCAAAAATCAAATAGAAATAGAACAATTAGAATTCAAAAGCCCATAAACTCAAATAGCATAAACAAGCATGAAAACATAGTTTTTCTTCAATGGTGAGGCTTCATCCTCAACCCTATATGAGAGTTTAGCTATACATGACTAAGGAAATCATAAATAAACAACAATAATCCATTAAAAATCAAAGGAACTTACAAATATATGGAAGTTCTAGGTGAAAATCATCCAGAACCCTAAAAACTATTGAAGAAAGCGCCTAAGGCACTCTCCAAGCGGCATCTCCCGGAAGAAATGAGAAAGATGGGGTTTTAATAGAAAAAATTAGGGTTTTTGGTCCAGGTCAGCAAAGTGCACTTGAGCTCACTAGGGCTGCGCTCGACCCCACTCGGCTTGAAGGCTTTGTTGTGGGTATGTGCGCTTGAGGCCACTCGGCAATTTTTATCCTTTTGTACAATTTTGCCTCAAAACCTCTATTTCGCACCTAATGACTTGCAAAATGATAAAATACCAAAACTCAAAAAATCAAAAAATAAAAAAGATAAAAGCCTAACAAGTGCAAATTAAGGGGTCTAAATATACAATATTTGACACTCATCAATGAACATTTGCTCCAGAGTCGGCCAGCCATTTCTATGCTCGAAATTCTTCATTCAGTTGTACTACCATGGCTGCTAGTTCACCAGGAGGATGCCGATTTGAATAACTAAGAGAGATTAGGTAGTTGGGGCCTTCTAGTTTGAATAACTGAGAGAGATTAGGTAGTTGGGGCCTTCTAATTTGAATAACTGAGAGAGATTAGGCAGTATCGGCAGCCGTTACTCCTCTAACAGAGCTTTTCTTCTTCAATGTGATTCAGATTTTCCTCCTCTGCATGATCATGATGTCCTTTCTTAATAAGCACATCTACTTTCAAAAAAGCATTAGGCAAATTGAGTCGGTCGTCAAAGGTAAACTTGTACAGTAAATTCCAAACCAACTATATTATCCTCACTACATTATCTCCAAGGTTTTCTCCAAAAAAAATCCTTTAAAAAAAATTAAATATTTTACCCCTAAATTTTTTAATTTATTTTAATTTTGCCACCCAAAATTTTTTTTTTCTCAATTTTGCCCCGAAATCCCAATTGCTGGCTCCGCCCCAAGCTGTTTTCATTACAATTCAATTAACCATCTAGATTGCCAAATTTCATATATTAAAGAAGAGTAAGTAAACTATATATGACTGTCAAATAACTTGACAATGTGACGGAAAAAATCAGCCGTTAGATCATTACTTGTTAAAATAATAAAAAATAATAATAAGTAGGGCTAAATTTCACTGTCACATCATCCCATCCCAGCTGTATAGGAGAATAAGTGTTAGTTTGTGATTGGCTGTATTTTGTTGAACAAAATCACTTCTATGTAATGATGCTTATTATACAAGGATGTTGTTTTATTCAGAGTCTACACTTCTGTTATGAGCTTCAAGAAGACTCTGTGTAGAATTCAAAATGTGT
Source organism: Alnus rubra (assembly GCA_028654335.1). Lineage (NCBI taxonomy): Eukaryota > Viridiplantae > Streptophyta > Magnoliopsida > Fagales > Betulaceae > Alnus > Alnus rubra. The sequence continues at coordinate 1,382,077 of JAJPGS010000438.1, read as the reverse complement.
TGATCAGTTTCCCTGCATCCGTCCGGACGACGTGGATTTCCATTCGGACGTTCATCTGTCAAGCATCATCCGTCTGGACGATAAGAACTATCCGTCTGGATCTTCCTCTGTGTCCAGAAGCTTCGAACTGATACTGGTTGCATCCGTTCAGACGTCTCAGTAACACGGTCGGACGCCTATCCGTATTCGACAAGTTAAGGGATTCCTTTCCAGAACATAGATATGGGAAGACAACTGCAACCGTCCAGACGATGTAGTGTTCCCGTCCGGACGCCATCCTTGATAAGGCAAGTCATGCAGAAGAAGTTCAACCGTCCGGACATCCGACTCCATGGTCTGAATGCTCAAGCCTTAATATGGAAATTGCGTGCAGCAGAAGTGCAACCATCCAGACGCTAGGACAACACCGTCCGGACACGGCCCTATTCAAGAAAGAATATCAAGCGAATTTGGAAAGCCGGTTGCACAATTGTCCGTCCGGACGCACTCAGCTACCGTCCGAACGCGGCCTAGGAAAATCGTACTAGACGGGATTTTTGTTTTTTATAGCCTATAAATAGAGACCCCTAGGAATGTAATTTGTAAGAATTCGATATTGAATTCTGTAGTGCTTAGAGAGAATATTTGAAGAGTTATTTTGCTGATCTATTCACTCTCAAGCCGTTGCCAAGTGTTGTTGTTGTGCTAAAATTGAAATCTATCTTAGGGGTTGGCCCTAAGGTAAAGGATTCCATTGAAGACTTATTCAAGTAAGTGACTTGGTTAAGAAGCGTTCGTGTTCGGTTACACGTTAGAGTTCAAGGTACAACCACTGCATAAGGGTATGTGAGTGCTACTGCTTTGTAACTAGCTTTGTCTTATGAATAGTGGATATCATGGATTTGGCTGTCCTGGGTGGTTTTTCTCTTAATTGAGTTTCCACTTCGTCAACAAAATATCTGGCTCTTTAATTTTCACATTTTGATATTTTGTTGCAGACTATTGCACACACTTTGTAAATTAGAAGTCATCTTTCCTTTTTCAATAAGGACTACTGTCATACAACTGGGATAATATGACAGTAAAAGTTAGTCCTAGTCTGTTTTTTTTTTTTTTTTAATAAGTGCTAATCTAACTGCTACGCCACAGCATTGTTTAGTTGTACGGCGATTATATAGCAGTATATTTAAATAGTATCACTCATCAAAATGAATATATATAATTCATAAAGCAGCTAACGAGCTGCAACAATAGGATTAAATCTTCAACAAGTGAACCTCAAAGCATACAACAACTGCCATCAAGACAGAAACCAACTGGACAAATAGCCCAATAATTAACGCATTATCCTCCTAAATACTAGGTTGGTTCTACTAGGAAAAACTTCACTTACCATCTTGATCTTTCATCACTTTTACAATCATACTCTTCAATTTTTTTTTTTAAAAAAATCAATTTAGTATATCCATTTTTTAGTTTTTTTTCAATTTCACCTTTCCGTTACAATTTTCCGTTAAATCTTGTTAAAATTCTCAACATACCCCATTTTCTTTTCTTTTTCTTTTTCTTTTTCTTTTTTTTTTTAAAAAAAAAGTATATAATTTTTTTCTAACATTCAGGTATGGATAGTTTTGTAAATTCTTTTAAAAATCCTTACCAACGCCTAAATCCTTGCAATTATTTTTCCAAAAAATGTTAACACTCATCTGTTTTGGTTTTTGTTTTTTTATTAGAAAAGTATACATATTTTTTTTCGAAGATTTAAGCATGAATATTTTTGTAAATTCTTTTATAAATCTTAACCAACGCCTAAATCCTTACAATTTTTTTTTTTTCCTAAAAAAAGGAGGGGTGCTTTACGAATTTTGACACTTTATCTGTTAGGATTTAACAGAAATAATAAAAAAAAAAATATTGAAAGATTGATAGACTAAATTGGCACTTTTCAAAATTTTAAAAAATTTAAGAATATAATTATAAAAGTGATGAAAAATCAGAATTAATAAGTAAAGTTTTCTCTTAAGATTATTCCTTTGTATCCACATATGAAAAAGAACAGCCCCTAAGCTTAACCGGCATAAGCTCTCCTTCATACCATTCCTAATTCAATCAAATTCTTCTTCAATGTCTCTCTCCACACTTTTCTATTAAATCCACCATCAAAGAAGAGGTGTTTTTGACCGTTAAATTACTATTTTTTTTTTAAGTTTAAATGGATAAAAACATATGAATTTAATCAATATTTTTATATTTTCTTTAACGCGTAGGTTCAAACTTTATTTTAATATGTAAGGCCCAACATATGAAATATTTAATTGAAAAATAAAAAATAAATGAAAGAGATAATGTTCGAACTCAATACATCTACTTTGATACCATGTTAAATTATCATTTTTTCAAAAAAATAGATGAATTTAATTATTTAATCAATACTTTAACATCGACATTCTATACAGTTTCTGCGGCATCTACAAAGAACATCACATGTATAGAATATTTAATTGAAAAATGTCAGTAAATTAATGAAGTCAAAGTTCGAACTCAAAATTTCTGCTCTAATACCATATTAAATCATCATTTATTCTCAAAAAGCTTAATATTATAAAAAAGAGGTAAATTAAATTATTTATTCAACACTTTAACAGTATCAAATATTGACAATCTTAAAATGTTACATGTCCAGTTCAAATCATATCAAAACATGAATATAAGATTATATAAATCAATTCAAACCAAACTCAATTAGTTAAACCGGTTAAAACAATCTATCATAATCCTTAATTTTGTGTCGTTTTCACATATATGTACAATTAGGTCATTGTCTAGTCATTGGTCCCACAAAAGTAGACGGCATTTAAAGATTGACTTTTGCCTCGAGATTTGGGTCCAGGGTGAGGCCGGTAGTAATAGTATGTACTAGTTTTAGGTACTACACGTGCAGGGGCTTGACTCGTCAATATCATCGAATCTTGGTTTGCATCTTGCAGCACGTGCAAATGCCGGTCGCCCAAAGTGGAAGAAATTACTCCGTCAATCTATCCCCAGATTGAGTTTCCCATCTCTACATGTTTTTTTTTTTTTCGCTTTCGGCCATTAAATTGAGGTCTAGAAGCTTGCAACTCTTAAGATTCAGACTTACCACATAAAGCTTTAAAAAATTAAATTAAAAATAAAAATAAACTAAAATATGGAGTAGCCAAACCATTCTCTTTGGTCGGCCGATAATAAGAGTGGTCGGACATCTCAGGACAATTGTTGGACATGTGAGATCAAAAACTACAACAATTATCTGCCTAAATGGTTGGACAAAGCGGTGGAACTAACCCCAAAGCTTTAAGGTTTTTCTCAAAAAAAATTCCAAAAAAAAAACAAATTAAAGATTTTCTCTTCAATTTTATTTTATTTTATTTTTTAATTTTGTCCCCAATTTATTTTTTTCAATTTTGCTCCCCAAATTTCAAATACTGCCTTCGTCTCTGTTGGATAATATATTGAGAAAGTCTATAAGGCTTCATCTGTCCGAATAAAAAGTTGGGCAGCTCAACATTTATTTTGACAAATAAATTTTATATAAACTCTCACACAATATTCATTCAAACGAGAGCTTTAGTAATTTTTTTTTTTCAAAAAAAATTAAATAAAAAAAGTTAAAAAAGCAGGCAACTCTATACAATTGCAATTTTTACCCACATTTTGTTGTTATTTTATCCATTTCATCGAGACTTATTAACTATCAAATCCTTTGAACATAATCCGAGATCACTGAACCACCAAAATCTCCATGAAAATGACTTTGTCAGAATCATTTTGATTATTATTATTCTCAATTGATGATGTTTGGCATTTGATATGCCTGCTCTGATGCTCAGCATTGACCAGTGTTCATCTGTTTGTCCCATAAAACGACATGTCATTTGAAACTGAAATTCTGTGGTAAAAATTTTAAGAATTTTATAAACTTTACCGCTTAGTAATTTATTTAAAAACTACAAATTTACGACTCTTTTACAATTTATCATATTTGTCAGCATATAATTAGGTGGTATTAAAAAAAAAAATAGTGACTAACATCATATATTAACAAGTTGTAAAATAGTTATACGTGCGGCATTGGCATTTCTCTAATTCATTTTACAACCATTTTAAATTATCGTGTTTTTTAAATTACTATTAAATCTCTAATAAATTATTATTAAATTTTAATTAAATAATAATTGGGGTAATTACATTTTTTTCTCCATCAACTATCAGTCATTGTTAACATGACCCCATGAACTGACACCTCGACCAAAAGAGAGCATCCAACTATCAACTTTACATACTTTACTCCCTTCCGTCAGTTTAATTCGTAAAAAGACTGAAATACCTTAACTCAAATTCAAAAATAACATAAATGCCTTCAACTTTTTTAAACATATTAATTTTAATATTTTTTTTATTAATTACTATTGGAGGGCATTTTGGTCTTTAAACCAAAATTAACGCTCAAAAATAGAATATTCCGTCCAAGTTAACGGGATTCCTTGACGGAGGGAGGCAAAGTATGTAAAGTTGGTAGTTGAATGCTCTCTTTTAGTCGAGGTGTCAGTTCATAAGAGCATGTTGACAATGACTGATAGTTGATAGAGATCGAAAAAATGTAATTATCCCATTATAATTTTATAAATCACACCAATCTTAAAGTAACATAAGGAGGACACAACCGATACTTATAGAATTACCGGATTAACACTTCGAGTAATTTTGTATTGAATTTCAATGAGTACCGACAACCGTACCGTAGCAGTTAGCAAGCACTAATTTAGTAATTTGGCAATGGAATAAAAATCTCAAGTACGAATATTAAATAAAATAATAAATTGATTTAAAAGCAATTGGTCCACAAATAAAAATATGAGGCAGCCTCAGATATCTTCTTACAATGATTGAGTTTCTTATTTTTTGTGTGTTCTATATCGCAGACAATATTTTGGAACCGACACTACAAATAAAAAGTGGTGCAGGAAAGATAATATATAAAATAATAATAATAATAATAATAATAATAATAATAATAGTAATAAATTATAATGATAATTATAAGAAGAAAAATTATGTCGCGGATCCACTCACTTCATTTTCGAATAGGCAGTGAGAAGATAGCAGACAGGCAACATATTTTTATTATTTTAGCTAAAAGCCCATTGCTGAAGATAGCAGACAAATTATATTTTTATTGTATAATTATTACATAATTTTTTAACTAATTTTTTAGTTTTATTTAATAATTGTACAATAAATATGTAGTGTTTCAGAATTTATTTAAATTTTGGAAAAACTTTACTTTTCGCTCCCAATTTTTCATCAATTTTACAATCATACTTTTATAATTTAAAAAGTGTCAATTCAATATATTAATCTTTCATTTTTTATTTTTTATTTTTAATTTCAACCATTCGTTGAAATTTTTCATTAAATCCTATAAAAATTCTGAAAACACCCATTTTATATATATATGAATTTTGTTTCAAATATTTAGGCATAGATATTTTTTCAAATTTCGTTAAATCTGGACCAAATCTTTGCAAGTTTTTCTTAAAAAAATGGGTATTTTGAAAATTTTGACACCCCTCTGTTAGGAATTAATAGAAAATCTTAACGAATGGTTGAAATTGAAAATAAAAATAAAAATGAAAGATGAATATATAAAATTGACATTTTTTAAAGGTTAAGAGTGATTGCAAAAGTGATGAAAGATTATGGGTGATAAGTAAAATTTTTCCAAAAATTTTCAATTTGACATTTTTTCAATTATTATACATCCAATTTCGTATTTAGTCAAATGCTCTGGTAGACCTTGTAATACTTTGTGCTAAGCAAACATAGCCCTAGAAGGCTAGGGGCGTTACGACAGGACTTTCACCAGACACATGCTCAAATGGTATGTTATGGAAGGAAGATAGAAAGTCTACCCAATGTTCGCTCTAACCCTAAGTGAATTTCTAGCAGCTTTCCTTCTCTTCTTATCTATTTTTCCTTAAATATAGGGAACACAACTACTTTTTACTTTTCTATCAAAAAATACCCCACAGCAACTTTCCTTCATTTTTTTTTATATCATTAAAATATTATTTTTTACTTTTTCCTTTTTCATTTTTTTATTCATGTCTTTTCTTCTCTCTCTCCCTGCCTCGTCTTCTCCGTCCTCACACCCAAACTCTGTCACACCAAAACTACCAACAACCCACTCGCATCTCTGCCTTCCACGCAGCTGAGGGTATGGGTTTTGTACTTTCAGGTTTGGGTTTTTCGGCGCCGGAAGCGTTGGGCTTCTTGTCTGCTCTTTTTCCGGCTTGCTTTTCTGCTCCGTCCAGTACGACCGCTGCAGTTGATTTCGGGGGTTCCGCAGGTCAAGCGTTCAAGGCTGGTTTGATTTCGGCAGGGTTTGGGATGGTTTCGGTGGAGGCTTCTCGTTCAACTTCTTCTTCGGCTTTTTCCGGTGTCCTTCCAAGGGCGGCAGCGCTGGCTGTGACCGGATGTCCTTGCCTTGGTGAGAACAGCTCCGAGTGGGGATCCTCTTCTGTCTGAGGCTAGCTCCGAATTGTTGGAGTTGGAGGCGGCCGAGCCGTGTTCGACGGAGAAAAATCAAGAGCATTCCGCCGGAAGACCTCCAGCCTACGTTGAAGATTTGTATGGATAGGCTCCAATCTACGTTTATCTGTGGCAGGGTTGAACAATTTTCATGGAAGAAGATGAAGACAGAAGAAGTCGAAGCAAGTCAGCAGACATGTGGGAGGAGAGAGAATAGTTTTTTATGAATATAATAAACCATGCGAATGCTACGGTGCTTCCCAATGTATTCTCAGGGAACATAAAATTATAAGGAAGCTGCTGTGAATGACTTTTTATGACTTTCTTTAAATTTTTCCTAAAATTTAAGGAACAAACTCCTTATAGGGAATCTGCGGTGAATGCTCTAACTTGAGGGAGAATGCAATAAATCGTGGAACAGAAACTTAGCACCACATTCAAGCGACGTTGGCTTGAGCAAAATGGCGTTTTTTTTCAAAAGGGCTAATTTTGTAATTTTGTAACGTTGGTTAGCTTAGTCGAGTATTATTGATAATTGTTCATTATAATTCAATTTAATTAATAAGAAACACTCTTTAGAGAGTTTTACCCTTATTCTCCTATAATTTCTTGAATTTTATTAATCTTTATAGAAGAGTTGTTTTCAACGTAGAGAGTTGCCTTCCTTTTATAGAAACTTTGGATGGCTTGGATTGCTTTGAGTTGTAATATATCCAACGGCCGGGAGAGGATTCAATTCACTTGGGTAGTGAGCTGTTGCGATGAGTCATGGAGTAATCATGACTTTTTTAAAAATTGAAAGACAGTTGGTGCGTGATATTTGTCTTCTACAATTCTATATCGATTGAGCGCCATCTTGTGGGGATCGATCGCCAGGTAGATCGAGCGCCAATTTAGGGATCGATCACCACTATGGATCAATCACCACTATGATAGAACCATCTCAGAACCTAGTAAGAAAAACAACCCAAATGAAACAGAGAGAAAGAGAGACGGACAGACAGACAAAGAGAGAGAGAGAGAGAGAGAGAGAGAGAGAGAGGGACAAGAAACTTCACCGAAAAATATGGTGGCTTTGATAGAACCATCTCAGAACCTGGCAGATTCTAGCGGTGGCTTTTGGAGGATTCCGAGGACTAGGTTTGGCTAACCAGGTGGTGGGTTTTTTTTGGGCAGATCCAGTTTGTCCATTGGTTTTGTTTTTTTTGGTATAAAATCCGGTGTTTTTGTTTCTAATGTTTGGTTTGTGTTTAGATGATGTGTCAAGATTTTATTGGAGGCTGCAAAAGTTGAGTTTTACAACCCATCCGTATCAAAGGGGCTCTCTTTTATAAAAGCAAAGACACAATTCAACTTTATAGAAATGACTTGGCACACACTGCATAAAGCAGCTAACGAGCTGCAACAGCAGGACTGAATCTGCAACAAGCAGAGAACTTCAAAGCATACAACAACTGCCATCAAGACAGAAACCAATCGGATACAAAGCCAAATAACTAACGCATTATCCTCCTCAATAGTACGTTGGTTCGATTAAGGAAAACATCACTTATAACATTGATCTGTCATCACTTTTACAACCATACCTTTAATTTTATTTTATTTAAAAAAAAAATCAATTTAGTGTATCCATCTTTTAGTTTTTTCCAATTGCACATCTCCGTTAGAATTTTCCGTTAAATCCTAACGGATGAATGTCAAAATTCATAAAACACCACTCATTTTTTTAGGGAAAAAGAAAAAAAATTGCAAGGATTTAGCCGTTGGTCAGGATTTTTAACAAAATTTACAAAAATACCCATGATTGAATCTTTGAAAAAAAATTATATACTTTTTTTTTAAAAAAAAAAAGGGGGAGGGGGGTATGTTGGGAAATTTGACATGATTTAACGAAAAATCTTAACGGATGAGTGAAATGAAAATAAATAAATAAATAAATAAATAAATAAAGAAAAAAGAAAGATGAATGGAAAATTAACACTTTTTAAAATTTAATAGTATGATTGCAAAAATGATGAAAAATTAAGAATGAAAAGTAAAGTTTTCTCTTATGATTATTTCTTTGTATCCACGTATGATAAAGAACAGCCCCTAATCTTAATCGGAATAAGCTCTCCTTCATACCCTTCAATTCAATCTTGGATCCCCCAACGAATGATCTAATTCCAATTTCCTTAAGCCCATAGCTATTTAATTGCTTAAGCCCATAGGAAATTAATTCCTAAGCCCAATCATCTCTAAGTAACGAGCAACTTAGAGCACTAGTAATAGATTCCCAACCATTTTCCCTAGTTTAGGGAAAATTTAGGGAACCAAACCACTTTTTTTTCCCTATATAAAAATACCCCACAACAGCTTCCCTTTATCTTTCCCTATATATTAAAATATATATATTTTTAGTTTATTTTATTTTTTATTTATCTCTCGTCTCAGCAATGACGACGATGCACAACCTGCACAGGGACCGCTCGCCGGGCCGGCCTCGGAACTCCTCCAGACCAAGCGGCCTCGATAGCCGGAGTGAAAGAACTCGATGGCGAGGTCATCGAGGCTGATCTTCGGAAACCCCGAGCCCCTCACCGTGTTCACGAACTTCCCTCTCAGAGTCGGAACGCCGTCGTCGAAGTCGTCGCTTCCCGGCACCAGTATCTGGTGTGAGAACCGGCTAAGGCTGCGCAAATGGCGATGAGCTGAGCTCTTATTGGTCAATCCGGAGTCCTTCGCCGACAAAGATGCGGCTCTGATTGGCGTTCTCTTCGTCGTCGATTTGAACGCCAATGTCGCCATTTGAGGAAAAAATTTGAATCAAAGGGGATCAAAGGCCGGCTTTGATGAGGATAGAAGGGGATTTGATGAATTCTTGAGTTGAGGGTTGAGGATGCGTGAAGGAGAGAGAGACATTTTTTTATTTTATTAAAATAATGTATTGGGTAGCACTGTAGCTACCCAAGCATAGAGCCCTAAAATAGGGCAACTGCTGTGGCTTTTTTTTGGTAACTTTTTTCAAATTTCCTTATTTTAGGGAATAGAACCACTTATAGGGCATCTGCTGCTAGTGCTCTTAAGAATCATATTCCTTTGGCTCTGTTTGATCAAATAAAACAATCCAAAATAAATAAATATATAACCGAGGCTCATAGCATATGGTGAAATTACATCAGCTCAAAGAGGAACATAAAGGGAAAAAAATACAATTAGCTTTAAATAGGTCTGTGACAATATCACACGACCCTATTTAATCACAACTAATTCCACAAAACAAATGTGACTGTACTCTAATATGTATTTTCAAATTGATGAATCAATCCCTACGACATACTTATTTATTACATATTACCCCTTCAAGGAATCATTTTGTAGTCGAACCAAAGTTAATACACCATTATTTAGTTCACTACCTCTTTTTCTTGATACTCCTAATTTAATTACATGATATATCCCTTTTGTACCTTATGAGTTTTTCATCTCACCTTGCACACAACAAAGTTTTAGTAAATACCACTGAAACACTCAGACCCGGGCTTTAGGATAATCAATCTCATTAAATCTACATCAAGGAGAATATTCCTTATCGCTTTGTTCTATGATAAATGATTTAGATTCCTTCTTGAAGAATGTATTCCCAGAATGTTACATGCGATCACCCAATGCACAAAAGAGTTTACCAGTGATTTGATCTCATTCTTATACATCAAAGTGACCTACACTTTGTTATAAGTCGTTGTGCACGTACATAATTCTTAATCGCAGTATTAAAAGAATGATGACTCACGTGGTCACTGTTCGGTGCATGGCACTACCTTGCACTTACATTAACATATCAACCCGAAGCCCTTCATGCTTATCCTAATCAAGATAGATCGTTAAGGTTGATATGTTATAGTCTAAATGGATTTTCCAATTCCATTTATGACTACGAACAATCTTTTATAAATTATAAGGACCTATGAGTATGATCTTTTTGTGATAATCTCATTACTCACACCTTAGTCAAATACAATGTAACTTAGGGACCTTACATATATATCATATGAAATATTCAAAACATATATGTACATGTAAAGCAATAAAATGTATATGTCCAATGTTCAATATTATTCAATTTTATAGAAAAGCAGCATTAATGCAATTGGATTTTTGGACACGAGTCCCAACACTTCCAACTTCCGAAAAGCCAAAACAAAAACAATCGAATACAACAAAAACGTTGAGCACTTTTTAGGTCTAAACCCAACACTGGCATACTCATTAGGACCCACTAATCACAACAAAACAGGACCACAAACCATATAAAATATTCAACATTTCGGCAACATCAAGAAGACCTAGATGTTGACAATGGCGAAACACATGGTCCCAAAATAAGATCAATCACACAATGAAAAAAGTATGAGAAAACCCAAACACTTTCAAAAGTGATGATGTTAGTAACATGCAACATTTCGATAAAACCCAAATCCCCTAAACAAATTTACAAAATAAAGGCATACAATACAAATTAAGGTTAAAGCACTAAACTTTTACACTTAAAAGATCAAAATTGTTCATTACATGTCAAGAAGAAAAACTTTGTGATGCCAATCGCAAGGTATATTGGCGAATTAAACAAAACCGCAACAGCATTGTTAGGGTTCTTCTCACAAGAGTAAAGATGGAGAGTTATGGAGACTTCGAAACCGAGTTGAAAAAATATCTTTAAAAGGGAAAAGGCAAGTTAAAAAACGAACAAAGAGCTGGCATTCCTTTAAGTGATTTCGAACATGAAAGAGAGGGGCATAACGGGTAATTTAGGAGAAATATAGGACGTGTGTCGCACGTAAGGGGTCTCTGTTAGGATTTAACAAAACAAATCCTAATGGAGAACTGAGATTGAAACTTTCAAAAAAATAGATACCCTAAATTGAGACATTTTAAAGTTGAGATATCTTCTTTCGCAAGTGGTGAAAGTTTGGGGGTTATAAGTGAAGTTTTCTCAAATTTTTATTTTTTTGTTAACACCCTAAAAGTAATATCAAACATATTTTTTCCTTCATTTGGCTGGCACAAAATATATTTTTTCTTTGCAATTGGAAACCATAAAAAATTGTTGGATAACTGATAAGTGCTGAATGTTACACATTCAAGCCCCTTAATTTACATATGTTAAGCTCTTAGTTTTGTTATAATTTGATGTTTTGTGTTGTTTTTGTGTTTTCTTGTATTTTACAGGTTTTAGAAGAAAAACCGATCAAATTCCAAGATTATGATGAAGTCAGCAAACTCACTTTTGGATGGATTCAATTCCAAATCAATTTTGAATTTAAGGAAAGAGAAGTTGGCAAAAATTCGTTATTTTTGGAAAGAATCCAGAATGAGCACGTCTCAGTAATTTAATCATAAATTTCGGCTCAAGTATCAGATTGCAACAAAATTGGTGGAGTTAGAAAGCTAATAAGAAAGGCAACAAATATGTCAGAAATATATTTTTCCTAATTCGGACGTTTACCATGCCAAAATGGCCCCGCAATAAAAGACCGCAAATCTGTACGGATTTTAGAATCCTTTTCCTACTTGGATGGAAATTTCAGAAAAGGAGAAGACTTGTAATTATTCTTTTTGGACTAGAAAACCTACTTAGAATTGTAATAGGAATTATAGAGCTTCTAAAGCTTCTCTAATCCCTATAAATAGGCCTCTAGCATTTGAAGAAAGACACACAAGCTTTGAGGAAGAATTAAAGGCTACATCAAGAAGGAGGTTCTTCCTAGTTTTTATTTTATTTATTTATTTATTTTCTGTATGTATATAATTTTAGTTTATATTAGTTGTAACTAATACTTTAGTTAGGGCTCGATTGAAGCCCTAATTATGTCTCGTTAAGGTTTTCAATTGGCGCTTTTGCTACAATTCATATATTGATGCTTAACTTGATTATTTCTTATTTTCTTGAATTCCTCTCATGTTTATGCTTGATCATCATATGCATGTGGTATGGATTTGTTATTTATGTCAATTTGGATGACCGAGTCCTGGGCATAATAAAGTAACAAAAGAACCCCATCACAGGTTCTTGGATTAATCAACATAAAGACAACTGGAATAGACACCATGTTCCAATCTGAGTGTGTTTACCGATTTTCATAAATTTATGCTTTCTTGAAGAACAACTTAGTAGATACCATGCTAAATCCTTCAATGAAGAAAAGAGTTAGAGTAGATACCATGCCTAACTCGTTGCTCAGGGAAATCAATAGCTTTAGGAGAAGATACCATTCCCTTGTGGCTGGTAAGCATTAAGTATCAAGTTATGATGGTAGCATTGGCATTGTGAATCTTAATTGAGTATGATTAGCGGTGGATATCGAAGCCCTACCTTATTTCATATTATATTTCTTCAATATTTTTATCTCTTCTCTTATTTGATCTGATTAATATTTTTATTGCTTTTCACTCGTCTCAATTATTAAGGAATTCTTTTTAAGCATAATTTACCAATCCTCGTGGGAATGATCTCGTATTTGCCTACTATACTATCGTTTTGATCTTGTGCACTTGCGAGTAAAACGTACAATTATTTATTTATTTATTCAGATAGATATTTGCAAAACAATAACACTACATATCACTTCTAACAGTTCAAAAAAAAAAAAAAAATCCCCCACAAAAGCCAAAGATTAGAAGGGGATTGTGTCAGGGGAAGGGGAGTTTTTTGTTTTATTTTTCTAGGGGTGCACCTTGGAAGGATTAGGGTTTGCGATGAGGTGGGGTGGGGCAGCCTACCCCAAGAAACCTTAAGTATAAAAGAAAGAATTACAATCAATCTTATACTTACAAAACCTTTTTTAGTAAAGAACATGACTTGTTCCCAACAAACGACCAGTTTATCTTCTACCGCAATAGCTCCAAAACTTTGGCCTTTCTTCTGAAAAAACAAAGACTCATTTGTGTGTGTGTGTGATCAACCAATCAACCAAAATATAAAATGTGGAAAGTAAATAACATCGATATTTTGGTAACGAAGTGAAAACTCTTTGTACCAAAGAGAAAAACCACTCCGGGGTAGTCAAACCCAGGAAATCCACTATTCAGAAGAAAAATTTAGTTACAAAGCAGTCGTACTCATATACCTCTGATGCAGTAGTCGCACATTTAACTCTGACACGTACCTATACGTGAACGCCTCTCAACCAGACCTCATGTCTGAAGAGTTCATCAATGGACTCATTTACCTTAGAGCTCATCTCTAAGCTAGATTTCAAAAGGTTGATCAAATCACACAAATAAAAAATTCTATGAGACCTAACACATCTAACAGTATCTGCCTAAACACCCTCTCTTAGCACACATAAATTATATATTAAATTCTTACAAATACACAGCCTCCAAGCCTCTTTAAATAGGCTCAAGAAATCCTAATTCTACACAAACTCGGATTTCCATAGGCGGCATCCGGACGGTACTTGTGGCGTCCGGACCTTCACTTGAATTTCAATAAGTTTCTGACTCGCGTTCGGACCGGTAACCTTGGCGTCCAGACGATATCATGAAAACACTTTCTTCGTTCGCAGTTATCGCATTTTCGTCGAGACCCTGTGCGAACAGAGACTTAATGACTTTAGCGTCTGCTGGGCCATCCGGACCTCTTCCAGACCTTGAGCTACTGACTCCACCATCTGCTGTAGTGTTCAGACCCTGATCGAACACTGAGTTTCTGACTTGGGCATCCAAACCTTGTCAACTGGGCGTCCAGATGGTCTATAGGGAAAACCGACTTTCTGAGCTGTAAATCTTCTAGATGCTTTCCTTCGCAAGGATATTTCCTTCTTAGTGAAATTCTGTGCAGATTACTTCCTTGTTCAGCCCTTTACATCTTGGAATTAAATATTATGCAACAATTCTTCTAAAGTCCTTTGGAAATACAGTGTCCCTATTATGGAAGTCTCAGATATGGAGCCGTTTTTGTCAGCCAAAATGTAGCCAATAAAAATAAACTTATAACATCTCCTACAGAATTTCCTCTACAACACAGAACTCCGGTATCTAGAGGGCTATATGTGGTTTAATGAAAACAAATGAGAGATTTGTGTATCAAATTATGCATAGGAAGGTGAGTTACCTCCCATTGAACATAGAACAATGATCTCAGGGTATTATGAAAATCACGGCTTATGAGGCTTAAAAATCAAAACACTCTGTAGCTACTTCGTTTGAACAAAAGTTAAGTCTGTTTGAATGATACTTGAGGTTTCACAAGATCGCATCATTTCGATAGAACAAGGCATGATCAAGGGTGCGATTGAGGCTCTCGGTTTTAAATATGAATCACTGATGAACATTCTCAATCGTACGAAGTGCAAATGACCTTATGATCCACGCTCTCAAGAACTTGAATTTTCAACTACTACATAACCTCGATCGAACGAGTTACAAATTACCTTGCAATCAAAGCTCTCTAGAAGTTGAATTTGAATTGCTCAGTCACTTCAATCGAACGAATAGCATTGAGAATTTTGTCACCAAGATTGAAACTTGAGTTTTTTAGGTCATTGGGCTTTAGCATAAAAGTCATAAAATGTTTCATCATCATTCATCATAATCTCCTCAAATTTAGAAGTCAACATCTGAAGTTTAGAATTTTTAATAGTCTTAATACCTTCGTGAGTGACTTTTATAATGTCTCATGCTTCCTTGGCAATTTTACATTGAAATATTATTCTGAGCTCTTGCCACGAAGATGACATTAGTCCCTCACTATTCCAATTACACTCAGTCACTTCATCCTTGGTCCATGCATCTATTGCAGTAGTTGGTCATGTCCAACCTCTTATTACTGATTTCCAGATGCATTCTTCAAAGAATTTCAAGAAGGCTCTCATACGAACCTTCCAATAGGTGGAATTATTTCCATCAAAAAATGGAGGGACATTAAGAAATTGAGATCAAAACATTGACAAAGGAGTCAAAGATCACACTCATGAATTTAATCCTTCACATAGTGAACCTATGACTCCGATAACAATTGAAAATAGTCCAACAACTCCTAAAAACACCTATATTAAGGGGGTTGAATAAGTGTTTTACCAAATATTCGTAGAGTATGACCAAATTAAAAGTTTTGCACTACACAATCAATCACCAAATATCATAAAGCAATAAAAATAATGAACACATGAATTTTGTGATAAAGTGAAAACTTTGTGAAAAACTCTTTAAAAGTAAAACTAATTCGGGGCAACCAAACTTAGGAAACGCATCCACTATATAAAAGAATTTTATTACAAAAAGTTCATACTTACAAAACATTTGTAACTGACACTCCCTTATACAGAAAAGCAACCCACTTTGTCTCCTACCGCAATAGCTCCAAAACTTTTGGACAATTCCTCTATTGAGCTTCCTCTTACAATTCCTAAACTCTGGGGGTTGAGGGCTTTTTGTGATGTAAGGGTTTGTGTGGTTTAACCAAAATAACTCTAGGACAGATTGCTCATGAAAGCATATGGAACAAAGAACCCCCTCTTAGCATACTGCAAAATCGCCTCAAGGTCGTATAAAATCTTGCACTAAGAGGCCTTAAATAGACTTGGGAATCTTGGGCTTGAAGTATGAAATTGATTTCCCAATGAATGTATATTTGAAGTCGGCTTCCAGACCTGCATTCTAAGGTTTTTATCGCTAGCTTTCTCAGTTGATCAATTCACAGTCCTCTCAACGGCGCGTCCAAACTCGTGCTTGGTTGCGACCAAGCTAGCGAACGAGCAACTCTGCCAATACCTCATCCGGACTTGTCAACAACCGAGGTAGGGAACTACCAATACTTCCAAACTTGAATTTCTTCAAAACACATCTCGTCCGGACCGGATAGCATTATAGCAAACGAGCTATGGAGCGAGCCATTCTGTAGGTGGCTCATTCGAACTTGGTAGCAACGGAGCTACCAAACGAGCAGCACTGTCCAACCTTGAATCATCTTCTACTCAGCTTGTTCGGACTTGCCAGCAAACGAGCAGTACTGACTGTCTTTGGCATATTCTTCAAACCCTCTCGTCCAGACTTTCCAGTGAACGAGCTAGTAACACTGTGAGCAGCTCGTACGGACCTGATACTGATCTCGTCCAAACCTAAGAACCAACGTTTGATTTTTGCCTATCCTAAGTACAAAACTTGACTACCTTGTTACAAATTACACCAAATTGTTTTGCACATTAAATTCGCCTAATAACATTCTTTTCTTGCCAAGAGATCTATTAGTTTAAGACTTCTTATAGTGTTAGTGATACAATAAGTTGAAGACAAGTTTCACAGTAAACTAAGTAAGAGGAATCAGGTCTCAAATCTAAGGCTCTGTTTGTTAATGAGTTTTGGGAGTGTTTTTTTTTTTTTTGTTTTTATTTAAAAAATGTTATGGTGTGACGTAAAGTTGAAAATTATTTTTGTATTTTTAAGAGCATTTTGTGTTCAAATTATTTATTAATGTTTTTGTTTTGGGAAATATATATATATATAGTCTGAACCAGAGGACAAGGATAGGTATCCTACGTATAGGGAAGCACTTCACCTGATAAGATGCCAGTAGTGCCACGTTTGGATGGGACCAGGAAAGAGCATCATCTTTGCAGACCCTGAGTGGAGCACAGCCATGATGACGTTGAGAGGCCAAAAACCAATTCAAAGCCCAATTTAAAGGTCCAGTCAAAATATTTGGGAAAGGACGAGTTGGACCTTTCGATTCCGAATCTATGACCCACAATTCATTACCAAATCCAAGAATCCCAAAATCTGGTGCCCAAAAGGGTTATGATCAGGTTGCAAATTTAGCTACTTTCTTTGAAATTGATGAATAACAAAAGTATAAGCCCCTTTTATATATATATATATATATAGGTTAATTGAATAGCTCGGGAACAAGTTTGAAAAATAAAATAACAAAGCTTGGTGATAAGCTCAAGTTCAACTAGTGTTTGGAAAAAATTAAAAGAACCAACTACAGCCCTACTCGGTAGAAGTCTCTTGCTATTTGCTTTTTCTTTTTTTCTTTCTTTTTAATGCTTTTGAAAAATATTTGGGCTACTACAAATTTTGTTTTGAAAAATATCACGTAGCACTGCCATATCAGTCACATTCAAATTTAATTATTTAGTGCATGACATGATAAGTATTACATGAACTTACACACTAACGTGGCAGTCCACGTGGTACTCTCATGTCAATTGCAATCAAATTTAATTGTTTGGTGGCTAACATTGTAAGAATGACGTGAACTTACACGTCAATTTGTAAGAAACTTGTAGTAAAAGTTATAATATCCTTAGTAGCACTTTTCCCCCCTATTTACTGTACATGTGTATCTCTCTACTATTTATATCTAAGCTTCAGCATGGACAAAGCACATTTGACATTTCAATTCCTCAATCTAATGTGTCTAAAATTTAGTTCCAGGACTTCCTCCATAATTAGGGTCCTACTCAATTTCTTTGCAGAATCTTTTTAACTCAAGGAACTGAAAGAGGCTAGGAAACAAAATTTAGATAGTGCTGCTCTTCCTTAATAAATGAGGTTTAATACGTTGAATTTTTAACTAAAATGTAGGGTGAATTGTGGAGTCAGATTCAAATTCATGACTTCTGCCTCTAATATCTTGTTAAATCACTAATTATTTCAAAAGCTTAAACCAAAAAAAAAAAAAAAAAAAAAAAGAGGGGCGGGGGGTGGGGGGTATTCGTATGCCACATAGGATATATCTTCATCTGATTGCCTGATTCAAAAAACTACTCTCAACTTCTAGATGTCTTCGAATGTTTTCTAAAGGAATGGACCAATCTCTTTTTTTTTTTCTGACAAGGACGAACTAGATAGGGATCAATATATGGTCCTAAGGCACTTTGTTTGTGGTCCAACACTTGAGAATAAGGTCATTTCCTAAACCCTAAATAGAGGAAAGAACACTAAAAATCTGGCTCTGGCAATAGTTTAACACATGCATGTCAATATCTAGCGTGCTTATTGAATAGATGCATCAGCCAGGAAGGGCCTTTTTTAGACCAATACAAAATAATAATAATAAATTTAAAAAAAAAAAAAAAAACAAAACAAAACAAAAGATTATTGCTACATTGGACAAATATTTTCCTTGTGGTCTCTTTGAAAAAAAATCCTCCTCCTGGCTTGGTGCCATCTTAATGGGCAGGCATATTCCACGCTTAAAAGAATGGGCTCAGGCCTTCAACTTTTAAGGTATATAGTCTGGGGTGGAACCAGAAATCAAGGTGGGGGACGGAGTGAAAAAACGCTAGCTGTCTAATAGTGGTAAAAATACTAGTTTTAAAGGGTTTATATCATAAGAAAGTATAAAATTTGGTGGCCGGGTATAGAACCCCCAAGTTGCACCACCCATATCCTGTAGAAGCCAACAAAGCCATAGGAGTTTAGAGGTTGTGTTAGCAAAAGCATGATACTCAGCTTTAGTATTGGAGTGGGCAACAATAGATTGTTTCTTGCTACACCAAGAGATGAGAGAATTACCAAGTAAAAAACAATAACCCGTGGTGGAACGATAGTCAATGGGATCACCTGTCCAATCAACATCTGAATGCACGTAAATCTAATAATGAGTGAGAAGAAAAATGCAAACCATGAGATAATGTATCCTTCACATAGCGAAGGATGCATAAAACAGCAGCATAATAAACTGAGCGTGGTGTAGTCATAAGCAAAATCTAGTCGTGTGACAGTAAGATAGATGAGGCTCCCAACTAACTATTTATAGAGAATGACATTGAAAGTAACTCACCAATAGTGGCTCTGCAGCTTGACATTCAAACTCTCTCAAAAATAAATCTCCCCATACAACCTTGAAAGGATTTTAATATATTACATTGCTAGTTCATATTCTTCTCTTTTTTTGTTTGTGGGCATACTCTTTCTCTCTCTCTAGCAATGAAAATGATGGGCTAGATAATTTATGTCTCTTTTTTTTTTCTTTTTTCTTTTTTCTTTTCTTTGTATTGCTTTTTTCGGGGGCCATTGTGAGGTGACCATCCAAGAGATCGGCCACAAAATGTCAATTAATAACAACTATAACGATGTCATTTTTATATCAATGAGCATTTCTTTTTAAAATCGTTCTCTCAACATGCATGCACCACCAAAAGAAAAGCTAAATTACTGACAGGAAAATAAGGCAAATTAAGGAAAATATTACTGATAAATGATGATTATAACCATTGTTGATCATGTTTGGTTGCTTTTAGGTTCCGTTTGTTTCGGTGTAAGATAATTTTTAAAAAATATTATTCATATTTTTGAACATTTAGTGTGACGGAAAATAATTGTCAAACCGAAAACATTTTTGGTTTGAGGAGAAAAGCTTCTTTAATTTTCATAAAATGGTTTTTCTTTTCTAAAATCATAAATCATTTTTTAAGTTTTAACTTCTCCTTCTCAAATTGTCAGACCTCCGCTGAAGTTAGCCGGACCTCCAACGGACCATCGCTCGGTGTTCACTAGACCTCCACTGGAAGTTTCCGGAAGTTGACAGCAGAAAAGAGTAATCATTTTTGTTGAAAATATTTTATGTCAAAATAAACAAAACCTTAATTTCATCGGAAATATTGTTCCTCTCCATCTAAAGATAATGACATACGATTTTCTCTTCAATTCTTTGAGAACTAATGCATTTCATAAGTATTTTAAATACCCAGTATCAATATTTTAGATATTAATTAAGTAAATTTTTCCACGTCATCCAGAAAAAGAAGAGGAGTGATTGTTATACTCATGCTACACAATTTCTGCACTCACACCAGACACAAGAAAGTAGGGTCCAGTATGTGGGTCCTATTTTCTTGTGTCTGATGTGAGTGCACAAATTATACAGGTGAAGTGTAACGATCATTTTTCGAAAAAGAATGGCCTAAATTTTGAAAGATTGTATATATGTTCGTCATCCTCGTCCGACAGGACAAGAATTTATGTATATATTTACACACGTATACAGTACTGCTTTCTAAGGGTGCCTTATCAGTTTTCAGTGGCCAAATTTGTTAGTTTAGCCGTTTAGGACTGTTTCGACTCAGATTTCTAGGGCATGATTTGGTAACACTTGTTTTTTTTTATATTTTATTATTTTTTAAAAATATATTTTTACTTCTTTTTAATTCAAATTTTTTTTAATTTTATCTTAGATTCTATAAACCATCCAAATTAATATAATTTTAAAAAATAGAATTTCTCGATATTTATAATTTTGAATATAATAAAAAATTGTATAATATAATACAACCAAAACATATAATAATTAAGAGCTTGTATTGGGTACTAACATAAACTCTAAAGTGTCAAATGAAACACATGTGACAAATGAAAAATAATTAACTTTGACATTAAATTAATAGAGTGATTAATTTGAAATTTGGGCAAAACTTAAGAATCTTATTTTCTAGGGCTAAATACATATTTGGTACCTATGATTTAAAAACTTTATTTTTTAGTACCTCAGTTTCAATTTGCATTACAGATAGTACTTGGATTTTAGGAAAAGACAAACTTGGAACCTCTGTTTATTTTTCCATCCAATATTTAACGGTTTGACACATGTCAACCCCTGAGGTTGACACATGGCACAATATAAAATAAATTAAAAAATAAAAAATAAAAAATTTTAAAAATTAATTAAAACTTAAAAATATTAAAAAAAAAACTTTTAAAAAAAACAGGGGGATGGCTTTGGGCAAAATGGAGGTACCAAGTCCGTCTTTTTTCAAAACCTAGGTATCATCTGTGAAACAGAGGTACTAAAAAATAAAGTTTTTAAACCACAGGTACCAAATTTGTATTTAACCTTATTTTTTAATAGAGCCCCTTCTATAAGGATGGGCTGTAAAAGTGATGTTTTACATTATCCACTTAAGAGTTGACACGTCATTAAAAGACTAAAATATACTATGCATGATAAGCACCCAATATTTTTCCTTTTCAAAGAGCCCAATTGGTTTTAAACCCACCACCTGTTCTTCGCCGAATTCCACCGACAACCAATCCTCCAACCATGTCACGACGACTCATTCTCTGTCCAAAAAACCGAATCCCAACCGACTGGCCGAGATCTGGTCGTTCCCTGACCGGCATGCCAGATCTAGCCCTTCCCCGACCAGAACGGCCAGGATCTTGCCCCTCCACGGCCAGAACGGCCGAATCCCGAACGGCCCAGATCTAGCCCCTCCTCGGCCAGAACGGCCGGATCCCGGCCGGCCGGCTTGGATCTGGCCACTCCCCAACCGGCCGGCCGGGATCTAGCACTTCCTCGGCCAAACGGTAGGGAAAACATGCTCGGGAGTTTCCTTAGAGAGTGAAAGTGCTGAGAGGGGGATAGATTTAGTGTTTTTAGGTTTAGAGTATTTTTGACGTAATTTTTGTTTTTTTATGAGTTGTTAACTTATAATTAGATGCAGTAAAATAAACGTTTTACAGCCCATTCTTATCGAAGGTAAACTCATTTATTAAACTAAAAATCTAATGATTAAATCTAAATTTGATAAAACTTATAGACTAAATATGATTTTTCTTTTTATATTACAGGTATGCTGTTTCGTAGACTAGGAATGACTCAGCTGCTTGGAGGTGAACAAATTTGTTAGTTTGCGACTGACGAATTCAGATTTCCTAAGTATTGCATGGGGTGTAATAATTGTTTTTGGACCGCTCATTTATGTTACAGGTATACTGCTTCCTAAAACTAGGGGTGGCTGAGAGCAGTTTCCAGGTGAGCAAATTTGTCATTTTATGGCTGTCCTGATTCAGATTTTCTAGGTATTTTACATTTATATTATAAGGTATACTGCTTCCTAAATTAGAGATGACTCAGCTGTTTCTAAGTGGGCAAATTTGTAACTTTACAACTGTCCTGGTTAGATTTCCTAGGTATTGCATGGGATGACTCAGGTATTTTCAGGTGAGCAAATTTATTATTTTACGGCTGCCCTGATTCAGATTTCCTAGTATTGCGTGGGATGTGATAGTTTTTTATCTGCATTTATATTACAGGTACACTGCTTCCTAAACTAGCTAGGATGACTTATGTTGGTATGATTTTCGGTCTGATGAGATGTCGTTTTAGAAAACATTCTCTCGATCACTTACAAGACAAAAAGATTGAGCAGAAAGGGTGATTAAAATTCAACTAGGACTCTAATCCACATAAAATGGAATTAGGAGTTGTTAGCAGGAAGTATCCTATTCGGTTAGGAGTGTTCCCTTATTGAATTCAAATAAGTTTCATATCCTGTATCGTGCGGGATAAGAAGTTATTTCGAAGAATTTGGGATTGAGACCTTTCAACACATTTTTAGGAATTACGAGTCAGATCTTCCCATAATTCCCTACGATAATACCGGGATAAGGTACCTAGTATACTTCATCCCAATGATCTCGTGGCAGTAAAATTCAGTCACAGGATCATCTGGATATGGACATTCTGTATGGATTCCTTTTGTGTCTCGAGATAGTGATGTCCCGAGACTTATCGACTGTATTTATCCCCGAATCTGGCCACCGAAGGATATTCGTATTCAACAGCATTTGATCGAGTGTTCTTCATAAGATTCTCTAAGTGAGGAGCATCCAAGGTTCCTCTTGGCCAGATCCAAGGCATTTAAGACTGGCTGAATCTTCATAGGCCTCTGACAAAATATGATTTCTTGTTAGGCTTGATGGACTGGACGATCCATAAGCCCGGTTGTGGGCTTGTATGGGCTGTAAGAATAATAATTAATTAATTTTCCCAACAACTCAGTTGTTTCCAGGTGAGCAAATTTGTAGGTTTATGACTCTCCCGATTAAGATTTCCTAGGTATTGCATGTGGTGCAATAAATTAACGGTCCAGATCATGCTAACAATATTGCATTAAAAAAAATAAAAAAAAGTTTAAGGCGGATGGTTCTGGTGCCCCAAAAGGATGGTTTGGGAATAGCCGGCCACCCATGGCCACGTAAACAACCCAACTCGTTTTTCTTTTTTTGTATTATTGTTGACACGATCTGAATCGTTGATTTAAAATAAATTTATTGTAGCCTATGCAATACCGTGATATATATATATATAGAGAGGAGAGAGAGAGAGAGGAGAGAGAGATATGTGAATCCTGACAGTCCTATCCTGTTCATGATTTGCATGATCAGCAATTGAGAAAGATAGCACTGTTTAAGAAAGAATCTGATAAAGAGGAGTATGATTGTTTGGGAATTGGCCAAAAGGACAAGATTCCCAAAGGAGGCAAAGATCCTAGATTTTCAACGTTAAGGCATGTGGTTATCTCATAGTCCAAGCGTTTCCTTTCCTCTCCAATCATTTACACTTCCTATATATCTCTTCTTTCATCGCTATCACCTTCACCCCTACACTTCCCACGCCCAATCCACGTACATTGATGGACACCACACTGTCCACACAGCTTCTTCTAACATATGATCGGGTCCCATCACCAAAAAGCTTGAAAAACGTACAAGTCTTTCACATATATGTAGATAACGAAGAAGATGAAAAAGAAATATTTGGAGGGAAAAAATAGGGTTCAATTATTGCCTCCTGTCCTATTTGTATGGCTCCATTGAGTACTGAAAATCATGTTAAACCATGGAGTTTGTAGTGCTGTTATAGACATGGATCGAGATTTTCAGTAATTTTATATTCAATTTGCGAGTAATTTAGACACAATTTTGTGAGAAAGTTCATATTTATGGAGTCACCTGCTCAAATAAATTTGAATTGTTCAACCACTTATTCGAACGTTAGGTCCCGTGTAGACTCCCTCACGTATAATGTCTTGCTAAAAAGTGGAAACTTTTATTCTCCGAAACAAAGCCCTAAAAGCATGAAGTAAAGGGTGTCACCAACACAAAAGCCTAAACAGGGAAAAGTGGTATTAAGTCATGAGATTAGACGTGGAACATTGATGCATGTGTTAGATTTATCAACAAAAAAATACTACCGACATCCAAAAAAGAAAAACAGTTTCATTAGAAAGTCCAAACGCACAATGAAAACCCTTTTCATTTATATAAATAATTCTATTTTAGTTTAATATTTTACATATTAAAAGTCTGATTCGATTAGAATGAGTATCAAAATATAAATTTAAAAGATTAATTCCATCATTTTCTGTCGGTTTATCATTTTAAATAATTAGTGGCTGAGTTAATATTATTCCAAATCACACTACTTTGTTTTATGGGCATGTTTGATTCCAGTCATCTCTGGACAAATCAGACCAGCTGACATCAGGAACGTGCTTTTCTGACCAGCCTTCTAGAGGGTGGGTACGGTTTTGGACCAATCTTACCTTAAATCTTAAGGGTTTGTTTGGATAACTCCTGTTTTTTTATTATATTTTATTATTTCTAAAAAATATGTTTAGATTGATTTTTTAAATTTAAATTTTACTTTAGTTTTATCCAATTTTTTCAATTTTGTCTCAATTTCTCTAAACAATTTAAACATAATTTTAAAAAACAAATTTTCTAGGTATACACAATTTTGAATAAAGTAAAAAATAGTATAATACAATACAAAAAAAATCGCACACCCAAATAAGTCATAAATTATCAACAGAAAAAATTGTGAATGTGTTTTGATAAAGGTTTTTGAGGTGAGATTTGTTTTTAAAAAGAAATAAGAAGGGATTAATGCGATGCAAAGTAAAAAAAATCTGAATAGAAAAGTGAAAATGTTTTGTTTTGTAATGATTTTATTTTAATAAAAAAATAATAATTGAAGTGTTATAAAAAGTGAAAAAATAAAAAAATAAAATGTTGTGCAATTTACTTTTTTTTAAAGAAGTGAAAAAAAATGGGAGGAGAGAAAAGGGTGGTTATCCAAATGGAGTAATAGTATTTCGGATTGTTAGGGTTGGTTGAGGTGTGCGATTTCTTTGCATTATATTCAAAATTACGAATACCGAGAGAATTTGTTTTTTGAAATTATGTTTTGACGGTTTAGAAAATCCTTAACAAAATTAAAAAAAGTTGGATAAAATCTTAATAGAATTTGAATTATAAAAACCAACCTAAACATGTTTTTGAAAAATAATAAAATATAATTTTAAAAAAAAAAAAAAAAAAAACAATTGTTTCCCCAAACATGCCTTAGGGATTGTTTTGCTCCTACAGATTGTTATACCGGCCGATTGCTCATCATACATGGACTTGGAATTCACATCACATTTAACTACATCTACAAGAAGAAGAAGAAAATCAAGCTTATATTTTACATATTGTTCTGCTCTTACAAATTCACCTACCAATTGTGTTTGTGTACCATACATAGAATCAGTATCCATATCACATTTGAACAAATATACAGGAAAGAATAAAGCTCATATTTTGACAGCATCTACAAGAAAATAACAATTCAATCGTAATTGGCAACCAACCATAAAAGGTATTTCCCATATGTAAAATATCTGTAACCATTGTAGGCCCATGATTTATGGGATCTTTATTCTCTTGTATGTGTATAAATCTTTGCCCATTGGGTATGTTAATATACCGA
Source organism: Alnus rubra (assembly GCA_028654335.1). Lineage (NCBI taxonomy): Eukaryota > Viridiplantae > Streptophyta > Magnoliopsida > Fagales > Betulaceae > Alnus > Alnus rubra. The sequence goes on along the minus strand of JAJPGS010000438.1, from coordinate 1,356,006 downwards.
AAGAATTATTTATTTTATTACAAACTCTTTCTCACTTAACTACTAAATTCCTAATTGAAAAATATATATACATCTTTTACACATCTCATTTTTAAATTCACCATTAAATTTATAGGACCCACATTAGGTCCTACAAATTCAATGATGTATTGGAAACTTGATTGTATGGAGATGTGTAGAAGATGTATGTGTGTCATTTATCTTCCTAATTATCTTATTCTAAGGAGAAATGCTACATACTTCCCAAGTATCTACCTTTGATTCACCAATGCTGATGTGGCATGGTCCCTCGCATAGCATTTGGTGGATAGATATAGGTTTTTTGGTTGGGAACCACACCACACAGCTTTGATAGATAAAAGGTGGATACTTTGAAAGCATCTAGCATTTTTCTATTCTATAAGTGCTAGGGTTTTGAACCTATTTACCATATTCTTTAAAGTAATAATATTATTCACATTCACTTTACACTAGCTCACGTTCCATGTTTTAAGTGATTTTCAATTCATTCTTTTCTTTCTTTCTTTTTGAGATGTACTATACATCCTTCTCCGGTCCTTCTCCATCAATGTGGTATTGTCAATTCACCTTTAGATCAATCTTAATTAAAAATAAATAAAAAAATCCAATGGTACATTGAAAATACTACATCAACGAAGAAGGATAAAAGAAGAACAAGAAAATACAAACTAGCATTTATCTTTCAATGGAAGAGAATAACATTCGAACTAAAACTCATTAGAAATCTCCTCAATTTTTCTCAGCAATCAAATGTAGGGGGCGGACCTACCCTTACACTTTGAGGGTCCTTGGCAACCCCAAAGATTCTTAAATTCCTTATAGAAGTGTTATTTTTTATATTAGGGCTCCGGTAATTTCGAATAGTTACTTCGACTATTGAATTTTCTTCGGCTAATTTGATTAATTTATATATTTATTTACGTAAGTTCGGACCCACACAAAGAAAAAAAAAAAACTTAGTTCCGCCCCAGTTCATGGAACCAAGACAATTCATTCATAATGCCGTGTGCTTACATCCTGCACTCCATTTTTACTAGAAAGGCTAAAATATTGGCTTTGTCATGAAGCTTTGTAGAGGGCTAAAGTCAAAATTCATCTATTATGATGGCAATGTATGTGGAACCCTCTTGATAGACATATGTGCCGAACCCTTTATTACAGTTGACAGAAAACAGTCTCCAATCATTTATATGTTCATCTTTAGGCAAACATTGCATGTTAGATGTCTTCCTAAAGCATCTAAAAAAGAAATTTGTGGGACAGGAGAGCTGATCAATTTTGACAGAAATCAGACGTTTGAGTGCATACTGAAAGTGATCATGTAATGGAGTCAATGGACCATATTTGATTGATTACAAGCATTTAAAGAGGAATTTGTTTGTTCATGGCAAGTTAGGCCATTATTAAGTTATAATTCTGAAAACCAATGCCCTGGCAAATAATAGAAGTAATAATATGCTAAAACTAATAAGTAGGATCCTCCTATGAAGTGGTTCTCTAGATCTGCAGCTTTTCCTAAGAATAACATAAGTTGAAGCTATATGCTTTCTGATCTATCTAATGCATTAGACAAATTGATCTTACAAAACCTAAGGAAAATATTTGAGGTACTACAACCGCCTTACAAACTGACGTGATAGTCCATACAAGTGTCACATGACACACGGTGAAAATATAAAGTAACAAAATTTGACAGGTGAAATTAATTTATCAGTGACAGTCCACATCATTTTATAAGGAATTTATAGTAAAAGCTGTATTACTCATATTAGCACTCTAGAACCTAATTTCCCCTCCTCTTTTTTGGTTTCTCTACATCCCTTTCCAGTAACCTTTACCCCACCAACCTGTACCAAAACATATTCCTAATACGTTATTAGCATATTTGTTAGCATAATTTGTAGTAAAAGTTGTATTACTCCTATCAGTACTCTAAAACCCAATTCCTCCTTTTCTTTTTTGGTTTCTCTACGTGCCTTTCCCATAACCTTAACCCCACCAACCTTTACCATGACATATTCCTAGTATGTTATTAGCATTAGTTAGCATCTTTCAAAGGATATCATATACTAAAAATACTGAACTGTATTGAAATATTAAGCTGATTTAGCATCTAGACAGTCATAAGCTTCTCTAAGTTGAAGCTAGGTCATCAAGTCAAGTTCTGCATAAATTAGTTAAGCAAGAGGAGCACAAGACTTGGCCTGATTTGCAGAATCATTGCACCACCAAGAAGAACAAAAGGGAAATGAAAAAATGAAGATACATCTTTCATTCAAAAATACAAACCCATCACAGAGGTTCCAAATTAATTAGTTGAAAGGAAAAAGAAAATATTGTACACCAAATGCGCCAACTATTCACAAATTGGTTACCCCCAAAAAAGGGCACCATTTTTAGCTATTTCCTTCTCTGTTGGAGCTAATATACACTAATCGCAACATTTAGAAATACCACCTTGTATGCCCTTGAAGCAACACAAAATCATATCAATTTCATGCACCTAATTTTTAATTTTTCTCCCTAGGTAGGCATTGCAAGCAACAAGGCATGCATATATACCAGAAAGCTTAGCTCTTAGAACTAGAAGGTGGAGGTTGATGCTGCTGCTGCTGCTGCTGCTGCAGCTGCTGCTGCTGCTGCTGCTGATACATGGCAGCCATCCTACTGTATGCATCCATGGTCATTGGCTGCAATAAATTTTGTATTCGTCACCATATTTACAAGATCGTCAGATTCTTGTACTAACAAAATCTCTAAAATATAGACTTTTGTAACTTTATAACAATCTCTAAAATATAAAGACTTTTGTAAATTTATAAAAAATATTATCAGATCAACAGAAAGCAGAAGTGATGGCACCAAACTAACTGATTTAAACTATTGGAATTTACAAACAAACGTTTGTGTACTTACAAATAAATTTTACTCTTTCAAGTTTAGTTTCTAACACTTGACTTCCTCGTGATAATATCCAAGGGTTTAACTTAAAAAACAAGAGGAGCTACTGTTTCTTTTACCATTACCGTTTAACCTGTGTCAAGAACTATAAGCTACATATAATTGCTTATGTTTTGTCATGATCTAAAATAGTAAACACTACTGTTGATGAAAGATTAAATATGATTTGACTCATGTAATGACCTAATGGCAATAAGAAAGCAACAATTGACTCGGTCCTTCTTGTTCAATAAAACCAACTTGGTGCTTTTTAATCATTGCAAGAAAAGCCAAAGAAAAAAGGAAACATAAACAAAAACTCGCCAAAATCAATAATTTAATGAAGTGAACGGTAGCTAGCTAAATCGTCAACAGAATCTGACATGCCTACCTGTGATTGGCACGCCAGGAATGCAGACAAGTGGTCTGGCATTACCGCCGCTGAGGTGGCAGCTTGTAACCGGTCGCCACCAGAGCCATCCCAGGAGGCAATAGGCATGAAGGCAGTAGGGTGAAGAACAGGAGAGATGCCAGCGATGTTGGGGCGGTTGATGGTATTGATGTCCATGCCCATACCAAGTCCGATGCCCATACCCATCCCCATGCCTAGTGGAGCCATCATAGACATCGGAAGTTGTTGCATGGCCATTGGCAACATCATTGGTTGCATATTCATTCTGTTCATCATTTGGACTTGAGCTTGCAATTGCTTTAGATATTCAATCACTTCATCAAGCATCGATGCCTTATCAGTCTGCAATAAATCAAGAAAGTATGCAGAATGAATACCAATCATTGCAGGTTCTCTAAAACTATTTTGTACTGCAAGAAAGTATGCAGAGTCAATGTATATCCTCTAAAACTAGTTATCTAGCATCACCAAACTTGTAATTCAAAAACTTGAACCATTAGCTAGTGTCTGTCATATTGTTCATTGAATATGGAAATTTGCAAAGCTATTTGATGCAAGTAACCTTGTTTAACTTAAGGCCCTCATCTCATTACCATGTTAGGAAGATCTATTTTTGTCTATGACAAAGGTTCGTTTGGTAAAACTTTTTGGGAAGTGTTTTTTGCTTTTCAGTTGAGATCTGAATATAGGTAAAAAGTACTGTGGCTTTGCATAGCAAAGTTAAAGTACATAAAGCAAAAAACTGCCCTAAAAAGTGTTGTCAAACGAGCCCATAATTCTTTCTCTGCATTAATAGTTTTTCAATGCTTTATGTACTGAAATTTTCTAAGCAGAAGCCACAAGTACATATTTTTTGGAGGACTTGGAGATAGAGAAAAGGAACCTGACCCCCATATGCAGAAACCTGTCTAATTAACCCCAAGCTAGCTTGCGAGCCTGCAAGAGTCAGCACCCGACATATTTGACGTTGTTACTTTAAAGATGTGTACCACATAAAAAGGGACACCCTTTCTCTGATCTTTCTCCACAAAAGTGTTAAAAATTTAGATTAATAACATGTAAATGAGTGATTTGAGACAAACATAATTAGGCCCTACACATTGAAAGGATTTGTTTGGGAGCAGGTCGTTGTCTCCATACCTAACAGCTTTCTGTCAAATTGTCCCCCATAGCATGCAACTAGGTGCATATGTGGACTAGGATCATCGGATTAGTCCCACAATTCCCACAGCCATTTGTATGCAAAGTAAGCTTTGGACCACATCTATTGCATTCACTGTCACCCATCTAATCTAAACCTTCGAGGCTATGAACAGTATCTTAGCTTTTTTCTTTTTTCTTTTTTCTTTTTTCCAGAGTTTTTTCATCAATGGTTAATTTAGCGATTCTGCCCATAAAGAGGCCAAAAAAAAAAAAAAAAACAGTACAATCTCTACTACGAGTCTCTTACAAACTAACATGGTAGTTTATGTGGCACTTACCACGTCAGCCACTAAAATGTGGACGGATTGCATGTCACGTGAGCTTGTAAGAGAGTTGGTAGTAAAAGCTGTAACAAGTCTGACATTTAATTTCATCTTCATCAAAGATTAGGGGGCCTCTAATAAACAAAATAAAACCTTGAAGAAAATCCACCTAACATAGTAAGAGAGACCATGCCTTCAATAAATGAAATTCCAGAACAACTTCCACCATGGTACCATCCCATGGAAATCATTCCTCATAATTATCCAGGGCCCTGTCATCCGCCGACTGCATATTAAATGGAGGTGGTAACATGGAGGAGCAAATTATAATTTAAACTTTTGCAATTTTTTTTTTTTTTTTTTTTTTGGAGAGGAAACAAAAGCAAAGATTATAATGGAAAGAAAAAAAAAAGAAAAAAAACAAAAGCAGAAACAGTACAAATGCTTGGCCATAAACAAATAATTGTAAAAGCACTAGCAAGAAAAAGAAAACACAATAGATTTGACACAGAAATGGCCAAATATGGAACTGCATACCTTACTCGAATTGGGGACCAGCTTCTGTAGGGTCTTCATTCTTTGATTTATTTTATCTCTCCTTTTCTGAAACAAACATACATTAAATAATTTTAAATTGAGAACAGTCCACAATCCTCCCCCCCCCCCCCCTATTTCCTATTCCTACCAACCACATCGGAGAAATTCCTCCGACCCCGTCTCTCATCGTATCGTTTGAACATATGAGAAGTATTAAAAAAGTAAATAAGAAGCGCATATTATTAATGGATGAGACATGATTCAATTTAATATGTAGGTCTTACATATTTAATAATTAATTTAAAAAAGATGCAAAAAAATCATTTCTCTTTATGGATATAGTATCCAATCATTTTATTTATTTATTTTATTCAGTCTAATGAAACCCAATCATATCCCTGTCGTAGAACTAAAAAAGCGGTGTTATCTTTTCCAATAAGTTGAGCATAATTAATGTCTTATGAAAGAGAGAGAGAGAGAGAGAGAGCATACACGTTCAGATTGGTTATGAATGGCAGCAGCCCTACTCCTTTTAGTAGAAACAGAGGATTTCCCATTACTCTTCTTTTTGCCCTCATCATCTGCCTCCCTCTTCACAAATTTTACACCAATGAACCATAACAAAAAAAAAAAATGTCAGACAAACTAATAAATAAATATCCAAAAAATAGACCATACAAAGAGTTCAAGATAATTAAAAATATATATATACATATTATTTAAAATGAAAATTAACTTTTAGTTCAACAAGAGTTTTGTAAAAAAAAAATAATAATTATCCGAATTGAATGGCACTCTGCTAAATGGAATTACCGGCTAAAAAGTAATTAAAAAGATATAATTAGAGGGAGAAATTCATAGATTAAGTATTTGAGAGAAGATAATAACCAAGCTATTATATAAAAAGCTCTAAAACAAGTTGGTTCAAACAAGAGTAAAATCATTACTAGCAGATCAGCACATGCTTGCCTGAGGTGAGCTGTGGCAAACGGAGTCGTGGTCATCGGCGGTGGTGGCCTTTGTGCAAGGCTCGCCGGGAGAGCTGGTGTGTTCCGGGGAGCCAGGCGATGTGGAAGTAATCCCAACACCAAGGTCCATCTCACACGAGTCAAGAGTTACACGCTGACTATCCATCCCACACGTGGCCCTCCCAGTGACGCTCTGGTCTCTGCTGCTCCACTCCGCAAGGACACGCGCCTCCGTCGCGCGTTTACCCGCTAAAACCACGTCGGCGTCTCCGTCCTTCGCCCCGCTGCAGGACCCGACATGTGTAGAGCACCCGACCACGCACGTGCCGAGCCCGTCTACCACCTGCCCCTGGTCAACGTCTGAGGTCCTGTTAGAACACGGCACTAGAGCGTCCATAGTCAAAGTAGTAGAGGCGACGGCAGACACGGCGGCGCGGTGCTGGTGGTCGAACCACGGAACGAGGTCGGCGGCGCCGTCGAATGGTTTCCGGTGGGGAGGAGACAAACGGGTCGCTTGGTTCACTATGGATTCCAAGGTTCCGCCAGCGCGCGGCTTTTCCCAAGTAGTGTACTTGGAAGCAGAGGTTGTACAGGTGGCGGACTTTACAGGCACTCGTGGTGGACCTAAGCCGTGCATAGTTACCTGGCCGTTCTCCCACGTCAGCTCGGCAACTTCATAGTCTAGCCTGTGTTAGAATACAAAACATTTATTCAGAATTACTTTCAGCCATGATTGCCGACGAACGATATATATACATACATATATATATAGAAAGAGAGAGATAGTTAGAGAGAGAGGAGATGAACATGGGGACATCAGCTGGGGCAGTGGAATTGGAGTGAGAGCGAAGAGAAAGCCTGGCACTGGCAGGGTTGGGATTGTCGTCGGAATCCCGCCAGCTGGGAACGCACTGGCTCATTTTGGACGGAGGAGTTGCCGGAGGCAACGGGTGTTCAGGGGAGGGAGGAGAAAAGGGTATTTCTCTCTTTCGCTTATGTTTTCGCCTTGAATCAGATTTCATGTGTTTGAGAGAGAGAGAGAGAGAGAGAGAGAGATAGAGATTCTAGGCCACAGGTACAGAATACAGAAAAAGTTTCATTTATTTATGGAGAGAGAGAGAGAGAGAGAGAGAGAGAAGCTTTTGGGTATCTAGCGCAAGACTTTGACTGCAGTCCCGGTGTATGGTTTTATATGCCTTTATCCATAAAAACATAGATTTATATATAATGAGAAAAACAGTAAACAAAAAAAGTGTGAAGTACGTTTTTGGTTGCAGCAAAATATAGATATATTAAAATAATAAAAAAACACGTCAACTTTCTCAAACTGGTTCATTTGTCAATTGTCAGCACCCATCTTTTATCGAGGCTTCGGTTCTTTCCACATTACAGCTTCGAATACGACCCAAGTCGCGGGATTAGAAAGACAAAAGTTTGGTACATTTGTTAATTTAGGGTTAAATACTTTATTGTTTACAAATTTTATTTTTTTCTTTGTCGGTTTTTATTTTTTTTCCTACGGAGTACCTATTGTTATGTAACAAAATAGAAATAGTACCTCCGTCAATTTTTTTATTCAAAATTAATGAATTTATTGTCAACAACATGTGGCACCATTAAAATTACAACAAGTTACTATACAATTTTTTTTAAATTTCTTTTTATATTTTAAGCCTTTTAAAAAAAAATTAAAAAAAAAATAGCTCAATTTAGCTATTATAGGTCATTTGTCTATTATGGTTGAGAAGGCTTCTAAAACCTAGTTAGATTTCAATGATAATTTTAAAAATAATTTGAAGAAAATGTAAAAATAGATGTAAAAATTTGAAAATGTGTGAAACAAATATCTTTTCATTCTCCTACGTCATTCTTTCTTTTTTATTCTTTCAAAAAGTTCATTGAGTGTTGTGTCAATATTGTAATATAAAAAAGGAGTAACTAATTTTTATTTTTATTTTTATTTTATTAATAATCATGTCCTACATTTATCTTCTTTTTTTTCCTTTTTTTTTTTCTAATTGAACTGAAAAAAAATGTTACGAAAGATGATTTTTTTCACTATTGGTATGAAAGAATGAAATAATGGAAGAACTCAAAAAAAAAAATATGAGGTGGACTTCTCAACAATTGACCCAAAATGAAAAATACCGTGCAAAAAAAAAAAATTAAAAAATGACTTGATCCTCTCTATAGGAGCCACATAAGGCGATACTAACACCAAATCAAAGGGTGCATGTATGGGCATAATTGTCTCGAATCCCTTCAACCCTACTCGAAGCTCAAACAGGCAACAATCACAAGCACCAATAGTCGATTGAGAGGAGCAGCACTAACAAAAACAGAAAAGATGACAAGCACAACACAATTTCCACCGTAGGGATAAACCATATACAACAAATGAAACAACAAGCCACAAAATACACTAAAAACAGTAAAAAAAAATGGAAATAAAAATAAATAGCCAAAAAACCCACAGAACAGTACCACTAGCGGAGCATAAGGCGGAGGATGGCTTAAAGAGGAGACTATCCCAATAAGAGTGAGCATCCTACATTCATCCTAAATCTATGAAAGAGTTACTAAACGGGTCATACATTTATTTTTGGCATGCAGACGTGAAATTAACTAAAATTTCAGTTGACACATGCTATTTAGTAAATTAGATTTTATTTTTTTTATTATTCTATTTTAAAAATTAATTATTAAATATGTAGTACCACGTGTGTATCCTACATATTCAATGGTTGACTTTAAAAATGAGAAAGTAGGAGAAGAATACAAGAAATTATTTCTCATTACAGAAAACAATAAAAAAGACAAAATTCTTATAATCTATAAATGAAATAAAATATATTCAATTCCAATATTCCCTGTTTTCAACGAAATAGCTCATTTTGTTAAAAGAATTATTTTTTGTATTTTATTTTATCTTTTTAAAACAAAAATATTAACAATATAAAAACAAAACATTCTTAAAAACACAAAAATTATTTCCACATTTATATTATATCGGTACACATTTTCAAATAAAAAAAAAAAAAAAAAAAAAAAAAAACCCTTCCAAAACACATTAAGAAACAGAAAACATCAACGTAAGGTTTCACCATCCTTGTTATTAGGTTGCCCAAATTTATGTGAAATTAAAATTTTTTATTATTAGACTGTCAAAATTTTATTAAAATTTAGATAGCTTAAGAAAGGGATTGTGAGGCTTAAATGCTACGAACATGTCAACTCCACATCCTAAATTATTTAAAAACAAGCAAGGCACTTAGAGCACTAGTAGCAGTTACCCTATATTGGTTCCCTTCCTTATATTTAGAGAAAATTTCATGAAAAACATCAAAAAACCTCCCACAGCAGATGCCCTATATTTAGATGAGGGGGTTGAGAATGAATAGTGATTCCCTATGTATACATGTTTACTATTCATTCCCTATGTATTATTTTAATATAAAAGAAGTATAATTAATTGATATAGGGAAGAGTGAAAAAGTAGGAAAGAGAGAAAAATAATAAAATAAGAGTAAAAAAATAATATTTAATTGATATAGGGAAAAGTAAGGGAATCTATTGTGGGGTATTTTTTTATAGGGAAGCAAAAAGTAGTTTTGTTCCCTAAATATAGAGAAAATGGTTGGGAATCTGCTGCTAGTGCTCTTAGGCACCGGTTGTTAAACCATTTAATTTTTTATTTTTTTAAAAAAAAAGGTTGAACTAAAAGCATTCATATTTTTTATATCACATCAACTAATTGTTATTACTATTTAACTAAAAAAAAAAAACAACATATTAAAAACATAATTTTTTTCACATTTTCTTACCAAAAATTTTTTTTACAAACTTCTTTTTATTTTATATCAAATTCAAAAAACCCAATAATAGGTAATTCTATAAAATTCAAAAAACCCAATAATAGGTAATCCTCATCCGATCCAATTTTTACTCTTCACATCCTGTTAATCAAACTGGCTGCCGACTCAAGCAGCCCCTGTCCAGCAAGCAAGCATCCCGTAACTCCCGTTACAGTTCGGTTGTCCAAATGATTAGACCGTCTAATTGTTAGTTAGGATGTCGCCGTGATGGTTTAGACAAAAGTTGTCGTTTAAAAGGTGATTCAACTACTTGTCAATACGTTAATTTCTGGTTTCCACTTTACCCTTTTTGAATTAAAAACGTTTCTAAGGGTGGTCAATATAAAACAAACAACTGTAAATATTATTAATCCAGGAAAGAGAAAGGAAATAAAATAAAATAAATAAAAAACATAGAGGAAGAAACGGAGAACAAAACAAAAGCTCTATATTTGAGTCTGTCATCAACGGAGAACAAAACAATTCTCTGACATAAACCAAAACATGCAGAAACACTTTACTTGCCAAACGAACACGTGGTTTTTTTTTTTTTTTAACTTATTAAAAAAAAAAAAAAGAGCACGTAGTATTTTTCTTTTGTAGTTTTTATTTTAGGACAGGCAAAAGCCAGGCTGGTCCAACCAACATCAGGGCCTGAGTCTGTCTGTCATCCAGGGCTTCAACAGCTACGCACGTTGAATTTTCTGGGCCTTAACATTTTCTTATCCACTCGTCCTAGATTTTGCAGTCTTCTCCATTTGATTTGCATTGAGCCTGTGTAAACTACTAGGGGTCCTAGTGTATATGCGGCCATATATTAACGACGTGTATTTGCTATTTGTAACTATTTGTACAGGCGGATAAGGATAACAAAAATTATTATCTGTATATGCGGATCTGAATAGTGATCTTAGGATATGCGGTTCTTCTAATATATATATATATATATATATATATATATATATATATATATATATATATATATATATATATATTATATTTAATAAAAATTCACCAAAACAACGTCTTTAGAGTGTTTAATATCAAAATGACATCATTTTGGATTAGGTATAAGTTATGTTAAAAGGATAACAAAAATGACGTCAAAAGGAACGGTTATAATCACTCAGCAACCGCTAACTGTCTTATAACCCCTAACCGCATAACCATTTTCTAAAGTGGTTATATATATATATTAATTTTTTTTTTTTAAAAAAAAAAAAAACTATGTTTACGGGGCATAACAGACTAACATGCATGTTTACACGATTTTTAAAAATTTAGTATTATGACCTGATTGTTTTGGTCTTGAGTTGTCGTTTGGATTTGCAGAATGAGGTCAATTTGTTAAGCAAAATTCAACATCCAAATATAATTTCTCTATGGGTTGCAGCGTTTATGGCAAGACAAAGTTTATTGTTTATGAACTGATGCAAAATGGGTGTTTGGAAACTCAATTGCACGGTAAAAACACATTAATCTCATTCTTCTTCTCGTTAGAAAACCTAGAAAATGGAAGGTAAAAAAATAAAAAAATAAAATAAAAAAAGGTCCAAAAATTATTAAATTCTTTTTTGAAAACAATTAAAACCTACACAAAAACCTGCCCAAATTAAATAGCGGTTTTAAAACCGCCGGTTATAAATACAATAACCGCTAACCGATGGTTATAAAAAATAATCGTCTCCACCTAGATGGTTAGCAGTTGCGGTTGGTAAAATACAATAACTACCTTAGGTTGTTGCAGTTAGTGGTTTTAGCTAATAACCGCCAATTATAACCACTTGTACACTTTAATAGTGAGTAAATCATACCCGAAACACAATTATGTAATGAACCCAATCATTTAGAAACGTATAGGAATAAAATCACACATGTAGTAGTGTTTCTCAATATGGGAAAGCAGAAACTCATGCTGATGCACAAGTACACATAATATATAATTATATCACAAGTCATAACTCTCCTCATTATGGCTTACCTACCTCTTATTTACTGTTTATTTAGTTGACTTTTGTTTAATACATTGTTTAGTTGTTTAAATGCATGGATCTAGTTGGGTTGGATTGTTTTCAAATGAAATTTTGAAACTTTGTGTGTTGTTTGTGATTAGGTGGCTTGATGGTGTAATACTATGTATGGATTAATGCTGATGAGTTCCAAATATTGTATATTTGGACCCCTTAATTCACATTTGTTAAACCTTTAGCTTTGTTATTTTTTAATGTTTTTGGTTAGCTTTTATATTTTGATATTTTGCAGATCATGGAGAGAAAACGGTAATTTTAAAGTGAAAAATGCAAAGTTTAGAAGTCAAAATCGGATTGGATTAAATTTCAAGTTCTGCACAAGTCATAGTATTTTGACTATAACTTTCAGCTCAAGTATCGGATTAAGGTAAAATTAGCGGCTTTGGAAAGCTAATTCAAAATGCTATAAATCATTGTGAAATATAATTTTCATAATTCGAATGTATGCTACATTATAAGTTCCCCGCAATATAAGAACCCGAATTTCCTTACTCCTGGCAGCTGCAGATACTCCAAACCCTAGCATTATTTTCTCTTATTAGGGTTTTTGAGGGGTAGAGGCGTCATTTTGAAAATATGGCCCTAAACCATGGCGTTCTTTTCTCCTATTAGGGTTTAGAGGGGTAGATGTGTCATTTTGTAAAAGTGAGGTTTAACCTAATCTTCTGCTATAAATACCACATGCTAGGCACCACTTAGATCATCACTTTTCTCTTCAGAGCACTTGTCGTAGCTCTTGTCTTTTCTTTTGTAATTTGTTACTTTGTTCTTATTTCTTTTAATTTAAAGTTATTTTTCATTCTTCTTTATCTTCTTTTAATTAATCGCTTTAATTTAAAGATATTCAATTTTTTGCTTTTCTTTATCTTCTTTATCTTCTTTTAATTGTTCTTCTTCCTTTTCAATTTTATTTATTGCTTACTTTTTTATTTATTGTTATTTACTTTCCGTTCCTCCTTTCTTTCCCATAATTTCAATCTATTGTTTTCTTTTCACTTTTATTAAATTTCTATTCTTCTTTCTCTTATTCGCTTTTTGTTATTTTATGTTTTCATTTCAAGAGTTTTTGGTGTTCTTAGTCATGAGAGGCTAAAATCCTTAACTAAGGTTAAGAATGAAACCTCATCAATGATAACACCTATGCACTTGTCATGATATTCATAGATTCAATATTCTTATGTATATTTAAATTCCATGTCAATTTATTGAATCATATTCTTTAGATTGATAATTTTTATTTAATGTTTGTTGTAATTCAATTGATGGATACATCGATTGATTTCTTTGAGATTGGAGTATCTATTGTGATTTCCGGATATAATAGATATTTTCGATTGAAAATGAATAATCGTTGTGATCTGTTTGAGTTGAATTCTTCAAATATTTTCATGCTTTGTTACTTAAGAATTTGAATATCGAGCTTATTGAATTGAATTTATGAATAAAATGCAAGAGTAGAGTGTTTGATTTGATTTGGTGAGTTCTGATGCCTTAGTTTTTTTTTATAAATTGTTCTTATTCAGTTTTATTTTTGTTTGTTATTTTGCTTGACAAATCTTTCAAATATTTGGCTCTAGGTTAAAATAAAGTTAATCTTTCAAATATTTGGCTCTACACAATCCTTTTTGTAGGTTTGTCTTGTTTTAAAACTTTGTTGGTAATAGATATGACATCTTTAAGGTTTTTGTATCAAAGGTGAAACCTTCGATTCATAAATGTGTTCTAGGCTTGTAAAGTGCCTACCTTTAGGACCTTAGGACCCTTTACTACGAGTGAATTTTGGTAAAGTTGAGTGGTAGGACACAAAAATTGCACAAAATGGGTTTTGGATAGTTAGTGATTGATCATCCCTAGCGGTGATCAATACTACGCATGAGTAATCAAACTCTCCTATGCTAATGATCAATTACTGCAACAACAAAAACTTAGTTTAATGCTTTTAAGTGTGATTAGAGTTTGTGTTTAGGTATATGGCTAATTTTAAAGTATGAACATGTAGAAACAAGAAGTTTGACCTTTCGGAGGATCCAAGGTTGGATTTTAGCATTCTAGGTAAGTAATCACCCACAGCTTTTGTTCAACCCCTTTTAGGCAAAAAGCTCTCTCTTGTTGAGAGAGAGCTACCGAAAACCTTAGGTTTTCTTCCATCTCCTCAGTGAGAGTAGCCACCTCCTTTGTGAGGTTTCTCCAGGGAGGAAATATGGAGTCTTTCTCTATTCTCCTCCTCCCTCTTCTCTGTTTCTTTTTTCTTGCCCTTGTATTATTTTTCGATGTTTTTTGTGGTTGCACTTTCCGACCAAACTAGAAGCTCTGGCCTCCTTCATACTCTCCTCTCAGCCTCTGTACCACCTCCATCCGTTCACCGCTGTGTTGCACCACTCGCCTCCTTCCTGAAATTGGTTGGGTTTTGAGATCTATTTCTCATGTATTTTTGTAGCTTTCTTTGTTTTTTGCTGCACTTTTTGTGCTGTGTGAGTTACTGTCTCCCTGATTTTCAATGGTTTGATTTTTTTGACGAGATTTTTGTAGCTGAATTTGTGTTGGTGCCTCTCTCTTCTACAGCACTTGATTCAGACTCTGATAGTACTTCTTCTGCTCCAACCTCATTCCGGTTGTTGTTGCTGATTCCAAGGGGGGTGTTCAGATAAGTTCGCTTTAATCTGTACTCATTTTAATTTTATAACCACTTTATGTAGCCATATTGAGAGGACTGGGATACTTGTTTGTCCCATTTCCTATTGTTTGTTTGTATTTTCACACTGTTGTTTTCGTTTTAGGTTTATTATTAGATAGCCCACCCTTTTTTCGGTTATTTGTTGTTTTTCTTTAGTATCCCCCACTCTCTCTTCCTTTTGGATTAAGAGTGGGAATGATCCTCCTATGTAACCCTTTCCTGAATCAATTAGAAAAAAAAAAAAGAAAAAAAAAAGAGTAAGTAATCACCCATAGAAACCCTAAAATACTATGTCATCAAACATGAATATTTTATCTATAAACTGCAAGTGCATTTTGCCATACAAGTATTTCATAAAAATATGTCATGAGACCTAGTATTTTTATAAATGTTGATTTACAAGTAAAATGATATTCTTGTGTTATCCGTGAAATGAATTATGTTCTCAACTAAATTTTATATTGATTTGGTATACTACCATTGGATAAAAGGGGTGAAGAATCTGGGGTACATGCACACTGATATCTACTTGACCCTATAACCCACGTTTTTCTTTTTAATGTTAATTTCCTTGGATCCAATGGTTGGAAGTGACTGGTGCAATCATGTACGGATGGTGATCACACCCTACAGTACCGCTAGTTGTGTGCATTACCTGAGGTCGGACTCAATTGGACAACTAGGTGGTTGGCCATTGTACATTACCAAGGCACCGGTGTTGCACCATATGTCACAAGAGACACAAAAACATCACCGTGAAAGGGTTATAAGTACGGATAGGCCATGTGGAGAATTGTTACGAACTATGAAATAATTACTGTCATTATATTATATATACATTTTATCAACATGATTTTATGTCTTAAAACTGCATCATGTTTTTCCTTGATTATGCCTTGAACTGCCTTCTAAATGTACTATTTTTCATAGTTGCATAATTAATGTGACAATGATTATCTAGCATGAATATTTGAAACCTCATAACATTTTATGAAAAAATACATACTTAAACTTATTTCCAACTAAACTGAGCTCATTGTATGTGCTAGGTTTCCTTGGCGATTTACAACTTCAGCAACGACATGTTTCAAAGAGATGATGGGTAGGATAGCTCTCTCTTTAATCATTGTTGTACAATATGAAGAAGTATGGTCCCAATATTAGAAAAGGGACAACAAGCATAAACAAAACCAAAAGATGCTTAAGGAAGAAGAAAGAAGAATAAGAAACCAAATGGAAAAATAGAGTTTGGAAGCAAACAGGGGTTTTTGTTTTTTTTTTTTTTGGGGGGGGGGTGGGGGTGCTGAAGGGAGCTGGTTTGAGGCAGAAGAAGAATAGAGTTGTAGATTTCAACATACACATAGTTTACTGGCGAGCAATTGCACCAATTTGACGAATTCCAGCTTCTTTAGCTTGCACAGCTTGAGCTGATTTATTTACCCCATCAACTATCTATTGGCTAAGAATCCAAAGGAGTAAACAATTTGACCAAAGGCGGTGGTTCAGCCACCCCCTCATATATACATATAGGTTTTTTAAAAAAATAAAATAAAAAATTATTATAAGTGACACGTGTCACAATATAATTGGTGCTGATGTAGCACATTAACAGATTCTGCTAATTTTTCTAATGGTAGGGACCTTTTTTTTTTTTCCTTACCCTATGGAGTGTTTAGTCACTTTTTAAACCATAATGAACTGTTTGTCAAAACTTCAAACCATAACGACCAATTTAGCATTTTCCCCTTCCATTTATTTCAAAACTTTCACGAGCAGATGCATTTTCGATCTCATTGTTGTGCTGATGTTGCGATGATTGCTTATCAGCCAGCCTTCTTCCCCTCCTAAAGCGACAATTCTTGAGCTTGGCCGCACCAAATCCTAGAAGTGGCACCGCTTTGTCGATTGGCAAGACATATTCGAGGAGCACTGCCTGACAGAAAGGATGAATCGCTCTTGAAAATGAATCTATTGATTATCTCTGAATTGGTTGGATTGTAGGTGCGATGATTTCCTTCACATGTGAGGTCTTTGTAGTTCAAGTCCAAGATGACCTAACTACGCCAAGTAAAAGAATAGAATAAGCATTTGATTCCTTCATGGATGCTTCACTTCATTTAGAATCCTTCTAATCTAGTAGCTTATGATTATGAGCCATCCCTCTCTTGTTGACAATATATAGCTTTAAAGATTGATTTTTTTTTTTTTTTTGCGCCTCGGGGACTCTTTCAAATATTTGATGGATTGTTGCTATATGTTTTTGGCTCGCTAAGATGGATGATAAGTGTGATAACAATTTCATAACTTCTATCATTATCTCCTCACGTTGAACCAAAACCTGACCTCTTGGGCATTTAGGACACGTTAAGTACGTAAAATGGTCATCCTTCTAGGAATATAAGATGTCAGAATGGAATGATCATCCCTTCTTTTCTTTTTTTTCTTTTTTTTTTTGGGTGACAACGCATGCTCTCACTGAACCAAAATTCCTAAAATACTAAAGATTTTTTTTTTGGCCGTGGGGGGGGGGGGAAGTTCACATACACCTTTCAAACTACCACATAATTGACAATGTTCTCCCAAACTACCAAACAATTGTCAATGTCCCCCAAGGCCAACAAAAAGACAAAAATGACATGGCAATTTTTCAATAAGACAAAAATACTCTTATAAAGTCAAAAAACCAAAATTAATTTTTAAAAAACCAAAATTTTAATTTTTCTTTTTAAAAACAGGAAAAAAAAAATTAATTTCTTTTAAAAAACAAAAAAAAAATCTTAATTTTTTTTTTTATGAAAAAATACTAAAAACTTTTAAATTTTATTTTAATTTTTAAATTTGGCCACCTTGGTTTTTATTTATTTCTTCTTCTTCTTTTCTTTTCTTTTTTTTTGAATTTTTAGTATTTTATTTTATTAAGGGTGCTTAGGTCATTGGGGGGAACATTGACAATTTTTGGTACTTTGAAGGAGTTATGTGGACTTTACCTTCTTTTTTTTCAAAAAAAAAATCTATGGGTAGCCAATCACCACAACTCCACAAGGGGTGGCCGGCCACCCTAATAGGATACCATGGGTGGTTGCACCACCCCCGAAGCCCCTCGTGGTGTTTTGTTGGGGTGGTCAGCCACCCATAGAATTCATTCATAATTTATTCTTTTTATTATTAAAAAAAAAAAAGGAAAAAGTCCACATACTCTCCTCAAAATACCATTCACTTATCAATGTCTACCTAATGACAAAATTACTCTTAATAAAAATTATAGAAAGCAATCAATAGAAAGGAAATATATATATATATATATATATATATATATATATATATATATATATGCACACACACCCAAGGTGCAGAACCACCCACATCACTTGGGAGTGGTGGCCAGACCGCCCCCAGGTGGTTCAGAGTGGCTAAACCACCCCTAGGGAGTGGATTAGCCACTCCAAGCAGGGAGTGATTCTGGTCCCCTTAGTCTTGGTCGAAGTGGCAGAGTCATCAGCGACGTCGGAGACGAGAATAGTGGAGCCCCCGAGCTTGAGTTGAGCGGAGAGGACAAGGGGAAGCTCGTGCTTGGCCTTTTTTGCTTATGGTGCATGGTACGACCGAGCTCCTCAGTGCCGAACGCAACCTTGTAGAACTGTAAAATGCCGTTCGCCTTTAGAGCTTCCACTAGCACCCATGGCTTCACCATCGTGAATGACACCATGGCCTCATTTGCCATTGCGTTCTCCACTCTTCCCTCGTTCTGCACCTTTTGTTGTACCATTGAACCAAATCTTCTAGAGAGCAATAGAGAAAGCAAGCTACACACACACACACACACACACACTTCTTCTTTTTTAATTTTTTTATTATTTTTGTAGAATTTATAGGGGTGTCTTATTAAAAAAATTAGGATCATTTTTGTCTTGTTATTGGCCTTAGGAGACATTGACAATTGGGTGGTATTACTAGTTTGAGAGAGAGATATGGACTTTTACAAAAATAAAAAATAAAAATAAAAAAGTAACGTGAGGTTTTTTGAAAGAAAAAAAACAGTATATTCCTCCAAGAATAGTTATTAGGAGTGGGCAGAACTCGCCCGTACCCACAAATCCACCCTACCCCGCCCCTTCCTGTCCTGGAAATTACGGTTATTAAATGCAAAATGTATGAGGCGAGTATTAGTTTGGCTGCCCCGCTATTTGCTGATTTCTCCCGACCCGCCCCGCACATGCATCTAGTTGGTATATAACCTTTGTTTCCTATTATGCATTTGTCGCATTTAATCAAAGTTGTTGGCTCAAGGCTGTTGGACCACAAAGGGTGCAAACCCAAGTGTAGGTTTTCGCAAGTAATAATTCTCGGTAAGTACGAGGTCGATTCACAGGGAATAGTAGATACTAAGTACAATTCTTATTATTGTGCAGAAAAGTAAATTGATTTGATTTTTCCACTAAAAAGTGGAGCAATGGATAGATGATAAACTAAAATAAAATTAACTAAACTAAATTAATAGAAAGAAAAATTAAAAGAAAACACTAAGGCTTCAGGGATCCACTTAGTAATTTATTACATATTCTTGAGACATAATATAAAATAGATCAAACATGGGTTGATTGAGAATTTAATTTCAAAAACATGACACAATAAATTAAACATTCAATATATTTTCGAATCATATCAAATCAAACAAAGTAAGCATTTGATATAAACAAAAATCATAATGAATCAAAATAAACTTGTTTCATTAAATTACTCTCAAATAAAAATCATTCCCAAATTTAATCATTAATCTATGAAAAACAAATAACATAGTCTCAATAATACATAATAAAAATACTAGGTTTCACCCCTAGCCTTAGCTAGAGATTTAACCACTTATGTTTATAAAAAATAACAAACAACAAAACCGGTTGAGAGCCTCCATAATTGCCCCATTCTCTGTTTCTCCTTTGGCTTCTCTGGCTTCTCCCCCGGCCTCTTCTCTTCTTGCACAAGCAAAGCATGATATATATATAGACTAATTTTCTAGGTCTTTTGATGCCACACACATGCTTTCTTGATTCTTTCCTTGTTTAAGAATTATTGCAAGTTTGGCTCTTCATGGAAAACAAATCACGTATCTCGACAATTAATATAGCGCATGACTTTTTCATGTCTCTATACATGTGTTGGTGAGTTATGCATGAAAAGAGCTGATTAGGGGCTAATATTTTCATTGTAGGAAATATGTGTGAGTTAGGTCCCCATAAATCTGTCAGATAAGGAAAGAAAATCAATTGTCTTGTTATGGAAAGAGATGATTTTCTTATTTTCCATGTTTTGTTTTCTTTTATGTGGACCCCACGAATTTATTCTTTATTTCCTTGGTCCTCCACACGTCTTTCTCATTTTAGTCTTCTACAAAATAACAATTCATTGCATTAATACCAATTTAAGCTCAACTTTAATAATTAAACAATATTCCCCAATTAAATATAAAATGCAAGAATTATGATAAAATATAGTATGATAATGCTTATTTTAATAGAGAAAATATGTACTTTCAAGCTATTATCAAAGGTCACGTGGCTTTCATGCTGCCAAAGGAAGAGGTGTGCGCCGAATTTGGAGAAGTGTAAAATAATGTTGAGAAGTGAGATCATTAATACGAGTAGTGGCAATAGTGGACTCTATGTTTCCTTGCTTGTTTGTTGGAGCACCTTTCCACAATAGCTAGAGGAATAGTTATTCGATTGAAATATTATGATTCACCCCTAACAGTTGGAGCACCTTTTTGGGTAACTGAAACGCCTCATTAATGCCCTTTGCAAAGTAAGCCACCTGTCCTTCATTCACGAGTCTTCGATCCCTGGTTTCAATGACCAGCTTTGTTTGCTTCATCTTTGAAATCAGAAGATACCTGCTCCGCCCTGACTCCGCCCCGCCACGTGATACTCGACACCTAACAGATTAACATTTTAAATTGCGGGTTGCGGATCATAGTTTTCAAACCCGTGACTTGCGGGCCGGGTGTGGAAAAACTGAAAAAACCGACCCGATCCGACTCATTCTCACCCCTAATAATTATTTCTCTTATTTTTTTAGAAGAATAGTTTTTCCTCTAATTTTTTAGTCGAATAACTATTACTCTAGTTATCAGAATAGCCATTTTCATGAGAATAATTCTTCTAAAAAGTGGTTTGCAACCGAAAAAAAGGAAATAAAAAAAAAATGACTACTTAAAAAACGTATTCCGCATAACAAATATAACCTTGGCATACAAGAGTTTGAAAAATGGAATGCTACCAATACTTGAAGAAGAAAAATGTTTCACACATTCTTACGCTCTTAAGTACTCTTCTTTTTCTTCTTTTTTTTTTCAATCATTATATATATATATATATATATATTTATGTTTTTTTATGTGTGTGTGTGTGTGTGTGTGTGTGGTGTGTGTGTGTGTGTGTGTGGTGTGTGTGTGTGTGTGTGTGTGTGTGTGGAGAGAGAGAGAGAGAGAGAGAGAGAGTGAAAAAAAAAACTTGAAAGGCTCAATAATGGCTCATCATCCTCACAAAAAGCAAAAGCTTGACGGCATAAGACAGTTTCGAACATCACTATAAACATTAAACTGTGTCGTATACGGTAAAACTGTTGGGAGGGGCCAAGGGGAAGTGCATTCAAAAGGCCACAGAAACAGAAAATAATGCGCGACCTACTGAATCAAATTTCACACCAAAAAAAAGCCTCCTTCGTCATGAATCATGATCACATCTAACTGTAACGTACACCCGCAACAAAATACAAAACGGCGGGGCTTTGAATTCTGAAAAAGAAAAATAATTATATATTAGTATTAGATAACGACAACATAATTTTGATTTCTTTTCTGGAAAAAGGGAAAAAGGAAAAAGAATTGAGGCCCTGAAAAATCTTATCCGTTCACAAAAAGTCCAACACTCTGATCCTGAGGTGTACTTGCGGAACCGATTGTGTCACCGCCTCCCTCACGTGAGACAAATTTATGGAGCTTCAAAAGGGATTACAATCTTTATTATATAGCCTATAACCACAGTACTCATTTGGTAATCATTTTTCTCCCTTTTTTTCTTTTTCTTTTTGTTTTTCTTTTTCTTTTTTCCTGAACAATAAATAAAAAAATTAAATTGTGAAACTAATAAAGATTTAGATACCAAAACTTGTTAAATTTTAGGGTTAAATACCCTATAGTACTTGGATTTTAAGTTTTTTTAAATTTAAAATTTGAGTTTTTATTTGTTTCATAGGTGGTACCTGAGTTAAGAGTAAAAACTCGTTTAGTACTTCTGTTACATTTTCCGTCCAGATCTTAATGGTATGTTAGGTTGACATGTGACACTATATAAAAAAAATTATACAAAAATACAATTTTTAAATTTTTTTTTCATTTAAATAAATATTTTAATGTGACGTAAATTTTAAATTTTTTTTTTTTGTGTTTCCATTGTTTGTTAATATTTTTATTTTAAGAGGAGAAAACAAAAGATATGAACAAAATAGAGAATGATCCTCTCCATTTCGGTTAGTGTATTCAAGATGGGTAAAATGGTTTTAAAAAATAAAATGACCAAAATCAACTAATTGGCTGAAATGGAGAGGATCCGTTTCCGAACAAATTATTTAACAAAAGAATGAATTTTACTACATCTCTCATATGATTATATTTTATAAAAATGAGTGTCATATGACTCATGTGGACTGTACACATTTTAGTTGTTTACATGATAAGTGTTATTAGTCTACTACCTAATAATCTACATTTTAGTGGAATCGAATTCTCTCATTTTGAAATGAAATAGATTATCCATTTCTTGGTTAGAATAAAAAGTTTGTGTGTTTAACCGTATATATGGAGTCAATGATAAAACGTCTTTTAAATAATGTTAAATTAATTGTATTTTTTCAAAAATAAATATTCTCTATTTCATTTAAAATAAAATAAAAATAAAAAAATAAAAAATCTTTTTCCTATTTTAACGACCGATGTGATAAATGTGACGTGTAGAAACAGATTAATTTGTGAAAGTCTTATAAAAGCTATGCTTTCCTTAACCGCACTCAATTGCTTAAAAATGTCATTATAAAACTAGTTAGATATTTCCATAATCCCATGAATCTGTTCAGAAATCCAGAGAGACAAAAAAACAAAACAGCAGGGTACTTGGCTTGGCTTGGCTTGGGTTTCATCGATTAGAAGAATTTCAAACCCCCAAACCTTAAAGCCAAGGCAATTCTAATATAACAACCTCAATAAATTAAATAAAATAAAAGAGAAATGTCAGATTCGGCGGAGACAAACCCTAGCCCTCCCAATCACCCGAACCCAAAGAGGGTCAGAGCAAGGCCTCTGAGCCTCCCAGACGTATTTTTCAAAGACCAGGAAGCTCTCAAGCATGCTATTCTCCAGATGCAGCTCCACCACCAGCACCACCAATCCCCTATCGCCACGTCGCCGTCTCCTTCCTCCCCAACAACCTCCTGCTCCTCGTCTTCCCTCGACCTCACCGCCCTTTCCCTAGAACACGCCGCACCCGATCCCACCTCCCTCCTCTCCGACACTCTTCTATTGCGTATCTTCTCCAAGCTTCCTGTGTCCCAATACCATTCCAATTCTTTGGTCTGCAAGCGCTGGTTGTTCCTTCACGGTCGCTTGGTGCAATCGCTCAAGCTCTTGGACTGGGGGTTTCTCGACTCGGGTCGGCTTTTTCGCCGGTTCGCCAACGTCTCGGAAGCCGATATCGTCCGCGCCTGTATCCGGTCGCGCCGAAACTCCGGCATTCTCGTGACCCACAAGGCCGTTTCGGTCCACGTCGATTCGAACTTCTCCGGAAATGGGTTTATCGGGGAGACCGATTTCTTGCCGACCCGGGTCATTGACCGGGGGCTCAAGTCGCTGGCCGAGTCGTACCCGAATCTCCGGAGATTGGTGGCTATCGGAGCGAGCGAAGATGGGTTGTTGTCGGTAGCCAAGGAGTGTCAGATACTGCAGGAATTGGAGCTCCATTGTTGTGGGGATTTGAGCTTGAGAGGGATTTCGGGGTTTACGAACTTGCAGATTGTGAAATTAGTCGGTTGGGTTGATGGGTTTTACGGCTCGGTGGTATCGGATATCGGGTTGACGATATTGGCGCAAGGGTGTAGGCGGTTGGTGAGGCTTGAGCTGTGCGGTTGCGAGGGAAGCTATGACGGGATCAAGGCGATTGGGCAGTGCTGCCAGATGCTGGAGGAAATGATTCTGAGAGATCACAGGATGGATGCCGGGTGGTTGGCCGCTTTATCCTATTGTGGGAATTTGAAGACTTTGAGGCTGCAGTCGTGCAGGAGCATCGACTCGAGCCCTGGCCCAGACGAGCATCTGGGGTTGTGTAAGACGCTGGAAAGCTTGCATTTACAGCGGTGTCAAATGCGGCCACGGGATCAGCACGGCGTGAGAGCGCTGTTTTTGGTGTGTAGGGAGGTTAGGGAGATTGTGTTGCAGGATTGTTGGGGGTTGGAGAATGAGGTTTTCGGATTTGCTGGTATTTGTAGGTATGAGCTCTCTTTGTCGTTGTGTTGTACAGATTTATTACAATTATGGAGTTCACTTTTAATGCGTTTTAAGATTGTATGGTGATTGCGCTTGCTGTTTTTAGTTGACGAGAAAGTAGCTGTTACTGTATTACTAACAAAGTTCATGTATTAGCTAGACATTGTTGTATGCCCTCAAAAGTGTGAGAAAAATATACATTGAGAACAAAAATGAAATAATAATAATAATAATAAAAATAAAAACACTCAGTGCTGCTCAATAGTTTCTATTTTAGCACCTAAAGAAAAAAAAAAATAACAAAACAACAGTAGTCTTTCCTTTGGAAAATATTCTTGTTAGCATGAACAATCTTTTTGTGACTGTATTTGTTTTCCATAGACATTTACAGCTACTAACTGACCTGGTGAGATATAATTTAGGGTGCCCCAAGATTTAGATGAAAAAAAAATACAAGCCTTTGTCCCTTTTAATTTTGCTCACAGCAGTTATAACTCTTTAAGTCAAGTTGTAATTAAACTTGGAAGAAAACTTCATGGAAATTTCTCAAGCTGCCTAGCTATGTACTTGTGCATGAAATTGAGAGTTGATATGAGGTGAACTTGAAATGCAGCCATTACGAGATGTTAGGAATTCTTTGAAATCAGTATTTGTGAGTTGTAATTTTTATTAAAGAATTTGCTATATCCTCTGACTGAAACACTAGTATTACTTCTCCAAAACATAAAAACTAAAAGCGAAAGTTTATGCATTGTTGAGGAGAGGTCCTTAGTTGGGGTATATGTGCACAATAAAATGTGATTCAATCCTGAAACGAAAAGTCCATAATAATGAGGTCAATTGTTGAACGAAATTACTTATTAGGTGCCCCAACTTGCTAGTATGAAAGTTTCAGTAACCTAAGACATTTATTGTCTCGAGCATGTCTTTTAGATATTCCAAACCGGTACACAGTATATGTAAGAACCCAAGGTATCACTGATTCCTCTGTAAGTTGGAGGGCTCCAACTTAGTGGCTAAAACTTAAAGATACAATATTATTTAAAAGAATCCTAACATGATCCTTTAACCAAGTGCGAGCCATGGAAGAAAAATTATTGGGGTTTACTTCTTTCCTTGAGTTACCCTATCTTCTTTTATTGTATTCCAATTTCTTTATACAAGAAGATCTCTAAGTTTGATGTGTGTCCTTGCACTGGGTTTTCCCTAAAGCAAGTCAGAGAATATGTGAGAGATTGAGATGGGTCTGAGCCAATGTTGAATAAAAACATGTTTTGGCTACGGTTTCTCCACAGCTGGAAATGCATGTAAGGTAATGGGGAAAATTCAGAGCCTTCATCCTCCCAACCCATGGATGTTATGAACAGAACAGATACAGTAATTTAGTATAAAAGAATAATGAAATTTACACAGTAGTAATAAGTTGAATTCTTTTATGGAAGAAGGTGTTTCTGTTTGCCAGATGACCATGTTTTTAAGATCCTAAGAGATCAGTAAACTAGAGAACTAAAAGTTTGTAATTTAAAGTTTTCATCAGTGTGAATACATAAGAAAGTGAGGACTTTGAAGGAAATTCAGTCTTTATTCTTCCTTAATCTGTATTTCTGGACAGCTGGTTTTGTTTATCCTTTGGTGATTAGTTATCATGATTTTTATTTTTATTTTTATTATTATTATTATTTTCGAGTTAGGTGTTTTGTCTTGTATATTTCATGTGTACCTGGGGCGTCTTATGCTTTTAATAATTTTACTTATCAAAAAAAGTGAATACATAAGGAAGTATCAATTTCAAGAAGAACGACGTAAAGTTAGTTGTGATGTTCCAAATAAGTGTTCTCTAGATGTTTTATTACAAAAAGAGGACTTCTCTATAGTTTTTTGAAGGCTGTTGGAAATTGAGATGTGATAAATATATCAGCACAATTTACTTATTGGAAAGTTTAATTCAGATTCTCAAGAAATCAAGATAACATTTCCTGTCAAGCCAGTGGTCTTTGGATCAAAATGGCATCTCCACCCATCTTGAATCAGTTGAAAAATGAAGTCACTCCTTCAAACCCATACGGTAACTTGACTTATAGTTTTCTATCAAAAGAAAAGAAAAAATACATTCCCTGCAATCAACGCCAGAAATTACAAATGTTTTTATATCTGTATGCACTATGCCTAAATGTTATATGCAAAGCTGTATGGGGGCTGAAGAAATGGCTTCAATGACAATTTCCACAGTAATCCATATTTCTTGCAATGGTATTTGAGGCCTTTGTATTTATTTATTTATTTTGTAGTGTTTTTCTTTGACATCGGTGTTGGTTATGAATTCAAATGGAAAATGAAATGTGTTTTGTGTGTGCATGCACGCTTTTGTTTTTCTTTCATACAAATTTAAGTTTTCTTGTAAGCCGTATAGTTTATGCTCTTCATTTCTGGCTTTGAAGAATTCTTTATCTGAGGCCATAAATAAAGCCCATATGAACTTGTCAAATAGAGCCTTTACATTCATGATAACGGCTCTTTATATGGATGGTCATCCATCATTTTAGGATTTGGCAAGGTGTACTTTTACCATGGCTAGTTGGTAACTTGGTATACAACATTTTGATACAATGTCTAATGAGGAAACTAATAGCTGCCTATTTGAAATCTTGTATATTATAGCCAAATATTATTGATTTGAAGTTTTGAATGAAAAATTTACTTTTCTCCTTTCCTAGGGGGGTGAAGTTGCTTTCTTTGGAAGGATGCTCATTGCTGACAGTGGAAGGTTTGGAGTTGGTAATCCTTTCTTGGAAGGAGCTTCAAAGACTTAGAGTAGTATCATGTAACAAAATAAAAGACAGTGAAGTGACCCCTGCCCTGGCAGCCTTGTTCTCTGTTCTTAAAGAGTTAAAATGGCGACCAGATTGCAGGTCTCTCCTCCAATCAAGTCTTGCTGAGACTGGTTTGGGAAAGAAAGGTGGTCGCTTTTTCAAGACTTTTAAGAGTTGAACTAGCTACTTGTTTCTTAGAATCTGTGCTTCAATCAGTGAAACTCAGATGATTTGCATGGCAGCTGTATAATAATTCGGCACTACAACACACTCCCTGCTACATTGTAGACTTTTAGTCATTATCTTGTCTGATTTGGAGGTTTATCATCATGATAACAGAGGATGATTTGCGTTCTTGCTTCAGTGCCCTGCCAAAGGGAGCACGTCCTTCGAAGCGTTCTAATCCCTCACCACTCAGTTGTAAATGGGATAGCCAGCTTGACCAAATTTTGGTGTCAAGTTGAAACTGTAATGTTGTTGGTTGATGCCCCCCACTGCTTCCCTAATGTTCAACAAGGTTAGAAATGCTAATTTTGTTACGTTGGGTAGTTGAACTGACTTGGTAGGCGTTAACATAAGCACAGACATTTAGTACAGTTTTTTTACTTCTTTTTACAACTGGATGTGTATCATCTATTCTTCTACCACAAGTTATAGTGAAAAACTTTCTGCAGTTTGAATATTCTGAGGATCCTTTGTCATTTCATGAGTTTGCTTTGTTGGGTATTTTCTTCAACAAAGCAGAGGTTCATCTGAACAATGCCCTGCTAGTTTCAAACAAATTACTACTCATGGAAGTGACGCATGTTTATTGAGATTGTTCTGTGTAGATTTTTGGCTTGTTCTATGCATGCTATTTATGCATGTTCAGATGACAGCTCTTGTACATAGATTGATATTGCAGATCTTTCTCTTGTATATGACATATGGATGGACAAATTTACAGGCTGGAGTTTTTGGCTTTTTTCTTACTCCATGGCAAAGAATTGTCTTACGTTTGATAGGCGGAATAGACCCTCAGAATTATCTTTGTTTTGTTGTATTGTAAGGGTTTTTTAAGAAATTTAATTATAATATGATTCTATTCATCAGTACCAAAAAGCGGAATAAGAATAGCTATTACTATTCTAGTATTACAATCAAACTAATAAATAACAACTATTTCATTTTATATTCTTTCATTGTCAGTAATAACTATTGTTTTTTTTCAATATTATTCTGTATACCAAACATGGCAGAAGGGTTAATGGTTTTCAACTTCATTGCAATTTGCAAAGGGTGAGATTATGGTTCAATTCCATGTAACAATAAAGATAAGGAATTATTTGGTGTGTAAAAAAAGGTAGTAGCAGTAAAATAACAATAACAAACACTCACTCGTGGTAAAATAAAATAAAATCGTGGGGTTAAATACTCTATTTACTAATGAAGAAAATCCTTGAATAGTTTTCAATTAAGAAATTGTTGTACATGAAACTTGTAAAATGCCCACTCTCCTGTATAACAAAACTATACAATAAAATCCAGAAAGAGACTCTTTCATCATTCGGGTCATATACAATTTAATCAATTGAATGAGAGATCCGATTATCATAATAGACATTCTTATAATTCTATCTATAAATGATAAGAAAATACACAAAACAATTAGTGCAACAACACAAACCTGACTTAATGGGTCTTCATACCCTTTTTTGTTGACATTTCCTTTTAAATTCTTACACAATTGTTAATCTAGAATCCATTTTCCGCCCTTATTAGTGGTAGGCTAATAGTGACCCTATTTTTATGCTCATTCAAACGACGGGCACGTTGTAAGATCTCCCGCAACGAGAACCTAACACATGATTTATTGATAGTAAGCTAATTAAACAAATAGATCATATGTTCGTTGAATATTGAGTTCCGCTTAGGCTATCTGCTACTAAGCTGCACACAGGATCTTCGACAGCTTTTTCCCCCTTTCGGGAACACTTTCTTACTAATATTCCCTCAAACTATAGATTGAGTCAATGTCCTCCAATAATAAAAATATCCTTAATAAAAAATCATAAAAAAATTAAAAAATTAAAGAGAGAGAGAGAGAGAGAGAGAGAAGGGATGTTGGAACAGAGCCACTGCCATAGCCGGCCTGAGGTGAATGGCGGTTTGATTGTTTTGATAGGAATGCTGATAAAGAACTGAAAAGGGTAAAGGAGAAGAATGGGTTACGAAAACAAACCTGAAGATGTAAATTATAGAAGACCCTCCCTTCAATTAGTAGCAGAAGTTCATCCTCCTCTAAATTGAGAAGGATCTCAGATCATGGATTCTTATGGACCGTTGATTATGTGTGGATATTTGAATCACAGATTCCCGATCATCAAGTCGACTTGCTGAAACAGTGGACAATGAATGCTTTTTGCTTGTTTCTCTTGATGAGTTTCATCTCCTTTTGAGAACTATTAATTGAATACATCTACTACTGATTACACAAGTTCACATGGTAGTAGAAGAATTCAAGAATTCAGTCACAGTTGAAGATACATAACTGTAGTTAAGGTATATTAGGAGCCATTAATATTTAATCTTCTATTTTATTCTTTATCTTTTATTTATTATCCAATTAAGTGGTAGTCTAAGAACAAAGAAATAAAAAAAAAAAATTAAGTGGTAGTCTATATAATTAAGGTGATGTATTGTAAACCAAAAATCGATGAATGAATGAATGAAAATTATTTTACATTTTTCCAAGTTTTATTAGAGATTTTTCTTTTCGAGGTGTGACTTACATTTTCGTCGCTGGTGAGATTCTACTAAAATTTTATTATTGGCTAATGAGACTCTGTTCGACGTTCATTTATCTATCTTTTATTTTGTTCTTCTTTTATCATGCGCAAGTAAGATCACGTGCTCTTGTAGCTTTGTACTTACCACCCATGAAACTATGGCCGGAATGCTTAAGTATTGGTTGATCCCCCTTGGTCAAATGGGGGTGGCGAATTCCAAAATCTTCTTTTCTTTTCTTTTTTTTCTATTTTTAGGGGTGGTTTTTTTTTTTTGCTAGCCTTTTTCTTTTATTTTTTCGATGAATAACTAAATCAATTTCATTCAAACGAAGCTGGAATGCAACTTAGACAAGAGACAGGGACACAAGAGAAACCATGTACAGAAACACAAAACCCCAAAACAAATACTTAAAAATTATATCAGCATATTAACATTGAGATTCCAGTTTTGACAAAAATTGAAATTTTCTCTAGACTTCTTAAACCCCATTTTCTCTGAAATTCTGGAACGAACCTCCTAAATAATCACCTTTAAAATCTGTTCTTCTATTTTTGTTGACCTTTATGCTTGAGCTCATTTCTAGCCTTGGATGAGACATTGCCAATTTTTGATAGTTTGGGAGGGACATTACAATCGAGTGGTAGTTTATGGGGTCGGTGGACTTTTCCTTTACACTTCTTTTTTCTTTTCTTAACTTAATTTTATTAAGGATTTAAATTCCCTACAAATTAAGTTGTGGGAATTCTTCTAATCCGGTCCCTAAAGTGTCATCTATCCTTCGAGTATATGACAAATACATGTTATTTTTTTTTTTTTAATGAGATTAAAAAAGCATGTGCTATTAAAGAAACATGCTAAAAGACACCCAACACTTTTAGAAATTGAATTGAAGATTTTTCTCGGACTCAATTTGTTAAAAAATTATATCCTTACATTAATAGATAGCAAGAAGCTCCTCCCCAATCCCAAACCCCTCTCTTACATCCTCAATCAGTCAATCATATTTTATTTTATTTAAAAAAAAAAAAATGTAAATAAACTGTTAAATTTGTTCTTCGTTCAGCCACCTCAACGTAGGGATGTAAATAAGCTAGTCCGTTCGACAGTCCGCTCGATACCCGCTCGGTTTAGCCCGATCCGAACTCGAGCTCGATACTGTAGAAACTCGATCGTTACTGTTGAAACCCGCTCGATTAGTAAGTGATACATACCCGACTCGCTCGACAAAACTCGATATGGGCTCGCGAGCTCAACTCGTTTAAAGCTCGACCTGATCGCTTGTCCGACTCGTTAGCTCGTTCATATCTTACATATATATTAGTAAATAGTAAACATAGTATAATATATATAGTATTACATATTAATTATAATACTTTGATAACAATATTTAGTATGTTAAATTAACATATTAAGTTATTAATAATTAGTATATAACAATATTAAATAGTTAGCATATATATATAAACACATATATCACATCACACATGGTTAACAATAGTTATATATTATACTTATATTATAGTTACTTAGTTATATAGAATATATTAGATTTATTATTTGTTTACATTATACATATACCATTGTTTATGCTCTGTAGTTATATATAATAACATATTATTAATTTGTTACTTATAAACTATAGTTATGTAATATATTTTATAATATGTCTTATATACTTACATATTATATATTTATGTTATTAATAAATGCATAGAGGTTGTTCATAAACTTGGGCTTGAATTCTGCTTTGATCACTCATTGAAAAATTTAATAGTTTACATCGAGCTCTAGTTGAGCCGAGCTTGTCCAGTAACCCGGCTCGGCTCGAATGTCATTTTCAACGAACTCGAGCTTGAGCTCGAGCTCGCCCGAGTTTTAAACGAGCCAAGCTTGAACATGTAATTTATAGCTCGGCTCGAATTCGAGCTCGACTATTTAGGCTCGACTCATAAACGAGCCAGTCTTGAAATCTTCGAACTCGACTCAGTTCGGCTCAATTACATCCCTACCTCAACGGTTGAATTTGGAGGTGGTTGACCACTTAGTGCCGATCCAACTTTTGTTCTTTTAAGCCTTTTTTTTTTTTTTTTTTTTTTAAAGTAAATTTATAATTTCATAATAGTCATCTCAAAAATATAACTAAATTTTTTACAAATGAGTTATTTGTCACCTTTGATCCCACAAAGTTATTTGTCACATCCTTAAATCACGTTTACCAATTTAATAAAAGAAAAAATATTTAGTTTCATTCTCTTATTTATCTCCGTATAAAAAAAAAAAAAAAGATACAAATTTACCATTGAATATATGAGATCATATGTGAGTTCTACAAATTTAATGGTAACACACTTCTTACTTTAAAAAGATCGTAAGATTTGCAAAATGAGATATAATACGTTTACAACTTTCATGCAACAATCATTTCTCTTGCAAAAGATATGTGTTAGAGAATAAAGATATGATACATTTACAACTTCTATACAAACTCTTGTACAATTCTAACAACTTTTTTTTTCAAACTAATCATTTGATCTCTTTTCTTACATGTGGGTCTTACACATCCAACGGTTGATTTTCAAAAAAATTGTTGAAGTTGTATAAAAGTTGTGAACATGTCATATCTATAGAGAATAACACTAAGAGCTATGATAAATTGCCACCCTGAGACACAACTCTTGACCACCTTTGTTTACGTAACAACTTTTACTTTTACTTTCTTTTTTTTTTAAAAAAAAAAAAAAAAAAAAAACCCTTAAATCTAGATAGAGGACCACCTTGCCACATAAGCAAAGTTGTCAAAAATTGTATTGTGAAGTTGCAAAAGATCATATTCTAACGGGGAGTGATCCTTGCACTCTTTGTGCACAACAATGACACAACACCAAGGCACATTGGGGTGGAACCCAATGTATAAGCCCCACCCCAATGTACCTTGGTGTTGTGTCGTTGTGCATTGTGAGTGTTTTGATTATTTCTCTATTCTAACACAACAGCCCACCCCATGTGAGGGGCTTTTGTGCTCATGTTGTGCCCATGACGTGTAAATAACATTTTTCAAAAACTAAACACTTCTCTTTCTAGAATAAAAGGACTTGTATAACTTACAAGTCTGACGTGGCGGAAAACCATTGGTTGAGTAGTCGTCGATACAAACCGCGTTGGTATAAAAATCGTGAGAAGAAGGAATCGGAGCATTCATCCCAAGCAGAGTCAAAAGCAGTTCTCTCATCTTCAAAGGCGGCCAAGTTCCGAATCACCGAGTCGACTCAGGCGAGTTTTCTCTCCTTTGCATTGCTATTCAAATCTCATGCATGTATAATTTTCGATCTTCGATTATTGAATATATATAATTGTGCAGTTATAGATCCGATCTATGGCATGAAATATTCAAATTTTTTTTGGGATCTCGTTTTGAGATTTGGCTTTTCGTGCACTTTCGTCACAGATCCGACGTTTCTGGTTCGATTTTGGAGATCTAGGGTTCAGAATTAGCTTTCTAGGAATATTTAATGTTGATTGTTGAATATGTTTGGTTCTTCTTCTTCTTCTTTTTTAATCTATTTTCTGAATTATTTTTCGTTGTTCATAGATTCTATTGCAATTCTCTTTAAATTCGTCGCTATTTTTATTTTTTAATCAATTTTTGTTTATCATTGTTTGGCAAATCGTGTAAGCCAAGCGACTCCTCGCTTTTTACGTGTTAATGCAATTTGTTGGCGTTATTTTTCTGTCACTGTTCCAAGTTTTGTACGTACATGAATAAATGTTTGAGTTCTATGCGATTGAGATCCAATTGCGAGATTTGTTGTCGTTTAAAAAACATAAAGAAATTATTCAACCGTAGATTTAGAAATTTAGGTTCTTTTTGGTGCAACTAGCATGGTATATTAGAGTAAATTCTCTTTTTGTTGGTAATATTTTCGTGGTTTCTCACTAAGCATGTTTTAATTTGTAGAAGATTTGCTTTGACTGAAGAGGAGAAAATTGAGTTTTCGACAATTTGTTTCAAAAACTTTGAAGCATTCATTCTATGGTTGAATACATGCACCAATTTTCTAAATAGTGTACTTATAATTTTTGGAATTAATTGTAATCACTAAAAGATTCCATCACAAAATACAGAAAGAAATAGAAAACAGCTTTCAATTATTTTCATGCTTGACTGAGCAATGCTGCGATTGTTTTTGGAGTATTTTAACCTATATAACTTGTGTAGCTCTGTTTGTGAGATATTGAAGTTCTTGCTAAATCTTTTGAATGACTATTGCAGAAATGGCGTTGGGCGGACCAGCTCCCCCAAGGGGAAGTGCAGCAGCTACTGCAAGCATGCGTAGGAGGAGGCCGACGACTGGTGGGGCCTCCGGAGGGGCAGCCGGGACTATGCTCCAGTTTTACACGGACGACGCCCCAGGACTCAAGATCTCTCCGAATGTTGTCCTTGTCATGAGCATTGGCTTCATAGCCTTTGTTGCCATCCTTCATGTCATGGGTAAACTCTACTTTGTGAAAAGAGAAGCATAGAAGGTCGCTGACCGATAATGATAGAGAATTCAATGTGGTAAATTTTGGGTTTTGAATGAATAACTAGTTATGTTAAGTGGTGAAATGTTGACTTTAATTTATTAACTTCTTTAATCGTTGAACAGCTGTATTTTGTCTTTTTTCAATTCATTAGAGGGAAAGGTTGCTACTGGTGTTTACGTTTCTGCAACCCTGTTTTCTTAACAATTGGGAAGTATGGTACTTTAAGATTTTGATTGTCCTTTAAAATGAGAATACAGTCATTGCAAAGCATTGTTACTATTGATTGGCATCATATGCTTAGCATAGTTGGCTTATGCTAATATGATTACAAGTTGTGATGTCCTACGCCTAGGTTTAAGAATGAAGATGTGCTTATATGTATTTTTGTACACAACGCGTTTTAAAGTCGTGATGGCCATGAATTATCGTACCAGGATTGATGACCTCCTGAGAAGTCTGGTTCGGGAGAGCCAAAAGCGAACAATATTGTGTTATTGGGGTGGATCGTTACATTACTATGTTCATATTAACATTAATATTAGAGTAATGTTATTTAGTAAACTGTTATACAACTATCATACCAATTTGATGTTATGGCATTGAAAATCAACTTTTAAAACAGCAAGTATAAAGAAAAAAATCAAGGGTTGATTTTCACAGTAATGTTATTCCGGTTGTATACTAAATATTTTTTTTTTTTTTTTTAAGTAAGTAATAGTTGTATACTAAATAATATTACTCCTAAATGAATGAAGGATAATTTTTGTAAATTTCTGCAAGATAGAATTGGATCAAGTCTAATTTTTTCTGCGAATGCGAAAATGAGATGTAAAAAAACAGTACTGCCCTACAAAGACAAAATGAAAGCAATGCTCTATTAGAATTTGTAGTTGGCATGTTAAATCGTGGGTATTTTATCATCAAACAAGGGGCCTTGGATCGAATTTTGTATATACCAAAGGGGAGAGGGTTAAATGGAGAGGATTACCTCATGTTGTGTAGCCCATGGAGCAATCGGATCCTACCTATACCAAAGAAGAGGAGTTTAATTAAAGAGATGGATTGAAGTAGAAGGAAACATCCGGGGCTATATTTTGCCAATAGCATCAGCAAAAGAGCTGTCCATGAATACGAATAATTTCCCATTGCCACAGTATATAAAGAAATAGAGTAATAACAGTAATAATAAGGAAGTTTCATAAGACTAATGCTATGTTTGTTTCAACGTAAAATGATTTTTGTCGTAAAATAGTTTCAGTGAAGTCATTTTTCGGTGTTTGGCGCGTACGAAAAATCACAAATATTTTTTATATTTTCTTTCAATCATATTATCTTATAAAAATCAATTTTTATTCACAACATAGAAAATAATGTAAAGTAATATAAAAATCACCGATGATGAGATTCTGTCACTCCAACAGGATTCCGACTACTGTTGCCGGATTTCAGGATAAAGACTGGGTTAGGGTGTAAACTTACTATATAAGCAGATAATACCCTTAATAAAGCGGAGGATGGATTTTAGTAACTGCCCGCCCGTCTAGGGCTGCTAGAACCTGTCCATTTAACCGCACACATACAGTCAATTTTTTTGTACTACACGCTCGTGAGATCTGCTTTGTATTTTGGGCTTTTTTTTTCTTAAAAGAAAATGAGAGTCAGATAGAAAGAGGGCTGAAACAACATTGTTTATATAGAGGAATGATAGAGCATCTTCTGGTGTTCTCCTAGTGTTCTCTTGAGATGGCATAAATGTAATTTTTTTGATTCAAAAATTGCATTTATGCCATCCAAAAAGACATAGATGTAATTTTTTAATTACATCTATGCCATGCCAGGAGAACACTAGGAGAACACCAAAAGATGCTCTAGCATTTCTCGTTTATATATATATAAGCAGAGGTTGATTATATATACTCCTCTGCCTACTCCTTTTTCTTTTTTCTTTTTGACATGGCCATACTAGAAAGAAAATGGGAGATTCGAACTAGTGACCTCGACTTTATGATGCATGATCCCTAGCCGATTGAACTACTCCTTAGGGACTCTACTCATGCTCCTCTATCCTTCTGTATATGTGGAGATAGTGGTTATAATTTCTGTCTGCTCGAAATTAGGAGTTGAAAATCTGTTCGGAACTCATGCATACGGCCGGATAGCGAATGGGGAGCAATTTTTAACAATTCACCCTGATCACCCTTAGCCAATGGGGTAAACCAACGCATCAAACAAAGCCCAAGTGTCAACTGTTCAAGAACCAAATAGTCGGTAATTCTCTCGCTCTCGCTCTCTCTCTCTCTTTCCGCACAACGGCGAAGCACATTCAAGAATCGGGAGAAAAGCCCAAGAAAAATGGTGGTGGGAAGAAGTACAACACCGATAGAGTCCTCCCCATGCAAACCAAGCATCAACTCCATGGCTCTCTCTCAGTACAACCAGAGTAATTCCCAGTTAACGATTGCTCCGCCTTCGGATTCCTCTGAAGGCTGTCCAGCGTGGACCATGAGCTCTCTTATGGCCGTTTTGCCAGAATCTCCATCACCCACTTGCAGCGGTTCCTCCTCCAGCCCTCGAGAATCTACAAAACCAGAAATATTACACTCTCAAGTACTCCCCATTGAGTTTTCCACTGCAAGAAACCAGGTAATGTTCAAGAAAATGATTGTTTTCGGAGTTCTTTTTTGTTGGGCTTGGACAGAATGAAAGTCTCTGTTTCTTGATTTGTATAGATTCTGATCTCAAAACGATTCATTGTGCATGTCTTGCTTTGATGGACCTTTTTGAATCTTGCAAGATTGACTGATTTCCTGGCCTTCGTGATCTCTGTTTGTTGTTGAATTTGGCTATATATAGTTTTTGCTTTTCAATGAATTGTAGATAACAAAATGCATGCCTTGCTTTGAAAACTCTCTCTCTCTCTAAGAGTCTGTTTCAATTCTCAGAGTTCCTCCATTGATACCAAGAGACACACTTCTAGTACTGAAGTAGAAAAATGGATGGAGAATGCCAAAACATTTTGCCATTTTCCCCACCCCTACTTGCAGATCAACAACCATTCAAACGGTTCTCTCTCTCTCTCTCTCTCTCTCTCTCTGTTGAGGGTGTTGTAAAACTGTGTGTTTAATTTACAGCTCCTGATAATGAAGTTTCGAGCCTGACATCATCTTCAATTGAACGGAGCCGTCTATCATGCGCCAATACCACATACGGCGCCTCCGAAGCCGAAAGCCTCGAGAATGAACGCCACAAATTGCTGAGCCGCCATAAAACTTACCATGCTTTTTTGGATGAAGTCAAGAGGCAGGAGCTTGACGCCGAGATTGATGCATGGAAGAAAGCTAAATATCTTAAACTCGTTCACAAGTGAGAAAACAAATCCTCTCTCTCTCTCTCTCTTGTGATATTCAAGAGAGATTTTAATTAAGCATGTTCTGGCAGACTGGAAAGGAAAGAAGCTGCTATAAATGAATGGGAGTTGAAGAATGCCAAGAAGGCCATGGATGAGATGAAGAAATATGAGGTATTAATTGTCTTCTTAATCAAAATTCTTACATCACTAATCTAGTATTTTTATAACATAATTTGAGAGTTTAATCATCTAAATAAGAGTGTAATGCTACACTTCACATTCATTTATCACGTCTATATCATGCCGGCTGATATGACGTGTTTTAAATAGTTAACACTTCTATTATTTTATAAGTGATTGGAATTGTAAGTTACTTAAAACGACGCTATGTTAGCCGGTGTAACATCTTTGATAAATGGGTATGAAGATTAGCAATACTCTCTAAACAATGGCCTTGTTTCATATGCAAAATTGGATGAAATAAGGCACGGTTCAGACTAAGAGTGCCCAATCCCAACTGTGGTCGGAGAAGAAAAGTTTTCCAACCGAAAATAAAAAATAAAAATAATGGAGGAAACGAACAATAATTATTAAATAAATTTAACAAAAAAAGAAGAAGAAGAAGAGATCAAGCTCATAATAAGTATAAGTACATGCAGAAACGTTCTCATTTGATTTGACAATACTACACCAAAGCTCTAATGTGCATTGTTGACATCAAAATGGCTATCGCTCGAATCGGGATTCATTGCAATCCCTTACCTGAATTACCCTGTTTGTAATTGTGAGAGGTTCTGATAAGACCTATTTATTTGTACAAGTGTTTAGACGACTCGAAACTTATTTGGACATGCGGACCTCATTGGAGGCCTCTCTCAATTGCTTTGCCAGCCCCATTGCATGGGCAGACTAAGTATCCCAATAATACGTATCATCACCATAAAAAATAATAATAATAATAAATAAATAAATAAAAAAGCAGAATTTTCGTCTTTCTTTTTTTTTGTTTTCATCATTCCTTTTTGGCAGAGCAAGCTGGAGAGAGAACGCTCGCGGGCATTGGAGAAGACAAACAAGAGAATAAGCATGGTCAAAGAGGAGGCAAACAGGAAGAAATCAAAGGCAATACGATCAACAATTGAGGAGATATCAGCAGTTTCAAGATTATCTGGGAGGATCCAAGCCACCAAAAGTTTTCTATTGCTCAAGCTTACGAAGAAAATAACAACAAACACTTGATTCACATTTTTTTTTCTTTTTCTATTACCTCATTGTCACAATTTTTTCGAGGTACTCCTGCTCCAATTGACAAAAGGGTTTACAAGGGTAAATCTTTCCCGCTTCTTATCTTAATGGAATAGTTTTTTTCTTTCATAATTTTTGTTACTTTTATATTGTTCATTTATTCCTTTGTATATGAGTCTCTTGAATAATAGAACTATTGTGTACCCAGCAAGTCAACTGGTCTGGTCTGGCACAATTAATTTTCCTTGCAAAAGGTAAGTGACATTAGTTATAGTTAATAACGTTTAAAATAGAAAAATAAATAGAATGACAAAAAGATAAATAGGCGTTCATCAATTTTTAGATGGTAGACTAGTAGCGCCGGAAAGTAAATAAAAGTTGTTGAAGACGATTGAATAAATTAACAGTAGGCGTGAACAAATAAATTACAAGTTAGATTTATATGTTTTAAACATTAAATTTTTTTTGAATTGTTCATTTATTTTACTTAATCTTGCCCCTGTGATCTAAAATCCTAGCTCCACCATTGATATCATCCGAGTTGTATAACATTCTACTAAATAACATTTCTCTACTTATTGTTTCCTTTATCTTTACCTTCCCTTGAAAGTTTATCAAGACAGTTATGCCATGTAGCATTTACACGTCGAGTAATAATGCTAGAATGAAGACTTTAGTCCCCCTCTTGTCCCTCCAAAGGTGATATGGTTTATAAAATTACCATTGGATCAAAATTTAATAATGATTCATTCTAAATTCAATGGTAATTTTAAAAGCCATATCCTATTTAGAAGGACGAGAGAGAGACAAAAGTCTTTCCTTCTAGCATTACTCTTTACACACCTAGTGTTTCAGGCGATAAAGAAACAAATACATGAAGCTGTATCCAGAAGCTTAGAAGTTTGAAGGCAAAAATATTTACAACATAATCTCTCCATTAAATACAATTGCAATAACATTGAATACTAGAAACAATGAATTTAGTTGTTTTAACTAGTTACAGTAACATAATAGTCCTGTCTATGATAATCAAATGCTGCAAAGAATCAGTGGGTGTTGTCAGATACCCAACCAGAAACCATACTCTCATCAACAGATTTTGGCCCCCCACAGGATCTTGAGACCGATTCAAACAGTTTTTCAATCTCGGGGGCACACCTTATGAAGGTTTGGTTCCAAAAGTTGTATCTAGGATTCTGAAGAAGAAGAAAAAAAAAAAGAAAAAAAAAGACCAACTTAAGAAGAAAATTTTTTGGAATTAAAGTTGAAAGGCATAGGGTGCAATTAAAAAAATATCATCACCTTAATTAACTCGATGAAAGTAATCAGAAGGCCCCATGGATGAGGTCGATTAACAATCAGGCGTTCTAACAGCACTCTGGTAATTTGCTCCTGGACTATTTCCTGCTCACAGCCAAAGGAAATTAGAATTCAAGGCAAGCAGATGAATAAAAACCAGTTAAAGGATACTTTACAACAGAAATATAGAAACTGAATAATTTAGAGCTTTTTTTTTTTAATATCTGAAAATGCCAGGATATAACAATAGAACAACCTCACCGACAACGTATAAATGAAAATTTTATACCAATATAGCACATGTAAAATCAGAAAGAATTCATAGTTTTCGCATCATATTTTAGGGCTGAATAGTGGTGTATTTGGTGTTGAAATAATTAAAAGGAGTAATATATCAGTCCATCCATTTTGTTGAAGGGCATGCACTAGATTACATGTTGCAGAGCTGATCAGAGTTGGAGCAACAATACTTGAAATCCGAAAATCAAAAAATCTTTCCTATTGCCTAAGGAACAAGCTGTTACGCACAGATATTGAAAATAGAAAATTTCATACCTGATTTGATTCGGCGAACAAGTAAAGAAGGATGAAGGAGAAGTAATGCGTATGGGTGTTTGGATAGCGCAATTGGTTAGCAACCGCATTAAGAAAGAGGTAGCGCCCTTCAGTGTCTAGATCCGCTATTAGTGCCTGGAAGATGTCCAAGGCGGCACCAACAAAGAACATAGCCAATGGGACAGTGTTGGTAGGGGACTGTGCATGAGGAGTTTTCGACTGCAGCTGCTGGATGGCCAGTAGAAAAATAACATGAAGATAAGCATCAAAACAAAAACTTTCTAAAGCAGAGGGGGGGACAGACAATTTCCTAAAATCCTTTTAATTTTAAATTTATAAACATATTATCCTATGTCCACACCTCCCACATCTCTGGATCAAAAACACATGCCAAATTTTTAGTTCTTAATTAGAAAATTGAATACTGTGATTTCTTTAAAAGTTCTTAAAAAAAGATCCAAGTGAAAAAAAAAAAAAAAAAAATGAGCAATGATAATAGTACTTACGCATTGGTAACTGACCAATCAACATAACAGGAAAAGAATGCAAGTAAAATCCCAAAGGACAACTTTAAACATGTATAGAAACTGGGGAACGCAGTCTACTAACAATAAATGGTTGTCCTTGAGACCCTGAGTACACATGTATAAGTAGGGTAAAAATCAGAGTACCTGCATTCCAACATAAAGCACAAGGGAGTTGATCAAGGGTACATTGTAACGGGTACCAGCAGAGGCAGCATCACTTGGTGAAAGTAGAAGTTTCTGCTTCAGTTCAGTCACAAAAGACGCGGGCTGCCTAGTCTGTGGAATATACCCAAAAACAAAAAGATTAAAAAAAAAAAAAAACAAAGAAAGAAAAAGGACAACAAGAATGTAACAGTAGAAAGAATAAACTCCTGCAGGGGGGATACTAGAATTAAAGGTAAGAATTGTCAAGAATATATGAGGGAAAAACACAGAAAAGTAGGGCCACCAGAAAGAAAAGGTAAGCAAATGCCGCATCAAGTGAAACACAGTTTCCCCATGCATATTTTATGGTATTTTAAAGGCTAAAACAAACAATGAAGGAGACAAAACCAGATACCTTGAGATACTCATCGACGTCAGCCTTAATCTGCTTTGCTTTAAGAGCTGCATCAACCTCGGAGAGAATGCGTGGGGATTGCCTGATTTCTGCAAGTAAATCAATCTGCATATCAAAGAAAACCAGTTCCCTTCAGGATTTTTTCTCTTAATGAGACGCTTTACAAGTATTACATCCAATCAATCAGGTACCTTTAAATTGGGCGTAGATGGATCTGGCAGCCTCATATTACGGGGAAATGCACTAAGGATAATGTTTCGCATTTGTATGCAGCTTGGAGGAATCACATCACAGAAGGTAAAATGGTAATCACACAGGAACTCAGGGAAATCATGAAGCAGCACTAACAGCACCCTAAGCGTGCCTTTGTACAGAAAATGTACCTGCCAATATCAAAGAAAACAAAAAGAATGAAAGATAGTTATACTTGAGTCATAGTGGCTGTGAGAAATGAAACCCAGTAACAAAGAGGCAAACCGGCACTCCAAGCTCAGCATTCCTCAAAAACGGCTCCATGAATTGGAACAAGTCTACCAGCAAGCGCTGGACATAGGGCCACCCCTTCTGACCATTTACAGTGAGCATTTTTGGCATGAAACTCCTGTGACTCACCAACTCCAGCCATGCAAAGCTGAAGAAGCATTTCAACAAAG
This sequence comes from Alnus rubra, assembly GCA_028654335.1. Classification (NCBI taxonomy): domain Eukaryota; kingdom Viridiplantae; phylum Streptophyta; class Magnoliopsida; order Fagales; family Betulaceae; genus Alnus; species Alnus rubra. The sequence goes on along the minus strand of JAJPGS010000438.1, from coordinate 1,313,288 downwards.
TTAGTGTTGCAAGTGCAAAATGGCAGAAACATAAAGATTTATTTACACATAAAATAACACATGCAGGCCAAAATCATGATGTATAGAAACCACATAAAGCATATTGAATCCTCTTCAAATAAAAAATGTTCCAAAGAAAATATGCCACCCATAGAATAATGAATACCTACTTGCTGATTAGCATCAGCATGCCAAAGGCCTTTTCTAAACCCATTGTAGACCTTCACAGCCAATTACCCACAAATATAAAATTCTTATGACACTTTCTATTAAGGATACAAGATTGAATTCTAATATAACTGAACCTTATCTAGCTTAACACTAGAGTTTGAGTAGAAGTCGATTTCCTAGGTAGTATCCTTAATACTTTCTAAAAAATTCAGACTATTCTAAAATCTTTCATAATAGGTACAGACAACTCTATCGCACGATCAATTTTCTCCTCTATTAGCAGTGCCAATAAAGAATCCATGTAGAACATTTCAAACCTAAAAGCCACTTGACAGATATCTTAAACAAAGACAAACTTGGCCATGGTCAAATTGGAAAAAAACTGATTGGATTAAATTAACCTATCAGCTGAAAATATCTAAAAGCTTTCTGATATTCGGAATTAGCAGCAGAGAAGAGCAGAAAAGCATATCGACTGCAAACCACCGCCAAGAATCCAACTTCTATTTCTGCCCACTAAGAAGTCTTTAATCTCATTCTGGCAATGCGTTTTACCGATGACCCTGGTCAAAACATCTAGAAACAAAGTAAATAAGAATGATCTGACATTCGAGTAAGTTAACAGTTTCCAATCAAATCCTGAACCAGCCCTTTGCTTCAAAATGAAAATCAACTAATCACCAACCTAACTTTTCAAAGAACTTTCTTCAAACCAGGCATTAGCAAATATCTTTAACTATGTATTTTTGATACTTTAATAGATGCTAATGGGTCTGCTGAGCTATAGGCTCCTTGCTTTTGGATAACAGTAACAAAAGTACATTTGGTGCTTCAATTGATAGTACAATTTTTTTTTTGGTAAGTGCAAATTTATTAAAAAAACAGCGTAAGGCGCCCCTAGTACACACGGAATAAACAAGAAGCAACAGCCTCACCACCAACCCTACACATACAGCCCACAAAACAACACAACCCTAAGCTCCTAAAGCTCACACCTCTCAATTGATAGTACAATTTAATTAACTACATGACGAACTAAAGAATAATGTTTCATAAAGTCCCTATAATTTTAGTGCAAACCATCAGATCTCAACAATTTAATTATGGACTTTTTCATTTAAATCAATCTCTCAAACCATCCTAATAAAACTGCCCTTCATTTGTCCATGTCGAAAGGTTATTAAAGCAAAGAGGAGATCAACTGGACATAACTTGTCCGACTAGCAAGCTTGCATATAAATATTCCATGCAGGATGCTTTAATCTACTTAAACATACAATTCAACAGTTCTTCATCACAAATCAGTCAAGAAACTATTAATTACAACTCTAAAATGAACCTACAAGTCAGCATTCAAACTAAAAGCAAACATGATCGACAATCATCCAAATTTATATCTATCTGTACCAAAGCTCACAGGTTCATAATGGTAATGTCAACATGTCCAACCATCAGACTGTTGATGGAACAAATTCAACATGCTAACCTGAATGTAGGAACTTTAAGGGGCTGCAAAGCATGAAATGCATTTGCAAATGCTGCCAAAATCTGCGACATACAGCAAAACTTTAGTGTATCATGGAGGCAACAGTGAAAAAGCAAATGATATCTATCCAAACCTGAACGTTTGCACCATCAATAACAGGATCCAGGGAACTCAGGTCCAGTAGCCAGTTAATGAACAATCTAAAATATGGTCTCGCATTAAAAGATGTTTTCTTCTCCTCTGCATCCTTCTGGATGAATCTCACAGTCACGGCCAGAATCTGTCACATACCATTTATAAAATAGGAACCATCAATCTATAAGGGAGGGGGCAAAAATAAATTTTTAGTTTGTACTACGGACTAACCTTAGACAAAAGAAAGAGTTTACTTGATCCCTGCTCCATAAAAAAACAAATAATACAACATTACATAGACATAAATTAGATTCCAAAGAAGAAAAGACCATATAGAATCTTTAAAACACATGATCACCTTCAGGATCGAAAAGACCAGTTTTCCATAGATATCAACTGCAAGGAAGGACATATTCTGCACTTGTTGAGGTGATTGCACCTCCGAAGATAGACAATGTGCAACAGAAAGCTCCTGCCATGAGAATTACGGGTTAAGTGTGCATCTCAGAGAATTAGGTTGAAATATAGCTTTAAAGAGAAACCTCACAGTCAGGTGGCGGAAAAAGCGATCTGTCATATCATCCCCCTTCAGCAGTCCATTCTGATGCAACTGTAAGATGTAATGTGTACAGGCTGCATCATTTGCACCAGGCAGTTCACAAATCCGGTACCATTCCGCAAACAGCCTAGAAACCTACAGCATATTAACACAAATATAAATGTTAAGAGTACAACATTTATGCATATAAAATACAGTTCATTATGTTTTTATTGTATTTAGTCACATCTCTATTTACACTATACAATACAATTATGTGCGATAATGTCCAATCATACTAGGCACATTTTGAGTACAATGACATATTTACATAGATTCTAGATCCCTTTTTTACGAATAGTAATTTATTCATAGAAAAAGGCAAGCCCTCGTACACGAATAGATTTTAGATCTTAACTTCTAATAGAACAAAAACTCCTACTTCAACTAATAAACAAACTCCCAATTGGACTGGACTAAAGCCTACATATAAAAACCCATAAATTAAACAAGACTCGCCTCTTATTAAAAAAAAAATCCAAGGTCCACAACAATTACAGAATTATGAAAACACCATTAACTTTCAAAAAACCAAATTAAAAGAAAATAAAATGGTATGACATAATTAACCTTTTTTCTTTGATATATAAGGTGTGACCTAATTAACTACCATACACACTTCTTGAACCAAAGAGACCTCCTGCTTAGTCTTAGGCTTCCAAAGAGTATGTTTTGTCTCTAGCAACACAATGGTTGTGCCATCAAGCAGTGTCTCAAGACAACTCCAATTAAACTAAACCTTAATCCCAATTAAATTTGGATCAGCTACGAATCCTTATCAACTAATCAGCGTCGTCCGAAACATATATATTCTTTTACGCTATATCTAAAATCACATCCTTAGTCACCTCACTAATTGACATCCTTTTTCACTAATTTTACCCATATTATTTTAAGCCTTCCTCTACCCCTCTCAATTCCTCACCTCGAATTAATCACACTTTCTCACCAACACACTAATTAATCCTTATTGCACACGACGAAACCAACTTAATCGACTCTGCCTCATTTTTTTACACAATAGGAGTCACCCGTATCTTTGCACGAATGAATTCGCATCCTTATCTTTCCTAATCTTCTCACTCATCCATCTTAACAGTCACATTTTAGCTTCACATTTTATGTACTTGTTACTTTTTAACAGCCTAATATTTTATACCATCCCACCAACCCTATTTTTACTTTAACTAAACTTACACTTCATATACTCGGTTTTAATCCTACTTCACCTAAAATCTCTAATTTCTAAAGTAACGCTTCAAACTTCCAACTTAAGAGTTAAATCCTGTTTTAGTCTCATCATTATATGATATCAAACACTATCCGATTAAAACAATAATTCACTCAATGTAGACACCGGTCGATCACTTTGACATAAAGTTCGCATGTGCATGAAAAGGTGTGGGCAAGTTTCAAGTTTTAAGTCATTTTCTTCAGTGGACCTGAATAGAAAGGAACCAAAACAGACTAATAAGAAAAGAAAAAAGAAAATAAGAAACAAAACATATATATATATATATATATATATATATATATATATATATATAAATTTTAAGAAGATACTAACAACATATCAAGGTCATGACAGATGCACCCAATATATCCCTCTCAATTTTCATTTATCCTAAATCAGCAGCTCTGGTCAAATGCATATAATCCATAAAACCTTTAACTGGGTTAAACCTAGGTATATGAAGAATTTAACATCATGATACCTGCTCCCCAAAACCAGCAGGATCTGGTCCTACAGACTCCGCATTGTTATAGTCTTCCCTGGTTGCCGTAGATTGCCCAGGAGCCTGTTTCAGCAGAAATAAAATTTTCAGGATCAGAACAAATTATTATCAACTTAAACCATGGTAGACTATGACATTCCATTGACCTTTTTGTCTTTCAATTGTTTGGCTTTATCCTCCTTTCCAACATTAATACCCGACAGAGCAGCAACACTAGCAGCAGGATTCTTCATAACCTCAACCAGCTGTTGTAATGACTCAGGAGATCCAGGCTTTGCAGCAACCTACAAATTTGAATTAGTAAGAGACTGTATTTAGAAATCATGGAATGCACTCTCTCACACAAAGTGCACAAAGGCAAACCTTTGCCAAAGCATCAACAAGATTGTAAAGCTCAGATATAACTCTAGATTCTTCAACGACCAAAGTTTGCAGAAGGGAAATTGCAAAATCAGTTGCAGCCTCTGCAAATTCATGAAATTAGTCAGTCAACTGTAGCACTCTATAAATTATGTAAACGAAGTTCCTTGAACATACTATTCCTGCCTCCATCAATAAGTTTTGCCATGTGAACATTGTACTCTGCAAGGTTTAGCAATTCACTGCGAATAAGGCCAACAGTTATATCTTTGTTGAACTTCCGGTCCTCATCTGAGTAAATAACCTGTAAAAATAATATGCATACTCATATAATGATGAAGAAATGGAATAGACAAAGCATGAAGAGAAACAGAATTATCAATAGCAGAAACATTATAGTATGTCTAGTAAAGGTCTCCCTCCAATAACCTGAAGGTGATATAACTTAAGTTTATGAAAGCACAAAGCAAAAATAATGCTAATACCCTTTGAGATTAGAAAATATTTAGAAAATTCTCAGAGATCCACATACCGAGAAAAGACGAATACAAAAAACATAGGATTACATAATACAAAGATCACCATAGACTTGGAAATAAATCAAGATTATCTAAAAATAAGATAAAACTTAAGGTAGACCAAGTGTATAAAAAAAGGTAAAGAAACCATCACATAGCTTGGGAAAAAAGAGTTTCCAAACCATATCATGCATCATGAGAAACAGGAAAAAGGTGCAATAGGGCATACCCAGCTAGTGAGCTCCTTAACAACAAGCTTGCAAACATCACGAATAGCAGTCAGAATTGCAAGATGAGCACCAACATGAATAACGTTTGACCAATTCTCATATAAACCTTTGAAAACCTGTATCAAAAATACAGAATGAAAATCAAATCATAGAAAAGTTTAGGCTAAGATATTCCCAAAGGTATATGGTTCCTTCCACAGCTATTTAAAGCAGTTGATTGGACACCAAAATAAAATGTGGAGCAACCAAGATAGCTCGAGCATAACACATTAAACAAAAATTATAACCCAAAATATTTTCTCATAAAAGGTAGTACACCTTTTGTGCAACAGCCAAGGCAGCTTCATCTCGACTAATGCATCTGAGTATGATTTCAGGAACTTCAGCAATGACTCCCTGAACACAAATATACCCCGAAAGATGCATTTTAATGTAAATAAATGTCCCAATAAAAAGTAATTAAATTTCAGACTAATGTTCAAGAATAGGATAAAGCACAAGTGATGCCACAACAAAGTTATCACAGATAATGAATATAAGGCAGTAGTACAGATAATACCTGGATGTCCGCTTCTTTACCATCATTATTTAGCAAAGCTTCCAACTGAACAATTACAAACAGGTTAAAGTATTTCTGAAGTAATAATAGCAGAACTGAAAGAAACTAACAAGAAAAAATAATAAATGAAACCACTAGCCCCAAGGGCAAATGGTCTCCATGCAACAGCCACAAGTAAGTTATCAGCCCCTTATTTGTCCGAAACATAAATATTAAGTTGCAGAAAGTATACTCCAATGAAGTAATTGTATACAAGAAAGAGAGTGGGAAAGGACACTGAAGGGAAAATATACAAAAAGGACAAGCAACAAAGGTCATTTCCAACCTTCTGTGCGACAATCTGGTATTTATCCAATGCATCCCTAGTGGTGAGCGAAGGCTCGGATATGCTACTTCCAAGGCGCTCGGTGGCAACTGGTGAAGGTAACAACTGTGAAGAAGCTCCAGATTCCTTGTAACAAATTAGAAGCACATATTAATAACATAGACCAAGACCTCAACACCATAAAAATCATCAAGAAAATAAGAAATTCTAACCTTTGCAACATCAGAGGAATCCAAGGAATGCAACTCAGAGGCTGAAGAAGTTGGAGGAAATGAACCAGTGGCAGAATCATTTTCAGAACTAAGCTGGGCAACACCATCAGCCACTCCAATGTGAATTGAGGAAGCACTGGATACTCACAAGGACTCCAATCATATTAGGGGAAAAAAAAAACAGAAAATAGAAGAAACAAAAATACATAAAATAGATAACGCACCTAAGATGCATAGCTGAATTAGATTCCATCAACTCATCTTGTGCCCGAGAGACTGCTTCGAATCCGGTGGTTCCTGCGCTAGATGAGTAGCCAGGATTTAATTGTCCAGATGCTGAGCCATATGCACCAGTCAGACCCGTGCCGCCAGATGAAGCAGGACCAGAAGGCATAGCATGTGAACTTTGGCTAGATTGATTTTGCCAGGGAAGCCGAACAAAGTCCTAAAACAGAAACGGAATACCAAAAAAAGGTCATATTTTAAGCACCAAGTTTCTTCAACACCATAATATGCAAAAAGTCAGCAGGTACCTACCTCATAAACTCGCTGTTGAGAAAGGGACAAGTGACCAGGTTTAGGGCGGAGGGCCTCTGGTACAACACCCATAGAACCTTGTGTATACATGTTTCCATCAAAAAATGTGGGGCCAACACCCTCTCTATGCTTCCTCCTCAAAGCAAGTTGTTGAGCTATTTCCCCATCAATGGTTTGTATTGCCTACAACAAGCAATGCACCACGAATTAAAATTTATATTGCCACAAAATAGAAAAACTGATGAAAAAATTTATAATCAGTTCTTTTGTCCACAACCATAATTGAACAGATAAACTACAGAGAGGTGATAGAGGGAAGAAAGTATGGTCTTGTTAGGATATGCCCTAAAAGATTTAAAGTCGTATTATTAGTTTGAAGACTATAAGCACTTGCATGATGCAGCAAAAGAAAGAAAAATAAAAATAAAAAACAAAAAACAAAAACAAAATAAAATAAAATAATAATAAAAAATAAAAATAAAAAATCACAGCTTTGTTACTTTCACTTATGGCGATCTTTGAGTTCTATCAAGTGAAACCCACATGCCCACACCAATGAAACGAGTCTTGCCCACTTCAAAGATCGAGTAATATTCTCTTAACTTGTTGACACTGAAGTTCTCTAGGAGTTTCTAAGACTCTTAGGAGTATATTATTCGATTTTAACTTAGTCCAGGTGCTACTTAGTACCTTGTGAGTTAGGTGTCCTAATCCTAGCAGCGTAAAGAAAAGTCAAGTCTTTCTAGATGTGCTTGATTGACAAGGGTTTAGTCTACAATGGGACATCACCACATACGAGTATCATGCTTCCCACATGAACTTGTGGGACTTCTATATATATACAAAATCATTCAAACGAATCCAAGAACTATAAGAACAGATACTTTCTTTATTCTGCTTAATGATGCAAAGTAGTATCATATCTTAACTACTATAGCAGTGCACTCATGAACAAAGAAAAAGTCAATATTTTAAAGGAAACAAATCCCTCAATTTACAATACTATATGCAGTCCTGAAACAAGCTATCTAATTCATATCATTGCTTGCTCTCTCTCTCTCTCTCATCGGCAAGTACTAACGTGTGCCAGCTTTTCTGTTCTCTTATAGGGCTGTCAAGGTGGTGTCCTATTGGATCCAAATCATTTGAGTTAGCGGTGGAGGGTAGGTCTTTAGTGTTAAGAATTTTTGAAAGGTGCAGGGGTAATATCTGATCCATATGCTTGGGTAAATTTAATATATCTTGGCTGTTAGCCACCGTAAAAGAGTTGTTTCTAGAGGAGGGGAGGAAGGAGTTTTGGAGACACTCCAGAGCTTGATTCTCCGCTTTCCTCGCCCAGTTTTGCTCTAATAAGCAAGAGCAATTCTTGGTAGTGGTGGTGTACGGTGGAGGTAGACGGACGGGATTCATCCTAGTGCCAAAAGGGAGAAATGGTAAAGGATGGATGTCCTTTGCCTCTGAGCTGCATTCAATAGTGCAATTTCTCCAGTCACTATATGGTGGTGGGTCAGCCAGCTATGCTTCGTATCGGCGGACGTTCAACACTAGGTGTGGGAAAAAGCCAGACAATGCCGGTGTTGAAACCTCTAGTGGAGGTGGGTGGGAATAAGTTGTTTGCAGAGGTACTTACAAGACTGAGGAAAATTCTGACTTTGTCCTCATTGACGAAGGGTTTATCTGAAAATACTCGTGTCTCCACCAAAGGGACAGTTTGTGACTGGGTTATCTACGACTGGGGATGATGAAGATCATTGATCCTCCGTTGGTGGAGTCAACTCGAGCAGAGGACTTTTCAGTGATTACTTTGATTTTCGCACCTTCAAAGAGATGTTGGTTAGCTTAAAAACAGATGTGGATCGTTGTATTGAGTGGATTGATTTGGGCCTGGGCCCGCGGGATGTAGGAAGCAAGCTAAGCCCAGTGGGTGTTGTGGTTGCTGAGCTGAAGCCCAACTCATTAGATTTTGTTCCTTATAGGGTGCCGGTGTAGCAAGCATTTTAGGGCCAGCCTCCAATGTTCCCGCTCTAATCCAGACCCTAAAGGTAAGGCCCCAATGGGCTCTGAAGGTGCTAGGGCCAAGTTCTCTTTCAAGCCCAGAGCCACACTTTTGCTCAAGTGGAGAGTGAACACAAGCCCTAGGCTTTTGGGAGCAGGGCGATCTATTTTGGGCTCGAACGTAGTGAAGAGCCCGAGTGCTCGCATGAGTCAGCCCAGAGGACCTACCATGACAGGTAGCGTTGCCATCTCAGTCGCTGATCTTCAACCTCCGACGGGAGTGGTTAGAGGGAGTTGTCGCCCTGGCACTTCTTGTAGATATTTGTCCAGTCTCACAGCTGCAGCTGCTCGTGGAGGGGAGCTTTGTGAAGACTTCAAATCCTGTCGGAAGTGCCTCAGTGTCTTTGATGTGCTCTAACCAGAAAGATTTGGGCTGCAATCCAATGGTGGTCTCTCATCAGTGCTTCTATGTCGAAGAAGTTGCACCAGGAACCTCTTTCGCAAGCGATATCTCAACCTCTTTCTTCAAAAATTGCCGGTGAGGAGACATTTGTGGTTGATTTACCTCTTTTTTCAGAAAAAGTCAACAAGGAGACAACTATGGCTAATTTTAAGTTTGGTGTTGGTGAAACTAGTGTTGCTTTGTTATCTAGAGAAGCGGCTCGAATAGTCAATAAAGTAGATGGCTTGGGTAATGATGCTTTTGTCTCAAGGCCTATTGGTGAAGGTAGTCAATCAGGCCCTATTGGTGTTGTAGCAAACCATTGGAATGCTAAGTGGGCTCTAACTGTTACAGGGCGGAAACTTTACCGGACTTCGATCCCATTGCTTCCTGTTTATCTTCTAGGCTTTTGAGGGAGGTCAATGTTAATGGTGATAAGGGGGGCAGGGATCGCACTGCCTGCTTGGATTGGGATGGAATTGGGTTGCGCAGGAGGATACAACCAGCTTGTGCGAGAGTCACCACCACGTTTGGATGTGGATCTTCACATTAGGGAGGAGGCCATGTTCTGCACACCTCTTAGTTCCTGTCCCCCTACCAGATTGGGTTTTGCAAAGAGCGAAGGTGATCAATCGTGTTGTGGGGATATCATGTGGGGGTTTTGAGGAGCTAATTATGGCACTATTGACGGCTATTGAAGCAAGTCGTTTCCAAAAGGTTTCGGCCTCCAATTCCAAACTAGTAAACATAAGTAATACCTTTCATTGACGGTGGGCTTCTGGTTCAGTTGTCGAAGGTGGCTTGGTGTGAGGTGGAGAAGCTTCTTCCATTGAGTCTGGAGCAGGCAATGGACTGTCCCGCCTTGGAGACATCCCCAAATGTTCCTTTGGGTATTGTCTGTTGTGCTAATGACTCCTTGGATCGAAGCAACAGCAGAGATTCCAGGTTTCGATGCAGCAGCAAAGGCTCCAACAGGGGCAGGTGTGACGTCATGTGTGCAGGTGAAGCCCAGGGGCAAGAGGGGAAAGGGATTTTCAGGAAGCTTCTTGAGATGTTTGGTGTTTGGGCGGATTGGGTTTGCGGGTCCAAATGTAATTTGGACAGGTTTTTTCCTGTTGGGCTGAAACACTTCTTAGGCAGTAGGGGCTTGGGCCAGGTTTTTAAGAGAGCCTATTTTGTGGTTAGAGAGGCCCGGCTATGGGCTGGATCCAGGAAATGAGGCTTTAGGCCCAGCGTTAAGAAGGCCAATAAGTTGGCTCTTGTTCCGGGTTCTGGTTCCGATTCTTTCTCAACGGGTGTGGGTTTTGATCTCTCAAGTCAAGACGTCTCCTTGCCTTCAGCGGCCTTTTCTTCTGTGCTGGAAGTGGTGGGTTCTCCTGGCTGGTCGTCTAGTATGTCGATGGCTTCTCCGGCGGTTGTTGAGCTGCCCCCGGTCGGGTTTGCTTCAGTGGGGTCAGGTTTCTCGTCCCAATTAGCGTCCTCTAGTCGGGTGTCTTCTCCGGTGTCTCCATATTCTACCGGTGGTGCTTCTGGTCTGGTTGGGTCTCTATCCAAGCCGGGTGAGGTCTCTGCTATATCGGGTCCAGCACCTTCACTGGTCCCTCCCCTCTCTTATCCGGAGTTGCTGAGCTAGGGCCTTGGTTCACTTGCCCCGGATTTAGTTTTTGTCTTGTGTTCTTCGCAGCAAGCTTCTCCTGGTTCTCCCAGACTTGGAAAGCAGACTGTGGGTCAGCTTTTCATGGGTGTTTCCTCAGAGGTAGAAGAGTTGGGTGAACAACTTCATCTCTCGCTTCCCGTGATGTCGGATTCTGGGGCGCCTATCTATCCTTCGGAGTCTAAGTCGGGGATGAGGTATTCTTGGAAGCAAAGGATGGGTAGCTGAACAAGTTTTTGTTAGCTGAGTCTTTGGCGACGATCAATGCCTCTCCTCCTTCGTTGGGCCATCATCCTTCGCCACCTTTGGAGTCTGTGGCAATTAGGGAGCCTCCGGTCAACTTTTGTCGGCGTGGGTTCCTTCTTCCTTGTAGCCATTCCTCCCCGCCGGTTGAGGTGGGTGAATCTTTGTGGGAAGGGGTTTCCGAAGAGGTTGTAGGTTCTCCTGGGGCAGTGTTTGACGCTACGTTGTGCCTTCAAACTGTGAGGATTTCCTTTGAGGGGAACATAACAGGTTTTTTGGATGTCATAGCTCAAGTGGTTGAGGGGCAGCGTCTTGAGGTCCCAGTCTCCACTCCTAACGTTAAAGGGAATAGAGAATTTCATAACGTTGAGTGCGATACCAATTATGATGCAAGGAGTCTTGGTTCTACTCGGAGCAAAAGCAAGAGGGTTGTTGTGATGTAATGTTATAGAGGGTTTTTGGGTTTTCATTCGGGTGCTTTGGGTTTTCTGTTGTGGTTGGGTCTTTGTGGGTGTTTTTTTCTTGTTTCTCGTCTTTTTTGTTTTATCTTTTTTTTTATAAGAGAATTTCATTAAAAAAGTGTAAGGCGCCTCTAAGTACACAGGATGTATACACAGAAGCAACTCAGCTAGCCCACATAAAAAACCCAATAAAACCACAAGGAACCCACAAGAAAACCCCTAACAAGCATAATAGAAACCTTCACAAAACAAAAGAAACCCCCAATAGTAACCCCCGAATACAAAAAAAACCCTAAAAGCACCCAAACCAACCCCAAAAACCCCCCAACAAGACCTCCTAAACCCAAAAGAAGAAAAAAAAAACCCTAGAACCCGAGAAAAACCCCTCAAAATAATCCAAGCAAAAACCGAACCCAAGGAATGGCCCACAAACCCACCCAAGCACACAACTCTAAAACATAAGGCCCTTTCCTTTCCTACGCCTAGCGGAAGATTTAGCGTCGCCATAGTTGATAGAGCTATGCAGGTTTAGAAGCTCCCTCTTGCCTTTGGACTTTTGGCGCGATATCATCTTGTCACGCTGATATTCTTCTTCCATGGCATCCCGAATGGCCAACGCCTCGTCCCCAAAAGCGCCCTCTAACGCCCAATCCAAAGGCGAAACATCCCAAAGATCAACGTCCTCCTCCCATACCACAATCTCCCCGTTATGATCAAAACTGATCGGCCAATTCCGAGATTGGGAGAAATATTACCCTCAACAGGTGAAGAAATGGAACAACCTCTAGGAGGGGAGGAAGGCCCAACCATCCCAACATCGAAGACCTTCCGAGGTGAAGCGGGAGTAGCTGGCATCTTTGGGCGAGGGTTAAGAAACCCCTTTCTAAGAATGCTCGTCTTCACTGGAGACTCTGCAACCTTCTTCGTTGGAGGCTCTACAACCGCAACCTTATTAAAAGCTAAGTCGGCAACCAACTTCGAGGCTTTCAGGGAATCTGATAGAAGCGCATCGTTTCACTTCAACGAAACCCCTTCCCTAAGTATCCTTGCCTTCTTGATATAACTTTGAAATGGCTTCGAGACCACAGGGAAAGAAGAGCGCAACTTCTCTCCCAACTCAATGGCTCCAATGGAAGGAGGGGTCGTGAGTTGAGAGACCGTCCGAGAAGCAACATCAGGATTGCACCGCAGAGGAGGGGACACCTGAGCCGGCAAGGGGGGAAACCCGAAAGGCTTAGGGGCAGTAACCCGGCTAGGAACTACCTTCAAACAGCTAGACCCTCCCCCCAATAAGGAAAATGGCACCGGAAAAACCCCTGGAACAGCCGTCACCGGCACCGGCGCCGGAAGAGCAGGAGAGACCCTAGGGCTGCGAAATCCTCCCCCGGAGAAGGAACCTCCAAACCCCCAGGAGGATGACGATCCAGAGAGAACCCAGGAGAAGACGTCCGAACTGGAGAAGCGCCTGGAACAGCCGGCGACGAAGGCTCCGGCCGAAGAAGAGCAAGAGACGGCGCCGGAAAAGGAGACGCCCCTGGAGCTACTAGACCCTCCCCCGACGAAGGAACCACCAAACCCCCAGGAGGAGGCCGAATGAGAGACAACCCAGAAAAAGACTCTGGCGTCAACTCCGGCAAGATTCTCGATGAACGGGATTTAGGTTTCGGCAAGAGTAGGGCCAAACGAAAACCAGAACGTTTTCGACCTAGGCCAAACCCGACAAACCGGCCCAAAAAATTCTTAATAGCCCGACCCAAGACCACTTTCAAATCGTTGACCAGCTTGCTCCACGTGCGCAACATCGAAAATTCGAAATTCGAATTTGAACTTGGAGACGGCTTTTTACACAGCGATTCAAACAACCGGTCTTTTACCAACGGGTCAGAAGGACGAGACTCCAAGGCGAAACAACCCACCGCTGAGCTCAGGACTTGCTCAGCATGACTCGTCGCCAGGAGGGGAACAAGAGCATCCGGCTCCTCCGACGAAGCCCTCAACCCGGAACGATGATCCCCCACGAAGGGCAACTTTTTCACAGTGGTGGACGGAACCGAGCACAACACCTCCGCAAAGGATGGTCCCGTCCACTTTGAAACCAAACCCAAACTCAGCCCTAAAACCTTCGCATCTTTCTTGGTCAACGAAGACGAGGAACCTAGCCCTGTACCCACCGTAGCAGAGAGGAAATCGACAGCCTTACTCAACTCTCCAGAGAATTTCTGCCATCCCCTCCTTCCACGACCCTCAGGGATGAAGATGAACCCTTTCCGACCGCCCAGCCCAAAGGTTGTCGCCTCTAAGAAGCGCCCAGCTTTTTTGTTTTATCTGTTTTTACGTCCTTTTGTATACTCCCTATATCCTCAGGGGCACTTTCATCTTTTATAAAATTTCTCTTATAAAAAAATAAAAAATTTAAAATTTATAAAAATAAAAAAAAATAAAAAAATAAAAAGATTAGTCCTACGTGTCAGAAGAGTGGGAAAACCGTTGACCACCTCCTACTCCATTGCAAGATAGTCAATGCCTTATGGATCTCGATTTTGGTTTTATTCGGTTTAGTGTATGTCATGCCTCGTCAAGAGAGTGATCTCGCTTGTTGGAGATGGCAGTTTGGTAGTCCTCATAGTTAAGCTATTTGGAAGATGATTTTGATCTGTATGATTGATGTGGGTATTTTGAGAGAAAGAAATGACAGGAGCTTTGAAGACAATAAGAAGACGGTCGCAGAGCTAAAGGCCTTCTTTTTCTATACCCTTTTTCCAGTGGATGGTTGCCTATGATGGTTTTCATGACTTGTTCTACTTTTTTTATTTTTCTAATTAGGTGTTTCTCTTGTATACTTCATGTGCACATGGCTACGCTCTTTAGTTTTTAATGAAATTGTTTACTTATCAAAAAAAAAAAAACTTTCAGATACACAAGATCTTGGAATAGCTTCAAATCATTCTTTATAGGCTATTACTTCAATCTACACATTCCAATTTACTTAATCATTCTGTTCTAATGAATAAGACGTAGCAAAATATTTTCATGGATAACATCAAGTTATTGGGCTTGTTTGGCAAAGACATATACAGAACAGAACAGAGTAGTGGATTGTTAATTTTGGAATTAGTAAAAAGTGATTGTGATATAAAAAGGTGAAAAAGTTTTGTTTTGTAGTGAATTTTTTTATTTGAATAGTAATAAAAAATTATTGATGTGATATAAAAAGTGAAAAAAGTGAGAATGTTTTGATGTTGATTGGTAGTAGGAAATATAAAAAAGTAAAAGAAAAAGTACATGAACAGTACACGCATTACTGTGTACTGTTATGTAACTTAACAAACAAGGCCATTGTTTTCTTACCAAACAGCTATTGGAAATGTTCAATGTTATCAAAAGAGCAAGTCCATATTTTGGTGATAAAAATTCTACTTAAAAACATTATTTTATATTTTATAATTGACATAAAAATAAAAAATAAAAAAATCAGGTGCTTCCTATCATGCCATCAAAAGTAAAATGCCT
The DNA here is from genome assembly GCA_028654335.1 of Alnus rubra. NCBI lineage: Eukaryota > Viridiplantae > Streptophyta > Magnoliopsida > Fagales > Betulaceae > Alnus > Alnus rubra. The sequence continues at coordinate 1,298,116 of JAJPGS010000438.1, read as the reverse complement.
CAAGTTGTGGAAAAATGCTTTAGTAGATGAAAATGAAATTTCCACCCACCTCAAAGTAAAAGACACACTCACACGAGCATAAAATACATAAGCAGTGCAGCTAACCTTATCCGTGGCAGCCTGTTCAATGACTGCACAACCGAGATCAAGGTTGTCATTGGTAACAAGTTGTACAGCTTGTTCTAGAAGTTCACTCGCAATACTCAGACCCTGAAGTGAATTCCTTAGCTGACTTGATATTGACCCTCGTAAGGGTTCCTAGCAGAAACCACAAACCAAAGTTAACACCAGAAAATAAAAGCATACATTCTAAAAGATATGTACCATTGAATCACAAAGATATTGTTTTACAATCCAAAACCAAACAGGATAAATAAAATCCCAAATTTAAGTGTGAGACATACTTTGCATGTTACATGAGCAAGACTTCCCGCCAGACTCGCTACCATCAAGTGTGCTGCATTAAATATGCGCGTCTCATCCGATTCCATGGCATAGTCCTGCCATTGTATTTGAATAAAGTAAGTGCCAATAGATACAACCGTAGCAACTAGAAAGCTTTGCTGACAAGGGCATCTTATGATTCCAGATAGTTTTATTGTTCTGCCATTGCAAGGTGAAAGAGGCTTATGCAAGAGTTTTAACAGTTTAAAAAAACATTTACCCTTACAACAGATGAAAGCGTCCTTACAAAAGAAAGGTGATGAGTTAAATCAATCAGATATGTTGATGCAGAGGGCAAGTGCAAGGATTTAGAAACAATCTTCAGAACTGAAGCTGAAACTGATACTTGAACTACAACAGGATTATAAAGTACCAAATATGGTAATAAATAAATTTAAAAGGCTGATTCAGGAAGTGGTCTGATGGTGAAATTTTTTCGCTTTCTTTGTTGTTGTTATGAATAGTAAGGAATATAGAGATTTAGAGGAAAGTAAAACTTGATTACTACAAAGACAAACATATATGAAATGTAGCTCAAGTACAAGTGCTAATAGAACTGGCAAAAGACAAATATATTGAACCAGTTACCCATAAGAAAGCTTGAGATTAGAGATGGAAAGCTTCAAGATACGATGATCGAACTGGAAAAATGCTCCTAAATATTACGTTGTCTATCAAGAAAAAGGGATCATTCTACAAAATGATAAGGCCAGCTCTAATTTATGGAACAACATGCTGAGCAGTCCAGATACTAAATGCCAAACAGATAAGAAAAGTGGAAACACAGAAACAGAATGGATAAGCGCAACAAAATGACTCGAAAAAAAATAAAAATACATCATAGAAGTTAAAGGTGGCAACAATTAAGGAAGATGCAGGGACGCCATCAAAGATGAGTATTTGTATGGAAGAGCAATTAATGCATCACTTATATGAAGAGATTATTTTCAAGTTGAACGTGCTTCAAGGAAAAGATGACGATGGGACATGGCAGTGAGAAAAGAGACAAGATTGATTAGAGTACGGACCTTACTATAGCAAAAAAGCAAATGGATAAACACAATTAGTGCCACATAAAGATTCATTGTGCTGCGTTAACAAACCTTTAAAACAAGCTCCTTTGTTGTTTGAGTTGCTATAGATACACTGCGCTGAACAATACCAGATACTATCTCTTTAATAGCTCTGTCCATCGCAATTGGAACCACTCTGTAATGTATGAATGAGATGAGCTTGTCATAGAAGTGCTAAGTACTTTACTCAACATGCAGTAAAAGAATTTTTAGCTTCAAACCTCTGAAAATGCAGGTGTAAGCCCAAAGCACTGAGCTTCTGGTTGATAATAACATGAGTTCCAATGTTAGGTATTGGTGCAGGAAGCTACAAACAACAGAAGAACCAGATAAATAGTTAAAAATAGATGTTCTACCTTGTTAAAATAAAACATAATTCTATTCTTACTAAACGCAAGGAAGAAAATGCAGCCACACCTGAGTAAGAGAAAACGGTGACTGTGATGGAGTGGCTTGCAAGAGTCCTTGCGCAGAAGGGAGCTGATCAGCTAATCCTAAAGCTGATAGTTTTTCATCCTCCATCAATGTACCAGAAGGGAGATGAAGAGAAGCAGCATACTGAAAAACCAAATTCATGAGAACTTAAGGATACAGACCACCAAACTAATTCGAACTCAACGATACAGAGAACACAAACATAGACAATAGACAGAAGAAAAAGTAGGGAGTGTCATAACGATCTCCAAAAATCTCTAAACAAACAAACCTGAGATAATAAATGTGTGTGGCCACCAGAATTAGGTGTACTAGCAACCTCAAGCGGTAGCTCAACTTGGTTCACTGGAGGTACCATTCCTGATTTAATTTCAGCAACTAACTGCGGTTGGGATGCTCCAACATCTTTGTTAGAAAAATCAGGATTCCCTTCAACTTCCCTTTTGCGATCCTTGAGAAGAGAAGTCGGTGTAACATCCTTCATATCAACACCCAGGTTCTTGAATAGGACCTGAAATGGCAAGAGGAAGAAATATCAATAGCTAAAAGAGACAACATTATATCAGGCAGGCTTCAACAATGAAATAATTATATGTCTACCTCAATATCAAACTTGAGATTCATTTTCAAGTTTGGCATTGAATATATCTCGGCAAGTAACCCAAGAATGCCCATGGTCCAAGGATTGGGAGGTTGATATGCAAGACTATTTTGGCATGGTTCCAAAACCTGCAGCAAGAAGTGGATGGTTAAGATCACAGCACCAAAGTTCAGAGCAAAAGTTAGCAATTATCAGCATAACCATACCTTAGAAGTAAATGGTATTACTGCAATCATCAATCCCTTCTCATATGCCTGTCCCCACCAACCCAAGATGAACAAAAAAAGTCAAAAATCAAATCATAAAATATATATCATATGATTCTCAAGAGCACCTGAAAGATTGTTTTTTTATAAGTAATAGAAATTTATTAAAAAGCGAGAGAGCGCAACCCAAGTACACATTAAATATACAAGAAAGACACCTAACCAGAGAAGCCTGAAAGATAACAAAAGAAAATCTACTGTGGCATAACCATAATCAAGAAGACAGCATTAATCAAATTATCACCTCAATAATCAAAGATTTAGGATCAATCTCACGAGCCCGTAAGACCTGATTCCTCCCAATTGTTAACTTCCCAAGCCAACTACCTAAGTTTTTTAGCAATGATCGCTCTTCGGAACTTGACTTTATAAGCTCTGATCCTAAGAGAACCTGGGAAAAAAAAAAGTAGATTCCAAAAGTTATGACACCATTAGCTACATCCAAATGCATAAATAAATTAGTTATAGGACAAAAACCTTGCAGTTCTCATATGTGGCTTGAACAATCTCTTTATTCAAAGCCTTTGAATTGACCTTGTCCAGGAACTTCAAATACAAGTCATGAAAATTCGGCTCAATGCTTGCTCTGTCAAGGAATAGGTAGAATGTGATATGTGATAGGAAATAATGTGAACCTGACAAAAAGGCAGCTGCAAGGTGTGCGTACAAGTATGTGTATAAATGAGTGTGTATATATATAGATCTGTGCGTGTGAATTCACAGGTCATTGAAAATCCAGCTGAATGCTTTCCCATTAACTAGTTGGGAGACATTTATAAAGGACTGGACAATGATAAAGACGATCACAACAAACTACTCTATGGCGTAACCCCTACGCATAACTGTATGAAAAGGGGCCCCAAAAAAATATAATATAAAAAGGAAGCTTTTACGATTAGCATAAACAAAGTTATAAGTTCAGGCAGCATGTTTCTAATATGTGCTTTTCTACAAATGCAGACATAAATATAATCACAAAGTTTCTAACCTTTTCATAACCATATATTGTGCAAACCAGGGATAGTACAGATCCTTAAAAATTTCAGTGAATTCTTTTCCCTTGGCTTCAATATTTGCAACTGAGATATTATTTATAATAAAAGATACTTTGTCTTGAATCTCTGATGCTGGAGCCTGTAAACAAAGAATAGACACAAAAAAATTAGAAAACAAGACCATATGCACAAATAGGATGACAAACCAAAAATTTCAACGGTAACTTTTCCATTGTGCAATCCTCATTGTTCCCATGATATTTCAACAGGATGATCACGTGAACCAAGCCCTTCTACTGAAAATGTGAACTTAGGGCTCATATAGTAAAAAAAGAGACTAACAGAAGGATCAAAACCCTATAATTCATTTATCAAGCGAACTGCCAGCATTGGAACAATGTATAAAGACAGTTACTTCCATATTATTGTGAGAGAGAGAGAGAGAGAGAGATAGAGAGTAGGCCATAGGGATGAGCTTAACTGTATGGAGTGCCCTGAACTATAGACTGTCAAAGTCCCAATTATCAATCTTTGACACATACTAGGTCAACTAGAATAAAATTAACAACGGAAGAAAACTCCTCTCTCCTAAAAAACGCTCTCTCCTCTCTCCTCTCAATTCTCTTTTTCTCTCTCTACCCTAGCGGTGGAGCGTCAAGGCGTGTCATGCTAGGGTTCTACTTCGTTTCGTCATATCAGAGCTCGGCTGTTTTGCGGGGTTCAAGTTTTTGCAATGGAGGAGCATCTCCAAACTGTTCTATTTAGATAATGAAGGTTTTATTTTTTAACTGTTGAGGCTTGCGTCTGGGTGCTCTTCTTCTCCGGTGATGTACCGTTTTTCTTCTAGGAAGGCCGCGTGAGGTTGGGTATGGAGAACCGTGTCTTCGTGGAGGCCAAATCTTTCTCCTTTTCGGTGGGAACAGGTAAGCCGGAGCTAAGGCTAGAGGAAAGGAGGAAAGGCTTTGTTGCGGTTGTCTCCTTGGGCCCGAGGTGTGTAGCCTGGTTGATCAAGACGGTTGAAGAGGTGTTGTGGAGTACTAGAGCCGAGGAATTCGTCAGAACAACCTGGGAGGCTTCAAATGTCGTCACCCTCAAGAGGGAAGGCAACAAGGCCGAGCGATTTTTGGAGGTAGCGGCTCAAGTTGTGGGATGCCTGAGAGGGTTTATTTTACTGCCGGAAGGTCGTGAAGGAGGGGTTGGAGTAGATTTTTTTTTATACGTAAGAAAATTTCATTAAAAAAACGTAAGGCGCCTCTAATACACAGGAAGTATACACATGGACAACTCAGCTAGCCCACATAAAAAACTCAAGAAAACCCACAGGAAACTACAAACCCACAGAGAGCTGAGCAAGGTAATGGCTTTTTTGAAGCCATGAGAGGACCTCCTCCTTCCGGTCTTGGTCCTTGACTGGGGCTGTTTCTTGAGCCACAGGCGGAGGAGGCATCTATGACGTCACTAATTCATCCCTTGGGTTTAGTCGATGGAGACGGGACTGGTCGTGCTGCAGCCAATTCTTTACGTGATCCCGAAGATTGGGGCAGCGTTGCTCAGAGCAAGGAGGCATTGTATCCTCTCCTTTGGCCGTGGAAGGGTGGCTTTGAGGACATGTTAGGGGATTTGGAATGGGTGATGGCTTTGTTTTGGGCTAGGTCGTGTGCCTAGTGGGGCCTTTTGGCAAGCACACCAGCCCAACCACAAGTCCAAGCCCACGGTTCAACTTGCTTACAAACGACCTTGTAAGCCCAACCCTGATATCAAGGATAAATCTGACCCAGCTCCAGAGACGCCGGTGGTGTCGTCGGAGGTTTGTTGAGGGTTGGTCTGGTCCCGAGGTTGTCAAAGACTTTGACGGAGGTTTCCCCGACGGCGGTGATTTTGGAGGGGCTTTCTGTTGATCTTGTCCGGTGAGGCACAGTGATGGGGGGATCTCCAAACCGGTGACAAGTTTTCTTCAGCCTGGTTTTCTTAACCCTCGGTCGCCGGTAGCCATGTGTCCGATCAAGGTAGCTTCAGGTATGGTCCCTCTTCCATCCGCTCCTACGGTTATTTCTGGGTTGGTTCCAGGAGGGCCTCGAGCTTTTGATTCGAGGGCAGAAGGGACTGCTAACCCCGTGCAACTCTAGAGTCATAAGATGAGGGTAGAAGGGACCTTGACCGCCGAGGCAATGTCTACCCCCGGAAGGTAAAAGACATAAGTGAGCTTCTAAATTTAGACTTCTCCATCAACTACAACACTAAAGGTGCATCCTCTAGGCGGGGGAAAGGCAAGTCTCACGCTTTCTAGCATTGAGGGCTCCAGGGGATTTTAGGTTTTGTTGTTTTGTGGGTTTTGGGTTTGAGTGCTTGTCGGGTTTTGGGTCTATGGGGTTTGAGTTTGAGGGCCTGGTTGGAGCTTCTTGTGTATACTGCGTGTGTGCTTAAGGCCGCCTTACCCTTTTCAATAAATTATTATTCATCAAAAAAAAAAAACTAGAATCAACCTAAAACAGAACCAACTCGCACGGAGCAAAAATGGAGGGTATAAAATATAGCAAACCAAAAGCATATAACCTCTGGTCAGATCTTACCACATAACCCAATCAGAAATCAGCAACTTCTATGCTGCTTTTAAGAGGTGAAAGCTGAAAGATTTCCGTACATTTTGTAGGAAAGGTAGCATAGATGCCAAACAAATCTGACCCCAATCAAGTCACATAATCTGTCCCAAAGATTATAGCTTGGGCATCCAATCAATAAATCCTCCAAACAAAGGTATCCAAGGCTTGCAAAGAAAATTTCGGGAGAGAATAAGGTGGGGAAGCCACTAGCTAGAAGGCTTCGCTTGCTCACTCCAACGACATAGGCCTTGTTTGGCAAATGCTTGTACAGAACAGAGTAGTGGGTTGTTAATTTTGGAATTAGTAAAAAGTGATGATGTGATATAAAGTAAAAAGAATTTGTATAGAAAAGTATGAAAGTTTTGTATTGTAGTGAATTTTTTTATTTAAATAGTAATAAAAAATTATTGATGTGATATAAAAAGTGATAATGTTTTGATGTTGATTGTTATTGAAAAATATGAAAAAGTGAGAAAAAGTACATGAATAGTATTTAAGCACTACTCTGTTCATGTTATGCCTTTGCCAAACAAGGCCATAGATTACACAGCAAAATGAGTAATAAGGACCTTTAAAGATTAGGGATTACTGCTATAAACAACTTTAAGGCTACAATATAACATGATCTCTTTTTTTTTACAAGTAATAAGCAATTTTATTAAAAAAGCGAAAGGCGCCCCAGTACACAGGCAGTATACAAGGAGCACTTACAAACCCAAAGCCCAAGAACAAGCCCAAAAACAGCAAAACGCACCAACAACACCCACAAAACCCGAAACGCCCCCAAAAAAAGACACCCACTACAACCAAAACCCAGAGGCACCCAAAGACCAAGCCTACTGAAGCCGACCGAAACCACAAGAGACACCCCAAAACCCAAGCCGACCGAAGCCGAACTACAAAGCAAAACCAAAAAGCAACGGAAAAACAACCCACAACCCGCCAAGGCCTACTTCACGTGAGTCTTGCCTCTCCTACGCCTAACAGGAATAAAATCGTCGCCATAATTGATGGAGCTATACAGATTCAGGAGCTCTCTCTTTCCTTTGGACTTCTGGCGCGCAATCATCTTATCCCGCTGAAATTCTTCTTCCATGGCATCTCGAATTGCCATAGCCTCCTCCCCAAAGTCCCCAGCCAACGCAACATCCTCATCCAACGCCCAATCCAAGGGTAATCCATCCCAAAATTCATCTTCCTCTTCCCAAGCCACAATCTCCCCGTTATGATCAAAACAGACAGGCCAATTCTTGGATTTGGAGAATCCATTTCCCTCAACAGAAAAAGGAATGATGCAACCACTCGGAGGGGAGGAAGGTCCTACCACCCCGACATCGATGACCTCCCGAGGCGAAGCGGAATGGCCTGAAACAATTGGGCGAGGGTTGAGAAACCCCTTCCTAAGCATGCCCTGCTTCACTGGAGACTTTACAACCTTTATCGCAGGAGGCTCAACAGTCAACACCTTATTGACAACAAGGCTAGCAGACAACTTCGAAGCTTCCAGATGGTCCAATAATAACCCATCATTCCATTTCACTGAGTGACCTACCCTAAACTCCCTAGCCCTCCTGATATAATGCTGAAAAGGTTTAAAATGCAGCAAGGGGAGGGAAGAACGAATCTTCATCCCCAACTTAGAAGCCCCTGAGAGAGAAGGAGCAGCAGCAGAGACGGAAGGCCCTGAACCACACGAGCTACTGGAAAAATTCGAACTCACTAACAGCCCAGTCGGAGCCGAAGGAGCAGCCAACGAAAAGGGAGGAGCCCCGCCAAACTCTGCAAGGTTTAAGCCCTTCAAAGAGCCAGGGGACTGAAAAACCTCCTCCGTCGGAGCAGAAGAGGAACCTCGCACAGAAGACACCGGAGAAGCAAGCACAGAAAACGCCGGGAAAAGAGAGGCCCACCCAGAAGACGCCGGAAAAGAGACCGGAGCAGAGAGCGACTGGACGGGACCTGCAGGAACTGCCGCCGACGACCACTCAATAGAAGGCGCCGAAGACACAGCCTCCGTGATGAGAGAGCGCTGAACGACTGGACCTGGAACCGCCGCCAAAGGCTACTCAACGAAGATGGCCGCCGAAGACAACGCCTCCGGGGGGAAAGAAAGCTGAACCAAACCTAGACAAGGACTCGAGCCCGGACCCGAGACCCGCCTTGAAACCGACTCAGGACCCGATTCAGCAGCCCTCTCAAAGGGCTTAGGCACCTTAGCCCCAGCCCGAAACCGGGACCCTTTGAAAGCAGACATGCACCTCTTAAGCATCCGGCCCGCTACAAAACCCAACCTTCTTTTAAGCCGAACAGAGGACTTCAAGCCCAATCTAAGCGGAACCCACAAGCCCAAAACAAAGCCTTGGAAAGGCGCCCAAGGATCTCTAGAATCTGCCCGAACCCTCCAGACACGCTATCCCTTTGCAGAGAAGAGTCACCCTCAACATCGGCTACCCCAGACACGCAAGCCGAACAACAGACGCAAACTCTGGAACTGAGACGCTCATCAACACAACGGTCCTTACCCAGGGGACCAGTCGCTTGCTTCTCCATGGCGGAGCAACCCGCTGGTGGCGGCTTCTTCTCCAAATCGCACCGACCCGAAATCAGCACCGGAGGCCGGCAACCCAAGACTGAGGCGGTAGCTCCCGAGCGCACCACCTCCGCGAACGACGGAGGACCTGATCCCTTTCCCTTCTTAACACCCGTCGGAGATGGGAGATGGGTCCAAAGTTAAGAGGGATTAGGGGAAGTTTTCAAGTCATACCAGATTTGTGGTGGGAGATGGGTCCAAAGTTAGATTCTGACATGCTTTGTAGTGTGGGGACAAGGCCTTTAAGGAAGCCTTTCTGATTTTATATGGTATTATGTGTGAAGGATGCTTTCGTAGCAGCTCACGTGGAGCTCTATGGTGGTTCCAATCGGTAGAACATTAGTTTTGTCAGAACGGCTCATGATTGAGAAGTTGATGTGTTTGCTTCCTTCTTTAGCTTCTTGTATCCAATCAAAAGGAGATGGGTAGGTGAAGACAAGTTTTGTTGGGGCACCTCTAAAAGAGGATTGTTTGATGTTAGATCTTTCTTCAGTATCTTGGGTTGTAAGGAGGCTTTATTTTCCATTAGAATAGTATTTGGCAAACAAAGGCTTCTTTAAGGGTGGCTTTTTTTCTTGGTCAATGGCCCTAAGAAAGATGCTTATCATGAACAATCTTAGAAACCAACATGTCATAGTGGTTGATAGGTGCTGCATGTGTAGGAGGAATGGGGAGTCTGTGGATCATCTTCTTTTCCATTGCGAGGCGTCGGGTGCTTTATGGAATGCCTTCTTCAATTGCTTTAGGCTTTCTTGGGTTATGCATACACGAATTATTGACTTGTATGCATGTTGGTGGACTGTTGGTAGCACTCGAAGTGCTGTTGTGTGTAAGATGGTGTCTTCTTGTCTTTTATGGTGTATTTGGGGGGAAATGAATGATAAGAGTTTTGAAGATCACAAGAGGACGATGAGGAGCTTAAGTTTTCTTTCTTCAATACTCTTTATTTGTAGACAACTACTTATGTTTCTCCTTTGGTTCTAAGTTTTCATGATTTTCTTGTTCTTTTTTCTTCTTCTAGCTAGGTGTTTTCTCTTGTATACTTCATGTGTGTATTTGAGGGCGCCTTAAACTTTTAATGATATCTCGATTACTAAGTACAGATTGCATTTTTTTTTTATAAGTAAGAGACTAAGTACAGATTGTATTTAGAGAGTGAGAGGCCAAGAATGCTAAACCAAACATGGCATATCTAGAGTACCAGAAATCACACCTTTCATATCAGCACAAACACAGTTTGCCTCGACTACCAGACCAACATTGTGAGTGTCAAAATTAACTTAACCCGATTGAAGAATTCAGAACTTAGTTGCACTTGAAATACATGAAAACTAACTTGGATGATATAATAATGGACATGAATATTAATCTTATAATAATGGAAGCACATATATGACACACTGCCAAGATAAAATATATCAAACAAGGGAAAGTCTCCAAGCACAAAATTTCAAAAAACATAAATAGTTTCAAACTGCCATTGTAGTACACATATTGTCAAATGCTAAATATGTTGCAAATCTTCAACTAAACCTAACATGCATTGGGCTTGCACCACCTGAACATTTTTCAGTAGAAGTTACAGAATGTGGAATGGAGTACCTCTATGGGAGTTTCTCTTTTCTCGGCCGCAGCAACAAGTGTTTCAATGTTTAGAGCAGAGCCAAATCCTGTAAAATTACATTACATAAGTATGACTAAAGTGATGATGCATTTAGCTAAAACAAAGACCTAATAGCATATTGCAACTTATAAAGAAGAAAGCATTATGTATTAAGTAAAAGAAAATTACTGGTAGAAGTAACTGCTCGAGGAGGACGAACAAAACCAGATGAAGAAGAAAGCATTGGCGGAGCACTTACAGCATTCTGTAACTGCAATTTTTTTAGCAATAGAAGGAACAGTGCTTAGAAGGGGAATAAAAATGATACAGAAGAGTGCTGGCCAGAAGGGAAGAGAGAGAGAATGGGAGTTACCTTCTGAATACTAGAAGCATCACCTAAATGAACAGCTGAAGATTGCCCTACAGAAGATAAGAGTGGTTTCCCGTCATTAGATGATGCTACAGCTGCTTTATGACGGTCCTCAAGACTTTCACTTCTCGGTTGAAGCTGCAGTGGGGACGAAAGTTGCTGCCCAGGTTGTATGATGCTAGAGCTATTTAACTGCAGTCATGACACAGCATATAAAAACAAAAAGCATTTATTATTCATTACACAAATCAACTGAATAGCTGGTTTAGCTAAGTGAAAGGGTCCCTCAGTTCATACTCAACACATTATGGTCGATAATGCATTATAGAGAATGAATTACTAGGAATTGAATTTGTTTGATTGATTGAAACATCCCCAAACAATCCATTCTCCAATTTGTATAGAATTTTTCCAAACCTAATTTTGCAAATCGGAATAGCCCTATGGAAGTCTACTCCTCTTTAACTTTATTTTCAATTTAGTTCAGATGCATGACACAGGTCAAGAGACAATCACTATATACCTCCAGATTTCCTGAGGTAGCCTGAGCGGAGCCATGGTGATTAACAACAGAAGCATGGCTGCCTCCATCCGTGTCTGAATGGCCTGATGAAATCCTCGCAAGAGCCTGCTCGATGAAAGCAACAATATCTGAATGAGTTCCACGTAGATGGGATATCTGTAAGATATGATTGCAATATTGTGGCCACTCAATCAGACGATCTACAAACTGCTCCAAAGCCAGAGTCCCAAACACAAACATCTGCACAAAAATAAACCACCATTAATATCATATAACAAAAACCGATGAAAGAAAAGTCACTCAATGAGAAATGATACCAACTTTTGAATCTGCAGGTTTGCGTAATGCATCTAAAACACCACGCAGAGCAATCCCAAGTGTGAGATGAGTTACAAGCTGGTGCTTGATAACAGAGCCTGAGATATGGTTAAGAACCATGGTGATAAAGCAAAAGAAAAATCAATTTATAGACATATAACAGCTCTAACAATGTAAAAAGGTGTCTTAATAATCCAAAAGCTGAATAACATACATCATTGCAATTAAAATCGGGTTAAAAATATATTTGATGAAGTCGATGTACAGCTGAAGACATGAAAAACAAAATACAACTTGCATATATCATATAAATCCAAATTGCATAACCATATAGAACTGAGCACATTCAACACAGTCACCATTAGAAGATACTACTACTGAAGAGACATGATTCACCAGAGTAGTGAGTCAAGGAATTTCTAACAATGTAGTGACTCCTACGCTGTAGTTAATTGTCACCATAAGGACAAAGAGAGGGTGTTTTCAGAAACTGATGATCTTCAACTTTCAAGGAGGTTCTACTAAAAAAGACAGCTACATGTGGGAAGTAGGCCTCAAATTCTGATATCTCTCTGGTATGTGCTAAAGTTAAATCTGTCGGAATACATCCTCAAGATATGAGTAGAGTAAATGCAAATGTTATTGCTGCAGATTATCATAGCAAAAGTCCAAAGACAAAAGGCATGGTTTTATTCACAAGACCCTTTACTGGAAATGAGATATGCACAACAAGGCAGATTTCTCTCTCTCTCTCTCTCTCCAAAGACAAAAGGCATGGTTTTATTCACAAGAGGAATGATGCCAAAATTTGAAAGTGCTCGTGTAGAATTAACTCAAGCTGTTTCAATGTGGTTAATCGGAGTACAATAAGAGGATATGAAGTTAGCAAATTTTATTATGTATGTATGTAACAGTTTTTTTTTTCTCCGAGTAAAAAGGGAAAGGGTCATTATAGTTGAGTTAAGAGTCATCTACAAATTTTATTATGAAACTCACCAAACAGAACTGCAGCAATTTTGAGCTGCCTCTCGGGATACTTGGGGAAGAATCTGTACTCCTCGAACAGATTTGCAATCATGCACTCAAAAATTAATTGTTCCCTGTCAGATGGTGCGTAAGACCCTTGAAATGTTAATTCCAAATTAGAAAGAAAATAAAATTTAATGTGAAAACAGGTGACAACAGAAGATTTGAGCAAAAAGTTCCCTTAAATAGATTTTACCCATTTTGGAAAATAATAAATTGGCACAACAAAATTCCAAAGACAAAAAAAACCCACTTAGACCTCATTTTCCTAAGGCTAAAACATGGAAAGACAATTAGTCTTGATGGGAACATGCCATCAGATGTATAAGAACGGATAGCCATATCTCAGTCGGGTAAAAGTACCATGACAAAGACAGAGTAAGCTTTCAAAACCTGGAAGGGTATCTAATAGTACAAGAATAGTCAGAGATACCAAGTAACCAGGTGAAAAAGATTTAACAGGTATTACACCTTCTCACAGAGGATTCCTTGAATCGAGCAAGCATTTGAACCATTGCTTCAATGGTCAACTGACCAGAAAACATCTGATGGAAGTAAGAGTTTGCTTCAGCCTCAATATCATCTGCATATCCATCAGACGTTGAAGAATCTGTAGCCCCACCATTCTGCAACCTTGGATTAGAATCCATAGTTGTTGCATGCAGCTTTTCCACCTCTTCAGCAAGCTGACTAGAGCTAATCAAGCCTGTATGAACTTTAAGGACCTGCAGTAAAAAAATACAGAACAAAGTTCCAGATAATCGAGAACAATACTGCATGTGGATTGACAGATTGACCAAGTTGCAGAAGAAGAACCTTCAAGAAGGTAGAACTAGTCTCTACATAGAGATTCAAGACGGCACCAGAATGATGGAATGTTTTGGTGGAAAAATCCTGTGATCCACCAAACTGAATATCCTTCAAGAAGCTGAGGCACTCCTGAAAGGTCAAACTATGCATGTAAACCATATTTTTCATACAGTAGCTACAAATGTTTTTACTAATAACAAAAATAAAGGCTCTGTTTGTTAAGATTCTTGTTTTTTGTCTTTTGTTTTCTCTTCTCGAAACAAAAACATTAACAAATAACCCAAAGACAAAATACTCCTAAAAACACAAAAATTGTTTTCACATTTATGTCACATTAGAACTCTTTTTCAAACCAAAAACAAAAATCACACTCCAAAACACATTAACAAACAGAGATAAAACTTCTTCGTCCTAATGTCACTTTTTGCTTTCCTTTTGGGATGTTCCAAAATGAGCACCATTTTCAACAAGTCAAAGTACTTACTTCCCATATTACCCCTACCTATTCAAAAAAACCAACCAGTTACATTAGCCAACCTCTAATTGAGGGTCAAGGGCATTTAAAAAAATTATTGCACTTATTAATCTTTACAAAAAAAAAAAAAAAATTGTAACATTTGAAACCAAGATATTCATTTTTGGTATAGAGGGGGATATTTAAAATGTACCAAAACGTGGCATTCTCACAGTTATCTGCACTATATAAAAGGCAGCAGATGCAGGGGCAACCAATTATTACCTCAAAGAAATTATCTTTATATGTATTTAAATTATAACTGAGCCACTTCTCAAGGTCTACAAGTTCTTTTCTTGACGCAAGAGCTGCCAATCTGATGCCATAAGAAGAAGGAACCATATCTAACACTGCTGATACAATCTGCATAGTGGATAAGAGCAATGAGTACAGAAACAGGAGATATAAATAATCTAGTAATGCCAAAAGCATTAGACATACAAAAGGGTATATCCGGATAAAAGAAGTTCCAAAAAATGAAAAACTAAAGCACAATGGAAACTTCACAAAATCAGACAGTATTTCGTGTTCTTTGAGGAGATCATCAGACTGATACTACAACCATATTGTTTAACTTTTGAGTTTATAAGCAATATAATGTGACACACAAACAGGAAGGCAATCAACCATGAGTTCACTCAAAATTTACCTTTAGCTCTTGGCAGATCTCCAATATTCTAGTCATGCAGTCTGGATCAAAGTTGATAGAATCTATAAATCCCCGCAACACCAAATTGGGATTAACATGCCAGAGGTGAAGAATCATTCCACTATTCATGGCATTTTTTACTATAACGGGGAAAACATTAAAGGACACTTCAAACTGGAGGAGGTTATAAGCAGTCTGCATAACACATGCAAAATTTATTAACCAATAAAGAAGATTTGAAAACTGATGAAAACCATCAACGAATGAATAAAAAAAACAAACAAAAGTACATTAACGTGTGCCATCCCAAGAAGTAAGACTTCAGGACAGTGTTTAATAGGATATTCAATGATCAACCGAACAGAAGTGGCATGACCCCTCTCAGCTAGTTGACATAGCACATCCAAAAGGTCAAGACACAACCACGCATGATTAGCATGTCCAAGTTGCAGCTTATGGCCATGCACTGCATCAATATCGGCCTGCAACAACTATCAGTTATTCACAACAATCAAAAAGAGATAGCGTGAGGAAAGAAGTAACAATTGGATACATATGGCATCATACCAGCTGCCTTGCAGAATGGGCAAATGTAAATACTTCTGGTGGTGCTGAAACAGCATATTTAAGAAAAGATAGCTGACCCTCGGTATTCTTCCAAACAGAGCCACAAATGGCATGAAGAGGGAATGGCTCCTGCATAGCTCAATCCAAAGATTCAGAACTAACATGTTTCTCATATGAAATTCAAATATTTATCTTACAACATATCTGATGTGCCTGCAACTCTGCACATGTACTAAAAAAATACCTGGCACGCGCGCTTATATACAGTCATAAAAAACGAGAATGCCTCCTGATTAGGAAAGCAGAACCCCTCATGGTCCATATTTTCAATAACTCGTACCCAATTGGTATCAGGAGCCTGTATTCAGCATACATACTTAGGTACAAAGGACACATATACAAACTAGCAATCATTACAATTTAAAAAAAAAAATGTAGCAAAAAGAACAAAAAATAAACTCACAAGTTGCTTGATTGCATCTATGAGAACATCAATATTCCAGGAGTTCAAGGATTGCAGATCAGACAAAGTGCTGCAACCAAGAGCCAAGTTAAACGTTGAAAGCATGTTCTGATTGTCCTCAAGACCAGCTTGAGTGCGGGCAATTGTGCCAAGTATTTTAGACAGAGTAATCTCGGTCAGTGGCAAGAACAGAGATAAAATCTCTTTGCACTGTGATGCATTAACTGTGCACCCATAACCTAGTTCCTTCATAATATCCCCCATGCTCATTTCCTTCTCCATTTCTGCTAAAATAGAATCAAAATCATCTTCTGCACAGTCATGGAACAAATCCATATTCCTGTTGCAAAAATAACAATTAAAGTTATTAAATAGATGATACCTTTCAAATCAATAAACAAATGGACAGGGCAGCTTTTTAATCAACTGCACAACTATTCTAGAAGAAATAAAATTAGAGAAAGATTGTCACCTTAGAAAATTGGCCTCACGCAATTCATCTGAAAGAAATGGAGTTAAAACAAATGGGGCAACATCATTCGACTGCACAAAAGATAACATCTGCATAAAGGAATCTACATGCTTGGAAAGGGCCTCAGACCGCTGGAGGAACATAACAATGTTCTGAATTCGCTCAGAAGAGTTCAGTAAAACAGGATTGGCACACAATTCCTCAATCTGAGCCATACAAAAACTTTTGCCTAGATAACCAAAAAAAAATCCCCTATTAAAAGGTGCAATGCAAACACACGACAATAAGTGCAAAGGGAACATACCACGCACGAATGCATTCTGGCATCCAGATTTTACTTCCACTTGAAATTGAAACTTACCACTCATTCTGGCTTCAAGGTTTTCAGAATCTGATAGAGCAAGACCAATGGCAATTTTTTCAGACACAGACAGGTGCAGTGCATCAGAGAAATTCTCTAGTGTTCCTTCATTGATCTCTGTGTTCCTTAGTGACTCAAAAAACACTGTGCTGAAATTTGGTTTGTCCAACAGGTATCTAAAAATTGATGCAACAACTGATTCCAGCTGCATGTTCTTTGAGTCTGTGCCAAAAAAGTTCAGTTGATCCATGCATGTTTGGAGCAGCATAATGCTTCCCTCAACTCCATATTCAACAAACTGCCAAAAAGAAATAGACCATATCAGCTCGTTATCCATTGAAATGCATAGACTTTTTTTATTTTTTTATTCTTATGATAAGTTCATTGAAATGCATAGATGAAACTCATAAAACCTTATTCCAATTAATTTGGATCTGCTTTATGAATTTCTTTTAATACTTGAACAGACTATCATCACTTCCAAATTTATCTTGAGTAAAAATATAAGAAATTAACTGTTTACAGAGGCTTGACTAGCAGTTACACAGGCCATAAATTTCAGAAACCCCCTCAAAATGGGAGTGTAAAAGATAAAAATAAAATAAATAAATGATTGCCAGCAAAGTTATGTCTGAAATATACTGCATAATAGAAATCAAGTTTTTAATGATTGCCAGCAAATTTATGTCTGGAATATACTGCATAATAGAAATCAAGTTAACAGATATTACATATAATTACCAGTTTCCTAAGGAATGGACCTGGTGCTAAGGTTTGAACCTCATCAATTATTTAGAACCAAGGCATAAAAAAATAAAAAATACACGCAAAGACCTATTGGAGCTCATTATCGCCTTCACCTATGAATTCAATAGATAAATCCACTAGCACAACAACCTTAAAAGGAAGTAGGGGACAGAAATGATGTTTATAATATCTGATTCAGCAGTAATTCAACTCACACAAGCATGTCTTTTACACACTTTTATCTATCTTGGATTAAAAGCTTTATAGCTTCTTCCTTTCCTTATTGCTAGGAAAAGCAGCCCATAGTTGTCTTTTTTCATGCAGAACAAACTATGAAAACAAACAGCTCTTACAATTTACAAGGCCTGGTTGCTCAAACATCTTTCTTCCAACTACCATATATTCAAAAATTCAACATCATATTCCTTCTTTAAATAGTAAAAAGCCTCTCGCCACGGGGCATTTTTATTTAATACGTCTAGTGGGGAAAAAAAAAAAAAAAAAAGGCAGTTGAATTCTATTAATTGTATCCAACTTTAACCAACAAACCCAGAAACTATTTTGATAAAACATAAATATCTGTGCTTAGACTGCCTTTTTCCTGATATGTCAATGCATCTGAAATATACGAGAAGACCAAATTCATGCAAGGAATTATTTGACATAGCTTTAACTTTAAGAGATTCTAACCTAAAAAAAATCTTAATAAGATATAAGCATTCCTCTATGTCTAATGTGGCGTATTTGGAAAGAGCATAATGCTCAAAACTTCGAAGATTGTGAAAGGATAGTGTTTAGAGGTTTTTTTTTTATAAGTAATCGAGATATTATTAAAAGTGTAAGGCAACCCAAATGTACAAAAAGTATATAAGAGAAAATACCTAGCTAGAAGGAACAAAAAGAATAAGAAAATCATGATAACTAATCCCAAAAAAAAAAAACAAAAGCAACTGTCCAAAGATACAGAGTGTTGTGCGTCCAAAAATACAGTGTTAGAGTTAAAAGCCATTAAGCTCAAATCTCTCTATGTTTGGATGGTTGCTCATAATTGTTCTCTCTTTTCAAATTTCTTAGAATTTTTTTTGATAGGTAAGAAAAGATTTATTTTTCTTAGAATTTATTTTTTTAATAAGTATTCTTAGAATTTATTGATATGTGTTCTTCTTCATTTCCTTTTTAGTTGGATGTTTCTCTTGTATACTTGGGTTGCACGCCCTTTACATTTTTTAATGAGATTGGTTTACTAACCAAAAAAAAGATACATGCAGATTGTATCCATGGTGACTTTTCAGCTCAAAAGCCTGTATAAGTTACATTTCCGGTCAATCTTCTACCTTGTTTATCAATAACACCATAGAGTCACCCAGCTTTCTTCATTTTCTTTCTTTGTTTCATTTTCTCTTGCTCATTTTCAAGGACCAAGTATGAAACTTATGGTAATCAAGTAGTAGCAGTAGTTCCATTTTTCATTCTTCTAATAAAATCACTCTACTTTCTAAGGTTTAAAGACCCAATATCATTAGCAATCTAGTAATTCTCTATACCAAGAATGCATTCACGCAAATAACTTGTCTGAACCTATTAAATTTTTCAAAAGATTACTCAATCTTCCCTATCCTTCTTTGCTAGCATATCATCAAGTTTGTACTTCACGGGTTTATAATGCAATGTAGAGCATTGCACCGTATCACTCGTGGCAATACTATCCTTTCCTTACTCTAATGTCTTAGTGTCCAATACCACCTCCTATAAGGTCAGTACATTCAACTCTCAGATAATTGCTCTTGATGCACCTTGGTTTACTATGCAATGTAAAAGGTTGAATGGTGATTAGTATTAAACTCATACCATAACGATCCAGGATAAGCGCTAACTACACCTACGATATTACTCCAAAAAAAACTAATCAAGTCACAATTGGAGCTCCTTAAAATCATTTATAAAACTCAATTTCAACTAGTAAAAAACTAATGTGGAACTTAGCACTCAAACACTTTTATAATTCACCCACTCAATGTGGGCAATCCACCCACCCAATTTGACACTGACTAACTTTCTGAGGTGTCACATATACGATCTAATTAATCTACTTATTTGTTTTGGAAGGGGCTTGAGTTCCTAAATCACCAGTAAAATGAATCTAGAAGTAACACCACATAAATGTTCTATATAGGGCTATCATCGAGCCGAGTATTGAAATGTTCAAACTCTATTCATTTAATTTTTTTCGAACACGAACACGAACCAAACTCGAAATTATTACCGAGCTAGATAATTTGCTCAAGCTCGGCTCATTTATTTGTCAAACGAACTCGAACTTGTTCACGAGTTGCTCAATTAACTTATTCATTCCTTATATAAAATAAATATCATAATTGTTTATTTTTTTCGTAAATCCATACTAATTATTAGTTAATTAATTATTGTTAATATTTTATCATTCGAGTTAATTAAATAAATTAATTTCAATCTTAAATAGTCCAATCTCGAGTTTATATGTATGCTTTATAGTATGTATATCAATTCATTATGCGCGCTCGCGCGCACACACATATATCTATATCAAGACTCACAATAACAAAAATTCAAGTTATATCTCCTATATTAGAAAGAAAAATCATCTTTTCTTAAGATGTTCTAATTACGAAATTAAAATAATACTATAAAAAAATAATAAAAATGAAATTATATGAGCTTATACGAGTTGAGCCGAATTTATGAGTATAGCTCGTTTAATAATCAAGCCTAATTTTGTGTTCAGGATCATCTCATTTATTAAACGAACCAAATTTGAGTCGAGTTTATACGAGCGGGTTGTCGAACGGACTTGTTCATTTACAGCCCTAGTTCTATCCACAAATAGGGTCTTTGAACTCCACATATGGATTTAGATCAACTTCAAAGACAGATATCTTCCAAACCAATGAATTCAGACTTTGGGTACTTGAAAGTTTGCATGTTGAAATGAGTCATATATTTTTTTTTTTGATAAGTAATAAGTTGGTCTTATTAAAAGCGTAAGGCGCCCCTCAATACACCGGCAGTATACAAGAGAACGCACCTAGCTAGAAAGTGAAAAACGAACAAGAAATTCATCAAAGGTAAACGACAACGGTGACACAAAAGCCACCGTCCAAAGATACAACGTATGAAAAAGAGAAGCTAAAATTTCCTCCAAGGATCTCTCCAAGTCCTCAAAACACCTATCATTTCTTTCCTTCCAAACACACCAGAGAATGCATGTCGGCACCATCTTCCAAATAACAGCACTCCTAGGCCTACCAGCCGTCCACCAACACGCAAACAAGTCAAGGACTCTCAGAGGCATAACCCAAGATAGACCAAAACGAGAAAAAATAGCACTCCACATAGCGTATGCAACATCGCAGTGAAGGAGAAGGTGATCCACTGATTCCCCGCTTCTCTTGCACATGCAACATCTATCCACCACAATGGCATGCCTCTTCCTAAGGTTATCCCCCGTTAGGATCTTGCCTAGAGCCGCAGACCACGCGAAAAAAGCCGCCCGCGGAGGAGCCTGAGTCCGCCATACACTCTTCCAAGGAAAGTGACTTCTCACATCGCAAGCCAGAAAGCTAAAGAAAGACCCAACCTTGAACAAACCTTTTTTGGAAGGGGTCCACCACAATTTGTCTTCACTACCTCTATTAAAACTGACCGAGTGCAGTACCTGGAAAAACGCAGCAAAGGTATCCACTTCCCAATCATGCGCTTCTCTGAAAAAGCGCACGCTCCACTGATTGAAGCCACCCACAAGCTCCACATTATCCGCAACTGAAGCATCCTTCGCATGAGCAATTCCAAATAAAACAGGAAAAGCTTCCTTAAGAGTTGAGTTCCCACACCACAAATCATGCCAAAATTTTGTTCTAGCCCCACCTCCCACCTCAAATCTAGAGAATCCTACAAAATTCTTCCACCCTTTCCTGATGTTCTTCCATAACCCCACCCCAAAAGTACCTGTAGGCTCTAGGGAGCACCAACCTCCCCATAAACTTCCAAACTTTGAATCCACCGCTATTCTCCACCAAGCTTCCCTCTCAATCCCATAACGCCACAGCCATTTGCCTAATAGAGCCTTGTTAAACACCACCAGATTTCTAATACCCAACCCGCCTTCTGAAACTGGAGTGCACACTTTAGACCATTTCACCAAATGATACTTGAACTCATCACCAATTCCTCCCCAAAGGAAGTCTCGTTGTAGCTTCTCAATACGAGCACCTACACTTGCCAGGATAGGAAAAAGAGACAAAAAATACGTGGGCAAGTTGGAAAGAGTACTCTTGATGAGGGTAACTCTACCTCCCTTGGAAAGGTATAACCTTTTCCAGCTGGCCAACCGACGTTCAACCTTCTCAATAACACCATCCCAGATATGAATAGATTTGTAGGAAGCCCCCAACGGAAGGCCTAGATACTTCACCGGTAGATTAGCAACCCCACACCCTAGAATATCGGCAAGACCTTCCACTTGAACTACGTCTCCCACAGGGATTAAAGCTGACTTGGCCAAATTAACCTTCAAGCCCGAAGCAGCTTCAAACAGAAGAAAGAGGCTTCTAAGATAACGCAACTGAGCATGGCGAGCATTGCAGAAAACCAAAGTATCATCTGCAAATAACAAGTGTGAGAATGACACATTACCCACACTAAATCCTTCGAGTAAGCCCCCTCCTACCGCAGCTGAAATCATTCGGTTCAATGCCTCCATCACAAAAACAAACAAGAAGGGTGAGAGAGGATCCCCTTGTCTCAACCCACGAGAACTGCTGAAAAATCCATTAGGAGAGCCGTTAACCATCACTGAGAATCTCACAGAGGATATACAATGTTTTATCCAAGAGCACCATTTTTCCCCAAATCCACATCTCCTCAGTACAAACAAGAGAAAATCCCAATTAACATGATCATAAGCTTTTTCCAGATCCATTTTGCACATGACTCCAGGCTCCCCAGATCTTAATCTACTATCCAGACATTCATTAGCAATAAGTATTGGGTCCAAAATTTGTCTCCCCTTGACAAAGGCGCTTTGAGATTTAGAAATAACCTTTTTCCAAAACCGTCTTAAGTCTATTTGCTAGAACTTTGGCAATGATTTTGTAAACACCACCCACAAGACTAATAGGTCGAAAGTCTTTTAAATCGTTAGCACCTGGAATCTTCGGTATAAGAGAAATGAACGAAGTATTGAGGCTCTTTTCGAAAGAACCCCCGATAAAAAAACTCCCGAAACACCTCCATAATGTCCCCCCTCAAAACATCCCAACACTCTTTGAAGAAAGCCATAGAAAAGCCATCAGGACCTGGCGCCTTATCTCCTTCCATTGCTGAAACTACATTCCTGACCTCCTCTTCCTCAAAAGCTTTCTCCATCCAACTGGCCTCAGACTCTAGAATAGAATCAAAGGAGATACCCTCAACCGAAGGCCTCCACCTGCACTGCTCCGTAAACAGCTTCTTATAGAACTTGACGATGTGCACACCGATTTCTGACTGATCAGAGGATAGAGAGTCCCCTATCACTAAGGAGTTCAAAGAATTGTACCTTCTATTGGAATTGGCTATAGAATGAAAGAATTTAGTGCACTTATCCCCTTCCTTTAACCACAGCATCCTAGATTTCTGCCTCCAACTCACCTCCTCCAGAAGAGAACACTTCTCTAGCTCCCTGACAGTCTCAGCCTTTCTCAAGATCTCCTCTTCCCCTAATGCCCTTCTTTCTTCAATAGCATCGAAAGCCTGAATACCTTCAGTCAACTTCCTCTTGTTTTGCTCTATGTTGCCAAACACCTCATCGTTCCATTTCTTCAAATCCTGCTTCAAAGCCTTCAGCTTACACGCTAGAACAAAGCTAGACGAACCTTGGAACGAGTAAGAATCCCACCACTGTTTCACCAAACCCACGAGCCCTTCTTCCTTGAGCCACATGTTTTCAAACTTAAAAGGCCTTCTCCCTCTAGAAACATCGCCGCAATCCAGAAGTATCGGAAAATGATCCGAGATAAGGCGAGAGAGCCTCTTTTGCGAAACCAACGGAAACCGGGCTTCCCAATCATGTGACACTAGGAAGCGGTCAATCCTTGACCACATGGGAGGATCATGATCAATCGACCAAGTAGAGGTGCCTCCAGCTAGGGGAAGATCTACAAGTCTTTGGTCTGCAATAAAATCCGAAAACTCAATCATAGCCGAGCAAAGACGAACGTCACCAGATCTTTCACTCGGAAAGCGTGTAACATTGAAGTCTCCCCCTATACACCACGGCAGACTCCACCAACTACACAAACCAGCCAACTCATCCCAAAGACGTCTTCGATCGAACCCAGAATTTGGGCCATAAACCCCTGCAAATGCCCATACAAAATTATCCGCAACGTTCTTGAAGGAGACTGCGAGAGTGAATTCCCCCACACACTTCTCGACCATCTCCACCACCCTTGTGTCCCACATAATAAGAATGCCCCCAGAGGCCCCACTGGAGTCTAAAGAACACCAGTCAAAATGGTTGCATCTCCATAAGCTGCGCAAAACACTGCGAGAGAGACTTTTAAGCTTAGTTTCTTGAAAACAAATAACATCCGCCTTCCAATCTCTGAGCAAGTTACTAATCCTAAGTCGTTTTCTCCTCTTGTTCAGCCCCCTCACATTCCAAGAAAGGATTCTTGGCTTCATAACACAACTTGGTCCCCCCTTGCCTTCCTATTCCTGCGTCTGGAAGAAGCGCCTCTAGCCTCGTAATTGACTGCACTCTTCAGATTCTTGACCTCCCTCTTACCTTTCTCCGCAATACTAGACCGCTCACCCATCGCTTCTGAATGTCGTTCCCCCTCAAGAAATGTTAAGAGTGCCAACAGTTGTAGCTTGTGACCTTCAAATGAAATTCCCACAATGGGATAAATTTCATTTGCACACTGAATAACCCAATCAGAATACCCCGAAAAGCCCCCTGATGTTGGAGAATATGAATAAAGGGGAGGCAGTGTACCCAAATCAGCAGCACCTCCCACCTCCTCCGCTACAGTCAACGCTCCTGCCCCCTCTTCAGCAATACTCAATTCCTTCCTACTTCCAGCTCCTTCAAGACCCCGAGTATCCTCCTGAACCTCAGCCAATTCAGAGCATCCGGTACAGACTGCAAGCTGCCTTAGCCGGTTCACCTGAGGAGAGATTAGCGGCCTCTTCAACCCATGCTGCCAAGACCCTGAAGAACCAACTCCAGCATCCGCAACGTCCAAGCCCAACGACCATGGCCCTGAAATTTTCACTCCTATTGCCGGAAAACGCATCAACGGCGCCCTCTGAATCCTCTCAGCCCCGAAATCGGTCAAAGTGGCCACCGGAAAATGCATCCCCGTCGCCCTCTGACTCCTCTCAACCCCGAAGTCGGTCTGAGCTGCGACGTCCTCCGCCTCGACCACCGATTGGAACCGCTTAGCACAAACCGGTGTCGTTAGCTTCTGACCACCGGAAAGGAGAAAAGCTTCAGAGCGGTTCCCCTCAGGCCCGCTCGCCGAGAAAGAGCTCCCTAACGGCCCGGATGACGTCGACGCTCCTAGGTCATCCATCTTGCCTGTTTCCGAGCCATCCAACCAAAGGGCCGACCCACTACCGACTTGGCTCTCCGTAACAACGGCCTTTCCTTTGGTATCGGCCTTCTTCATCCACTTAGGCTTGGGCTTGGAGACGTCTTGACCGTCTTGTAAATTTCCTCCAGTAATGGGCTTGTGAGGCTTAGCCTGATCCCATCCCGTAAGCCCAATTTCAGCTGAGCCCAGCCTCTTCAAGCACTGGTCCACATCCTCTTTGAGCTTCAACAACGTCTCTTTCAGGTTTGAAATCACGATACTTTCACCGAAATGTGGGATAGTGTCAGTATCCACCCTACCCTTGACAGTTTGCTTGTGCCAGTGTGCATCTTTTCCGTTGGACACCCGTCCTACCATTGGACACCCTTCCTGCGCAGAGACCGTTGGTCCATGCCTGGCTGTAAAACTCTTCACCGTAGGGTAGGAATTCTTCATCATCTTCTCCCTTCTAACCGCCGGAACTGGAGCTGGAGCTAGCGTATGAACCGATACTAGGTTCCTCTTCAAGACCTCTGCAAAGGTCCTCCTTCCCCTCTCCGCCTGAATCACAGGCCGTGCCTTCCCCATAGTAGCTCCTTTTCTGAAAAAACTCGTGCACCCAACAAAGGGCCGCGCCAAAGAGAGCCCATCCTTCACCTCTTCTACCTTCTGGAACTAGAACCACCCCGCTTTTCCTTCGACCATCGTATTCCTCAACCAACAGGAAACTTCTGTGTCGATTGAAACATCGTTGAGCAATGATCCTTGGAAAACCAGGGCGACCTTGATCCCAGAAGACCCGAGAGTCTTCCACCTCCACCAGTTCCTCAAAGATGCGAACCAACCACGCAATCTCGTCTCTATCCAGCAGAATAGACCTCAGCTTTCCTCTGCAATTCTCGCATAATCTGGCCCCTGTCTCGCCTCCTACTACCACCAATTCAAAAAACTTGGATTCCACCGCCCAACTTCTGGTGCACGCCATGATAAAACACACTCCTTCCACAATTCAGCTACCAAAGGTACTAGTCCTTCAAATATTCCCAACGTGAGAGGCATAGTTATTAAGAAACAACGTGTGCATGCAAGCAGTCTCCACCAATTTTTTTTTTATAAGTAATAGCAATTTATAGAAAAGCGCTAAGGGGCGCAACCCTTATACACGGGAAGTATACAAGAGAGCCCTTAAACGGGTCGAACAGGAAGTAAATTTAAAAAGTCTATAAAAGTAAAGACATTCAAACTATGATGTGGCGCTATCCAAGAATATAAAGTGTTGAGCAACCGCTTCCGTAGCTCCACCATAGGTGTCTCCACCAATTAAACAAAGAGAATAATATTTCTACCTTTAAGAAAAAGAAAAAAAAATGACAAGTTTTTTTTTTTGATAAGTAATTTAAAATTCAATAAAAAGCGCAGAGGGGCGCAACCCTAATACACGGGAAGTATACAAGAGAGCCCCTAAACGGGAGGAACAACTAATAAATTAAGAAAGTCCACAAAAGTAGAAACACCTAGGTGGCAAAGATGGGGTGCTATCCATAGATATAGCGTGTTAAGAAGACGCTTCCTTAATACTACCATTCCAGTCTCGACATCTTCAAAAAGCCTCGCATTCCGCTCCCTCCAAATGCTCCACAAAACACAGTGAGGAACTAAACGCCAAACATTCTTTGCTAGGCCATGCCCTCGAGAAGCACCCCAAGTAGTCAACAAACCCAGCACCGATTGTGGCATGACCCATTCAATTCCAAATAAAGAAAACATAAAACTCCAAAGCTCACGGGCGGTGTCGCAATGAAGTAACAGATGATCAATAGACTCCCCCTTCTTTTTACACATACAACACCACTCAATAACCACAATATTCCTCTTTCGCAGATTGTCATGAGTCAAAATTTTACCTAAAGCTGCAGACCATACAAAGAACGCCACCCTTGTCGGAGCCTTAGCACACCAAATATTCTTCCACGGGAATGATGGACCTTCTTTCCTATTAAGAGCTTCATAATATGACCTTACTTCAAAATAGCTCCTTGTAGAGAGATTCCAAACTAACTTGTCACCCTCTCCTTGTCGAATCGGAGTGGAGTACAACCGCTCGAAGAAAGAGAGCACCATCTCCAACTCCCAGTCCTGGAATTGCCGCGTAAAGAGAACATTCCAATGAATATTGCCATTATGAACAGCCATATTATCTACCACCATTGCCGCTTTGTTCCTCACAAGACTATACAGAACTGGAAAACAAAGCTTCAAAGATCTCTCCCCACACCACCGATCATGCCAGAAACTGATATATGACCCATCCCCTACCACAAACCGAACATAATTGCAAAACTTCTGCCACCCTTTCCTGATATATTTCCAAACCCCTACTCCATAGGAACCCGACACCTCAATAGACAAGTAATAAACCAATCTCATTGAAAGAGCAAGGCGCCCTAAATTTACAATAAGTATACAAAATGAACCACCTAACTAGAAAGAGCAAAGCAAACAAGAAAGTCAGAGGAGACACATATGCCGCAGTCCAAAGATATAAATTTTCAAAGAACAAAGATATAATTTTCCCCATAGTCCTCTCCCTATTCTCAAAGCTTCTATCATTCATTTCCTTCCATAAACACTAAAAGAGGCACGTAGGCACTATTTTCCACACCATAGCACTCCTAGGCCTACTAGAGGACCACCAACAGACATACAAATCAACAACACATCTAGGCATAACCCAAGACACCTTAAAAAGACTAGGAAAAAAAAAAAAAAAAAAAAGAAGAAGAAGCCAAATAGTGGAAGCCACATCGCAATGAAGAAGGTGGTCCACAAACTCCCCATTCCTCTTGCACATGCAACATCTGTCCATCAAGATGATGTGCCGCCTCCTAATTATCCAAGGTGAGGATCTTGCCTTGAGCCGCTGACCACGCAAAAAAGACCGCCCTCAAAGGAGCCTGAGTCTGCCATACACTCTTCCAATGGAAGCAACTACCTTCAGAAGAACCTAGAGAGCAATAAAATGATTTGACCTTGAACAATCCTCTTTTGGAAGGAGCCCACCACAACTAATCTACACATCCTCTTCTCATTCTAATTGAATGTAACACCTGGAGAAAAGAGGCAAAAACATCTACCAATAAATCATGTGCCACTCTAGTGAAGCTCACATCCTACTTGTTGAAGCCGCCCAAAATCTCCAAATTAGAAGCAATAAAGGCGTCCTTTGCACAAGCAAGACCATATAAAGCTGGGAAAACTACCTTTAAAGTCACTTCCCCACACCACTTGTCATACCAAAAGCTTATTCTGGAACCATCCCCCACCTCAAATATGGTAAAGCGGAAAGGAAAAAAATAAATAAATAAATCTCACCCTATCCTGATATTCTTCCACAATCCCGCCCCAAAAGCTCATGTAGGCTCAAGAGAGCACCAACCTCCTCTTAAACTGCCACATTTAGAGTCCACCGCTACTCTCCACCAAGCCTCTCTCTCAAGCCCAAAGCACCACAACCATTAACCTAAGAGAGCACGATTGAACACCATCAAATTCTTGATACCCAACCCTCCCTCATAGATCGGTGAACAAACCTTGGACCAACTAACCAAGTGATATTTGAACTCTTCACCTAACCCAACCAACAAGAAATCCCATTGGATCTTCTTAATGCGATTAGCAACACTCGTCGGAAGGAGGAAGAGAGACATGTAATACATAGGCATAATATTTTAAAATTTTAATTCCAACAAAATGATTTCACACAACTCACATACATCTTGAAAATTAATGGTCTGTTTGGGTATTGAATTTTTGAAATCAGAATTGAATTCTTATTCTCTTTATGAATTTCTAGGCAAATAGAGTTTAGAGTTTTTTTTTAAATTGTGTTTGGGTGTTGAATTTTTTAGATTGAAAAGTAGTGTTTTTTAATGGTAGGAAATGATTTGAGGTATAAAAAGTTGTGTATAATGATTGGAGTTATGAAAAGTAGTGTGAAATTATGATTGAAATAAGTATAATAATTAAAAAAAATGACTATTAAAAGGAAAATTTGATACTTAATCAAAATTAATTAAAAAATTAAAAAAAATAATAAAACTAAAATAAGCCACCCCATGACAGGAAAAAAAAAAAAAAAAAAACAAATTATTGAAGCAATACAACACTGATATAATCTGGTGCAGCCTGTCAGACGCTAAGCTCGTTAGGTGGATATATTTTTAATTTTTCAAACCGTTGGATCAGAAAGACCCTTTCATCTGGCGGTTGATATTTCCAAGCTCAAATTAACGTATATACGCACACCACACAATAGCTAAACATAAATTCGAAATACCCGTCCGCACGGTTTCCGTGAAAATGGGGAGTTATAGGGTGTGGGCACATGGACGATGTTTGAATCCATTGGACGGTTCGGATGAAAAATCGTCTACAATTTACGCATCCAAAGGCTAATATTAAGTCAATCTATGAACATGGTGTACAAGTTTTACACTATGAACTAATAAAAGCCATAATGACGTCTGGCGCATCGGGGGTGGAAAAAGCTGAAGAGACATGCATACACATATATAGTGAAAATGGGGAGTTATAAGGTGTGATTACTCATACAGTGTACGCAAGAAATGGACGATTAAGATGACAAATAATATACAGCACATTAATCCAAAGGCTATAAATATACAGTTTTTATCCAAAGGCTTTCAATCATCCACGCATACAAGGATGGTGTGACCGAATTACATGGAAGACAGACCATGGCATTAATAGCCTGTACGCGTCTTTGGGGGGTGGGTCTACAGTGTCCGAAAAAAGCTATTTGTTTTTCATGGCATTTATGGCGTCGAAATTCGAGTTGAACATTTGAAAAGTAATGGAATTCGGGTTTTTATTCGGATTTATTGCTGGTTGAATGCGGGTTTTGGGTTTTGAAAAAAAAAAACCCGAAAAGAATAAGGTTTCTTTTCGGTATCCAAACACACCATAAGAAACTTAGAACAAAAATAACAAACAAGTAATTGCATTCATTATCAAGATTATCCATCTAGGAAATGCATTCATTAATATATTCATCCATCATGATTACATTCACGGGTTAAGCCCGAATTCACTATCAACACTATCCACTTTAGCATCCGGGACCCACCAGATGTCCAGTCTCTGCCGTCTTAATTGTCATCTATATACGACCAAAGGCATCCAGTAACAATTTTCAAACTGCATTACCAATCACACAGTTATCCACAGGATAAGCTAACTACTTCCTCAAAATAAATAAATCAATGAGTTTCCAAATTGAATTTGCAAATACCCATCAAAATTATCTCTTAATCTTTTCCCCCTTAACCAGTCATTGGAGTCAACCCACTCTCAAGTCTATTTAATCCAATGTTTAGTCAGACTCAACCTATTTAAATAAGGGACATAGAAACAGAAAGAAGCAAGCGAAATCCACAAAAATAAAATTATTAAATTGAAGAAAAAAAAATCAACCTAGACACCTCGAGATAGTGAAATAATTTGGTTTCCGGCTAAACCAACAAGGCAAACGTAACATGATTATGATATTACAACCTAAAATGCAGAGCATTTTATGAATAAAAACATATATTCATATATACACATACATGCAGAGAGAGAGACAGAAAGAGAGGGGAGGAATACCTCACGGAGCTCGCAAAGAACAGAGTCGGCGTTGGATTCGTCGAGGATCTGCAGCAGGTACCGAATCTGATTCGACGCCGTTGACGAAAACTTCAACATGGTGGCCAGTGATTGAATCCTAGGGTTAAGGGTTTGCAGAGAGTGAGAGAGAGACTTAGTTTGTGAGAAGAAGATCGGGTGAGGGGATTCGGAGATTCGAAGGGATGTAGAATCGTCAACAACAGAGAGGAAAGGCGAGGTTCTGCGTCTGAGAGCGTTTTACAGAGCAAGGACGACTGGGTTTCTTGTGTAGGAAATGAGCGAGTTACCGGCGGGTTTTATACGATGTGTTACGCATGTTTGCGTGGTGGTACCACCACAATCCCCGTGCCATTATTGTGGGACCATTAAATATTTTTTATAAATTTTTTAAAATAATTATATAAATAACATTTTTATTCCACAATTATTCACATCATAACAATACCAACCAATCTTTTCATTTTTTTATTTTTAACGATGACTGGTTGAAGAGCTAAACTATCGTTTCAGCATAGTGAAATAAGCATATAGAATGTATTTGGTAAAGTTTTTGAGCTGATTTTTTTTAATAGTAATAATAAGTGATTTATGTGATATAAAATATAAGTAAGTTATATGTAATATTCCATATTTTTTTTATTAGACACAAAATATATTAATAATAATAATAATACAAAACTTATTAAGTAAGTTAACTTAATAAGGAAGTTGTAATAAAATAAAATTATATATATATATATATATATAACTTAGTAAGTTAAGATAACTTAATCAATAAGTAGTAAAATAAAAAAAACTTACAACTTGCACCGCAAGTTGTTTTCTTATTTATTACTTTCTTCTCTCTCTCATTTCTTCATCTTCTTCCTTCTTCATTTCTCCTGCTTCTCGACGAACACAGACAGAGACAGCGACAGAGAAAGAGTGAAAGAGATCGAGTGAGAGAGTGAGATAGAGAGAGAGAAAAGTAGAGATCGGGAGAGAGAGAGAGAGAGAGAGAGATGCCGAGAGAGAGACAGAGAGACCGAGAGTGAGAGATGGAGTCGGACCCGGAACCCAAGGAACCCGATCCTCCATGATCGGCGGCCAGAACCAGAATCCGGCGATTGAGGAGCTCAGACGGAACCAAGGAGCTTGAACCCGCGACCCGTAAGCCCAGAAAACCCAAGAGACCCAATAACCCGTGACTCACGACCTGTGACCCGTTGAACCTGATGGCTTGAAGTCTAGTTTTTTCGGCGATTTTCGATTGTTCCAGTGGCGATTTCCGGCGGGTTGAAGCATAGGCGAAGTCTGGTGGTCTGAGATGTGATTTTTCTGTGTTGAACGGAAATTCCATTTGTAAGTAATTTCTTATAAATTATGTTAATTTATAAGTTTGTTCTTGTTGATTCATGATTAAATTAAGGTGTTTGTTGATTGTTTGACTGATTATTAGGATTCGATCAGTGGGTGTGTTGTTCGGCTGAGTAGTGTGTGTGATTTGGTGTTTGTGTCGGCTGTGTGCAGTGTATGGGTCTCTACTGTTCCGGCAATGTATACAAGAGTTGGCTTTTGGATGATTTTGAGTTGGATTTCTATTACTTGCGTTCCTGTGTATTGTATAAACAGGGTGTGGATCTAGATGATAAATTGTTAATTGGAAGTTTTAGTTATTAACGGACGGCGTGTGTTTGAGCTGTATTTTGGGGATAATGATCCACGGACTGATCAAGTTTAGAAGTCTTTAATTTACTATTTAACCGATTGTGGGGGTAGTAGCCGTGGGTAGTGTTTTGGGTTGTGATGTTGATAGTTGAATGTGTACTGATTTTTAGTATTACCCAGTTGCTCGGTATTTGGATTGATTATTCCATTTTGGCTAAATTGGAAGAATTTGGAAGTTAATTATTGTTGGTGTATGGTTGTGTGGGCATGATTCTGCTTGGTGGGAGTATTGAGTTATGGTTACTATTCTGATTGTGAGTGATTTTTGGGATGATTTGTCTTGGGTTTGGGATCTAGTTGAATTGGTAGACTTTGTATTCAAAATTGAATCTTATATGTTTTAAATTGGATATAGATTTTGTATACAGAATATATATATATATATATATAGGATAAATTAATTTAAGTCTTAAAACTAAAAATTCAGAACGCTCCGCTAAGTTTACCTTTATGTTTTATTTAGGTAAAAGCTCGATCCTGACGTTAATGGCAAATCTAGGTAAGGGGATACAACACCAAAAAACCCCCCAACAATATTTTATTACAAATCTTTTGAGAAAGTGTTGGAGAATTTTACAAAGCATTTACTTATGTGATTTTAATGCCAAGCTTTTATTACTCATATGTTATTATTCAAGAATTTTGTGCATAAATTACAGTTATGATTAAGAGCATTCTAAAGTTATGATTTATGCATAATTAAATATATGATTAAGAGCATTTCAAAGTTATGATTATATAGCATTCCAAAGTATATGATTTTATTCATGAATACATTTTTGTAAGAAAAGAGAATCTAAAGTTTAAATTATGCACATGACTACAGTTATAAAAGCGGCTCTTACAATTTTAAAGTAAAGTTTACAATTGTTGCAGAGCCTACAAAATTATAGAAAACGTTCATGTGCAGTAATAATTGTTTAACCCTGATGCAATATTACAGTTAGGATCGGTACCCATAGGGTAGCATGGCAAGCATACCAAAATACGGTGTGTGTTACCGGCCGGGGTTGGCCTTCACCTAGGGAAGATCCCCAACCCGGCGACTCTCCTCTGTGACGACAGACTGAGTCCATAGGTCCTTGGAACAAAAGCCAACGTGCTCCTCTCACGGGTAATAGCGGTGTAGAGTCTGTAAATGGTTAAACCACAGTTATAATTTTAAGAGAAAATAAATTACTAGATTATTAAAAATTTCATATGCCATTATTCATGTTCCCCATTCACTTGTTCATAAATTCTGTTAATTGTTCATATGATTATGCCTCCTGCCTTAAAACAATACATTTCATATCACGAATCATGCTTTAACACATGCTTTCTTATAAAACATAAACAGTCTAACATATCATTTCTTAAACACTTTACATAACTTTAATTTCCAACTTTTACTCACTCTAAAATCACATATCATATTCTTACTTCTAAACATCATCATAATTTAAATACACTCAAAAGTACTCTAATCATCCAAAACAGATCATAATCAACATTCAATTGGTTCAAGTTTATAAAACAATATATATTTTGCAATTCATCATATATGGAAATAATACTTCTCAGTGAGTAGAATTGAACGGTCATTATGCATGACTAAAGATTATGACATGAAGATTTTACAGCATGTTTTATTTTCCTGGTGTTATAATTTCCTTACTGAGTTGTCGAACTCACCCATTTTTCCCCAAACCCTTTTTAAATGACCCAGTAAGAAGAAGTCATTTCCTTGTAAGGGCGTAGACCTCGCTAAGAGCAATATTTCGTTGTGAACCGGCCAAACCTTAGTATTGTATAGTATGTCTTATTCCTTTTGGAGTTCATGGCTTTATAAAGAATTATTAATAGACAGAATTTTTAAAATAAAATGTTAAAATCTAGATGTTGTAAATGCACGCTTCCATTTAAATGTTTTTAGCACTCAAGTTCGCGTTTCCCTTATTTTCCAAAACGGGGGGCGTGACACTAAAAATTTTTTTGTAAGTAAAAGTTAAAAGGTTATGGGTATGTTTGGTAAGTAATTATGTTGTAGAATATTTGTGTATTGTATAATAATAAGTGATTGATGTGATATAAAATTTGAGAATGTTTTATAGAAAAGTGAAAAAGTTTTGTTTTGTAGTGTGTTTTTTTTATTTGAATAGTAATAAAATATAATTGATGGGATATAAAAAAATGTAAAAAAGTTAGAATTTTTTTATTTAATTTTTTTGGGAGAAGTGAAAAGAAAAAGATGGAGAGTTGGGAATGGTTTGTCAAACAAGATGTTTTATAGTGGGCTTTTTGTTCAAATAGTAATAAAAAAAATAAAAAAATGATTGATGTGATATAAAAAGTGGGGAAAAAAATAATTGAAGGCTTTGAAGTTGATATTTTTTTTAAAAAAAAGTGGGGGAGTGGGGTTGAGGGTTTGCCAAACAAGGCCATAATTTATAGCATTACTCTTTTTTATATAATCAAAAATGATATATGTGAGTCATAAGCTAATAATTTTTTATACGATTCGCGAACTCAATATGACATTAAAGGTTTAGAGTTTGGCATAAATGAGTCGACTCGCTTAACCCGTTTAATAAACAGGTCAATCACGGGTTAACTCGCTTGACCCGTAGGTTGACCCACTGACCCGTTTATAAAATTATACTCTCTTTTTTTTTAAATTCTTTTTTTTATATATACAATAAATACAGGTTAAACATGTCGTTTTTAGGTCTAAAAATATAAAACGAGTTGACTCATTTGTAACCCGTTTATTAAACAAGTCAAGTGAGTCATGTCAGGTCACTCGTGGGTCGTATCCAATTGAATGGTTTGACTCGTTTAACTAAACAGACCGCATTCAGGTTATCCTTTAACGATTTGGCGGGATTTCCAACCCATCGCAAGACTCATATCCCCTCTTATCCCTATAATGTGACATGACTTTTAAAATCATTATTTGATCAATATATTTAATGGTGATTCATCTTAAATTAAATAGTAATTTTAAAAGTCATGTCAAATTTAGGGAGATACGAATATTGCATATAGCGTTACTTATCAAAAATATAAAGGTGATAAGTGTTTTCAAAAATGTTAAAAAAGAAACTTTTTCTTTTTTTGAAATAGTGTTTTGATTAAATATAAAGGTGACAAGTGTTTTTGGGTGTCATTCATATTTAAATAAAAAAAAAATTATGAGGTTCGCTGAAGAAATTTATTTTAGTTATGTTTTTAAGGGTTAAATACCCTTGACCCCTTTAACAACTTTATTTTTTTCCACATATGTTTCAATTTGTATTGTAAATGTACCTCATTTATGACTAAAAATTGATATGATACCTCCGTCAAACTTCTGTACATAAATTGACGAAAGCTCGTGTCAATACCCTTCAAAAACATACACGTGTCCCTATATCTCCTAGAAAAAAATATTAAAAAACATTATTATTATTTTTTTTTTTAAAAAAAAAAGTGGCTCGAGCCACTCTTTTTGATAAAATGAGCCACCCTCAAGGTCCATGATGATGGTTAAACCACCCCTAGACCGACCATAAAGGTGGCTTAGACACCCCTCTTTTTTCTAAATATGTATATATATACAGGGACACGTATCTATTTTTTAAGGGTATTGATGTGAACTTCCATCAATTTATGGATGAAAGTTGGACAAATGTACCATATCAATTTTTAACCATAAGTAAGGTACCATCTATGATTATTAGGAGTGAGCATAAACCGCAGGAATCGCACCGCCCTGCAGGAATTGAATCGCCTCGCCCCTACTGGTTTTTGGTAGAAAATTTGGAAACACGATTTGGTATTTAGTAAAACTATGCGGGGCGGGGCGGGTTGCAGGTTTATAGTTTTTTTACCTAGGGTACCCGCCCCGCCCTGCAATAACCCTAATTTAAGAACAAAAAAAAAAACCCCAACCCCCTGCATCGCTCTTCATTTTCTAGGTTCTTCCCCTTTCTTCTTTCTTTCTAGTTTCTTCCCCTTTCTTCTTCAAGTTCTTTCCCTACGCCACTCTTCATTTTCTCCTCCCCCCTCACTTCTTTCTTCATTTTCCCTTCTCTAGTTCTGCGTCGGTTAAGCCCACCCCATCAATCTCCAGAGCCGGCAACTCATACGATTCAGATTTCACCCGACTCTCTGCCCTCGCAACCATGGTCTCTCTCTCTCCCTCTCTGGTTTTATTTATGCAGGCTTTCAAGCGCATGAACGGTGGATGCAACAAGCACGATCGTGGCCATGTCAAGTTCATTCACTGCTCCAAGTCTCCAACTGCAGCAAATGCTACCCAAATGCCAAAGTATTTATCTAAATTTGTAAATATTTTGGTATAGCCTACAAATTAATTTCTTGTGGTTCCTACTTGGGTAGAGACTATAAACATCATTTATGGCCATAAACCAAAACCCGTGAAACAAGCACCCGCAGAAACCGCCCCACCCCCACACCCCCCCCTGTGGCGACCCTGCAGCTATCGCTAGAGTGATCAAATTTGCGACCACGGGTAGGATTTCCTGAACCTGCAGAGTTGCGGGCGAGGGCAAAAATGCCGAAAATCCGCCCGTGCCCACCCTTATCTATGATACAAATTGAAATCTATGTAAAAAAAAAATAAAGTTGTTAAACCACAATGAGTAAAAAAATGTATTTAACCCATAAATAAATACTAAACATGTTAATTTTGAGAAAACACAAATAATTGTAGAGCTAATTCCTTATTTATAAAAAATGGTTATATGTCCACTTTTGACGAATGAGGTGGTTGCACACCCACTTTGATATGATCGAAGTGGCCACACAGCCACCCTCAGTTGGTTGAGGCAGTCGTGTGGCCACCCTTATCTGGTCTGGGTGGCCGCATGACTATTCTTGACATGTTGGGGGTGGTTGTGCGGCCACTTCTCTCAAAAAATTTTATTTTATTTTATTTTTTAAATAATAGGGAAAAAATGCACTTTACCCTCCAATGTTTCACATTTTTTTCAATATTGCATTCAAAGTGAAAAAAATTGCAATGCACCCTAACCAAGTTTTAAAAAGTTTCAATGCTGCCCATCAATTACTTAAGTCCGTATTTTTTAAGAAAATAGACCCACCTGTGATGCACAGGAGTATTTAAGAGCAATTCTTCCTAAAATATTCCTTAAAAAAATTATTTAAAAATAAAATAAAATAAAAAGCTACTAAAAAAATATAAAAATTGAGCCACCCCCATTCGGTCGGCATAGGGGTGGCTGGGCCACCCCTATCTGGCCACAATCACCCCCATGGCCAAATGGGAGTGGCCAGCAACCCCCAAATGGTTCCTGAAACCACCCCCAAATATTTATTAATTTGCTTTTTTTAGTCTATTTTTTTTTTTGAAGGAAAAGTATACATATTCCCCTTAAACTATTACTTAATTGTCAATATCCCCTCAAACTATCAATTGTGTCAATATCCCTCCTCAAACTAATAAAAAAAATAAAAATGTCAATGCCTCCCCTAAGACCAACAAAAAGACAAAAATGACCATAAATTTTGTTCAATATGACAAAAATGTCATTATAAATTCGAAAAAATTAAAACAAAATAAAAACAAATAAATAAATAAAGAAAAAACAAAAAAAATTAAAACAAAAAACAAAAAATTTATAAAAACAAAAAAATATCTGAAAATTATAAAAACAGAAAAACCAGTTTTATTTTTTGTTTTTTTTTATATAAATTTTTGTTTATTTTATATTTTTTAAATATTTTTTTAGTTTTTTTTTCTAAAAAAAAATTAATAATTTTATGAAGGGCATTTTTGTCATTAGGAGGGACATTGGCATGTTTTGGTAGTTTATGGGAGACATTAACACAATTGGTAGTTTGGGCGGGACACTAACAATGAAGTAGTAGTTTGAGAGAGACATTGACAATAAGGTAGTAATTTATTTTTTTTAAGGGAAAAAAATTGATTTTTTTAAGGGATATTTGGGAAGAATTGCTCTTAAAAACCCATGTGCGTCGCACGTGTGTCTATTTCTATAAAAAAATGTCGGACTTATAAATTTTTTAAAACTTGGTTGTGGTGCATTGCAATTTTTTACATTTTGAAGACAAGATTGAAACAGAGGTGAAACATTTGAGAGATAAATTGTATTTTTCCCTAAATAATTAGGGTTGAGCATTCCATTATTTTCAATGCTCAACTCTATTATTCCAACAACCTCTCCAGCCCCTCAACAATAACAACAACACTTACGAATCCACGAACTTAAGGAAGTTAAAATTGAGAGAAAGAGGGCATAATAAAATTATACCTCTTTGAGCTTCTAGTCAAGCTTTCCCCTTGAGCATTCCTTGGCTTTTCTCTCTCTCTATTTTTTGTCATAATAACACTATCCTTCACTCTCTCAAACTCCCTCACACAAACCCTAATGTGTTGGGCGAAATAATTGAGAGAAAAAACATGATTCTTCTCTTCAAGTTCAGGCGTTTAATTAATAGACAAAATTTTGCCTACTATACACTCAAATTCAAATGGGATATTCTTTCGTTCGAACAGCACATGTCAATCGCATTTAATACACATCAAATCGCGCCACGCCTCACGAATATGCACAATTGTTGATATATGAAGATGTTGTTCTGTTCGAACGAGCACGTTATATCGTTTGAACAATATCAAGTTACACATTTATTACGTGTAGAGCTGTGTTGCGTTTCACCTAAGTCGCACAATTGTTGACATGTGAAAATGGTGTTCCATTCAAATGTTATGTTATACCGTTCAAATGCGATTGCTCAATATTTGATCCTGGCTATTCGTTTGCTTGCACACGCTCTTAACCGACGTGTGGCACCCTGCCCTGTTCGAATGGACTACCCACCACTCGAACATGATCTTTTTCTCTTTGAATTTTCCTAAGTTTCTAGACATGAATACCTCACTCCTAGTTAATCTAACACCTATAAGTCTTGTTGTTCTTAGTTCATTCTTACCGGGACATTCTCTATACTAATGTTTTTATTATATTGTCTTAATTTCTTTAACCTTCCTAGGCCTTTAATTGTTCCGAGTATTACATTTGACTTGTTGTTTACTAGCTGAGTCATGAACTCATCATTCCACTTGTAAATGTTAATTAAAGAGAAAGAGAAAGGCAATGCTAAACAATATAATAAAGATGGCAAATGAATAGGAGGGGAAATGATTTGTGAGGAACAACAAACCGTCACCCACCACTTCCTTTTTTATTTTTTAATAAAAAAAAATCAATAAAAGGGTGATGGGGGACAGTATATCATCTCCCGAATAGGAGCTCAGGTTGATGCAGTAGTTAAGAGTGAGAAAATGTAGTGCTATAGAGAAGTGCAATTGAGGCCCTGTTTAGTAATCCTCCTCCCCTCCCCTCACCTTCTCTTATGGGAGAATTTTTTTTGGAGTGTGAGTAAAAAGTGATTGATGTGATATAAAGTAAAAATAATTTATATAAAAAAGTAGAAAATTTTTGTATTGTAGTGAATTTTTTTATTTAAATAATAATAAAAAATTGTTGATGTGATATAAAAAGTAAAAAAAGTTAAGAATGTTTTGAGTTGATGTTTTTTGGGAAAGGTAAGAATAAGGGAAGGGAGAGGGGAGATGGTTATTAAACGGGGCCTCGAATGTAAATCGCATGGATATAGAATGTTTGTGCTTAGGTAAACCGGAAAGTGATAAATGTTGTAACATTTATCATAAATGTTTTGTAATGATTATTGATTTGACAAGCTATGGATTGTTTATTGTTTTATGAAAATTTAGAGTTTTTGTGCATTGGTGTTAATGAAAGGGAAAGGGTTTTAAATTTTTTCACTCCTTCAACTTATTTGTAAATATGTTACTTTGTGTTGTGTACTTAAATGTTAGTATAGCATAGCAACATTGCTGCCAATACCATCAAGAAGAGAATATTTTAAAGATGATATGATATTGGGTATAGATGAAGAGGATGAAGATGCAAGAGAATGAAGCGTTTGATGATTGAGGTGTTTTTTTTTTTTTTTCCTTCAAAATTTTTAACAAGTGAATTTGTTATATACAAAATTGATGTAAAAATTAAAATTTTAAATTGTTGATGTTAATGCAAAAAATCAATTGTGACTATGCTTAACCCTCGATCCGAGATCCTTGCAGAAAACAACCAAACGTCAAAGTGATGCGCTGCCAAATGAGAGGATGCTGCGGCACTACCTCCGAAGCTTAAACCAGTAAAAGTATTAAGGAGATAATGAAAGAGATAGATGAAGATTATGGCATGAGAGCATACCTGAGTTTAGTAACCTCCTATTGACTTTATATAGGTTAAGTACAGTTTTAATCGTGTGCTTTCGTAAAGCAGGGCTGGCTCTTCCACTAGGCGGCCGCCTAAGGCCCCCAAGTGGAAGAAGGCCCCCAAAAAATAGGTTTGTAAGAAGGAAAAAAAAATAAAAAATTAAATAAGGGCTCATCAACTTTTTTCACAAAAGAATGAATAAGGCAAAAAAAAAATATATTAAATAAGGCATCTGCAACTATCTTCACAAACAAAAAAAAAGAAAAAGTTCCAAAAAAAATTTAAATAAAGCATCTGCAATTATTTTCACAAAAGAAAGACAAGTCCCCATAAATTGTAAAAAGAAAAAAATAAATAAAAAATTAAGCCACAGATGTGGTAGCATGGTCCATTCGCAGAACCCCAAAAATTAAGCCACATATATGGTCGCATGGTTCATTCGCAAAACCTCTTCTCCTTCTTCTTCTTTATTCTCTTCCACATCTTCCACCACTTCTTCTCTTGAAGAAGAAGAGAGTTGAGAGAGGAAATAGAATATATATAGAGAGAGAGAGAGAGAGAGAGTTGAGAGTGTGAATATGAAATGGGTGCCGTGCGAGAAAGGAGTCATGACAATAAGAACTGCGTCATGCGTCATGATGTGGGGCGTCGCATCATCATGACACATGTCGCAGGCATCACTGTACACTTGGGCTTTACTTTTCGGCTGTATAACACTTTTTCTAATTTTTTTTTTCACCAATAACGTGTGGATGTGCCACATGTTCCCTTTTTTCTTGGTTTCTTTTTTTCTTCTGTCATTGTCATGATAATTTTGGCTTTACTTTTTTATGTTTTCCTCTCTTATTTGAGGTTTCATTTTAGACAAAAAATTAAAATTTTAAGTAGATCAATTGTGTTGTCCCTCTCAATGCAAGATAAGTTTGAAAAAAAAATTCTAAATCATCAATAGAAAATACTATAAATTTATTTTGAATAATAAAATTATTTAAATATATATATTGTCTTTGCTTTTATAGGTTGAGGAAATTAGATAATCTTAACATAAAGTAAAGTTGAAAAAGATATTTTATAAAGGTTCTATTCTTCTTTTATTTTAATTTTATATTATGGGTAATGTTTTTTTTTTTTTTTATAAATAATTTTTGTTATAACTGTTTGGTAGAAATATGCATTTGAATATATAAAAAAACTGTAAAAAAATAGAAAAATAAACAAATTAACTGAAACTAAAAATAAATTATATAGATTTGATAAAAAGCTATAAAAATAATTTTTAAATAAAAATATAATATAAAAATTAAAGTAAATTATATTTATATTTATATAAAAAAAGCCC
The DNA here is from genome assembly GCA_028654335.1 of Alnus rubra. NCBI lineage: Eukaryota > Viridiplantae > Streptophyta > Magnoliopsida > Fagales > Betulaceae > Alnus > Alnus rubra. Next base: position 1,256,093 of record JAJPGS010000438.1, on the reverse strand, counting down.
CAATTAAAATTATGGCTTTAAGTCACAAAATATATAAAGCCGCCAAGTCATAAAGCAATTGTCATTAGTCAACATCGATTTGGCCTTCGATCGTCCGGAATATTATGAATAGCCTTCCTTTAGTGAGTTATCTTCCTTAAGCGGGTGCATCCGTTGCTTTCCGTAAAAGATGATTGCCTGGCATGGAATTTCTTTCATGGATGTGTGCTTCACGCAAGACTATGTTTTAGTGAGCTACTAGTAGGCCCTTTGTGGACGTGTTTGAGCTGACAGTCCAATAAGCTGATGAGATATATAAGTTGCTATTCCAGTCGATAAAGCAGTTGCTATATAGCGTGTCACATCGTTGTAGAAGTATGGTAGGAAAGAATATATGGTAGTAGGGGTATAAGAAGAGCTCAGCCACTTGTGAACTCGGTTCAGTTAAGTTAAATTTGATTCGTTCTTGATTTGAATTATAAATGAGCTGTTCGTGAACACAATAATATGTTTGAATATTAAACGAGATATATTCGTATATACTCCGCTCGACTCGGATAAGCTTGTATAAACTCGTATAACTTCATTTTTATAAATTTTTCTTAGTATTATTTTAATTTTGTAATAAGAACATCTTAAGTAAATATGAATCATCTTCCTATTATAATAGATATATCTTAAATTATTGTTATGAGTTTAATTTTATAGATTTGTGTGTACATAAGTGTGTTTGTGAGTATGGTGGTTATATGTGTTTGTGTGCACACATGTAATTTGTGTATGTGCATAATAAATTTATATACATACATATAAACTCGAGATTATATTATTTAAGATTCAAGTTAATTTATTTAATGAACTCAGATAATAAAATTTTAACAAGACTTAATTAATTAATTATTAGTATGGATTTATGAAAATATAAACAATCATGATATATACTTTATATAAGAAATGAATAAGTTAATTGAGCAGCTCGCGATAAGATCGAACTCGACTCATATTCGAAATAAAATTAAACGAGCCAAGCTTGAACACAATATTTCGTTCGATGATAATTCGAGCTCGAGTCGTGTTCGAAATAAAATTAAATGAGCCAAACTAAGATATTTAATACTCGACTCGACTCGGCTCGAATATAGCCCTGGATGGTAGTCATTTTCCTTTAGAAAAAGATATGTGATATTTGTCGATAAAAATAAAAATAAAAATCCGGGAAACAGTCTCGGGTGTTACTCGACCCGTTAAGACAAGAGAGCCGGATCTTTCGAGCCCAGTGGGCGGTGGCTCAACGTTTACCTGGCTCCGAGATAGAAAGAAACAGGGAGTGAGAGTCCGACACTGAACGAACCCTCCAGCAATGGCGACGGTTGCAGAGTCATCGGAACCGAACCCAACGCCACCACAACCACCGCGCCGCGACGATCCTATAGGCAAATACAGCACGATGAAAACCCTTGGCGAAACGACGCCGTGGATCGAGTACGCAGTCCAACAAGCCCAGCTCGTCCAAGAGACCGTCGAGTCCACAATCGAAGCCTCCAAGTCCCGCCTCTCCCAAATCATGTCCACTTCCTCTACGCATTTCCACCAGACCATCGTAAATTGCCTCCACTCTCATCTACTTTCTTTTCTCTCTGTTTGTTTGCCGATAAAATAGTGGAAAAGACACTGAACAATGTAATTTTATAGATTTTAGATTATATATACATTTTCCACATATTGTTATATAGTTTAATGAGATTAATGGCAATCGAATTCGTTAATATTGTGAATTTGTGTGTTTGACGAGAAAAAGGAGGAAAGAACGAATAAAGTTGTGTATTATGCGTCATGGATTGATTTATTTTTCAATAATTTGAAATTCAGATTAAATATGCCGAAATAAATGAAAAATGTATTATACTTTGCTATTATTTGAAACCAAACGAAGTATTAGGCTTAAATTAGAGATTATGTAGCCAATAGTTCATTTTTTAGTAGTCATGCCAGATTTGAGGTGGTAGATGGCTCTAAGATTAGATTTTGGAATGACAAGTGGTGTGGAAATTGGGCCCTCAAGGAAGCTTTTTCAGTTTTGTATACTATGGCTCGCGTCAAGGATGCCTCAGTGGCGGATCATTTTGGAGGTTACTAGTGGCTCTTATCAGTGGAACTTAAGCTTTATCATAGTGGCTCATGATTGGGGGTGGAAGTCTTTGCTTCATTATTCAATTTGTTGTATTCCTTTAGAGCGGGCCGGGAGGTGAAGATAAGCTTTGTTGGGTTTGTTCGACGTTAGATTGTTCTATAACGTCCTCATCCCCCCCCAACACACGATGGTACTCCTTTCCCTTGGATGGGTATCTAGTGGAATAAGGTCTCTTTGAGATTAGCATATCTTTGCTTGGTGGGCTACCCTGGGGAAAATTTCACCATGGATAACCTTATGAAGTGGCATTTCATTGTGGTGGACTGGTGCTGTATGTGTAAAAGATGTGGGGAGTCTGTAGATCATCTTATTCTACATTGTGAGATTGTTAGTGTCTCATGGAGTGCTATCTTTAGTCATGCTGGTCTTGAGTAATGCATAGGAGAGTTGTTGACCTATTCGCTTGGTGGAGAGGGTTGAGTGGCAATCCCTAGAGTACATTAGTGTGGAAGATGATTCCGTCATTTCTTTTGTGATGTATTTGGAGGGAAATAAATAATAGGAGTTTTGAAGACCCTGAGAGGACGGTGGTAGATTTGAAGTCCTTTTTCAATATTGTTTTCTACTGGGCAATTGCTTTAGACTTTCTTAATGTACTTTATTGTCATGATTTTTTTATCGTCTTTTTCTTTTTAGTTTGGTGCTTCTCTTGTATACTTCTTGTGTATCTGAGTGCGCTTTTTAATGATATTTTGATTATTCATATATCTAAAAAGATAGTTCAGTTTTTGGTGCACTGTGAAGCTGTTGATATTATAGCAGCTGGAACTTTGAATGTAGGATTCTTTGGAAGATCTCAAGTCTAAGTATGCTGCTTATGAGGATATGGTATTTGGACAGATTAAAGGTTAGCTCTGGTTTCAGCATTTTTGCAGTTACTGTTTACCACAAGCATGCGTATTTCTTTGTTTTAGATTTTTTAATATGTGATGGTGTTTATTTTCAGATTTGTGTGCAAAAGGAGTTGTTACTGTGACTTCACATCCGTTGATTACTACTGGTGGGGTTGCCGCTGGTTTGGGATTTATGGTACTGAAAGGTATATTTTAAAGTTCTGTAGACCATTGGATTGGATTGAAATTATTTTAAAGGTTCTAGATGCACTTATTTTACGGGGGCCATGTGGCTAGGACTTTTATAATTCATCTAGAATATAGTGAGGTGTTGTATAGATGTTTTCTAATATGTCAGATATTATGAATGTCATGACGTAGATGGATATGAAATTTCTGACTTATCTGCCAAATCTTGGAACTTGCTTTTGCTCTAGAACATTCATAAAGCTAGTCTTTATTTCTTATCATATCCTAAGGCTAAATATGTTGTCGGGCATGTTCTGAAAGGTTTTAGCATTCTACCGAATATGATCTATAATGGTTGCTGATCACTGTTTTTTTATTAACTTCAGGGCCACGGCGTGTCTTGTACTATAAATTCTTGCACCTTTTTGAGAGTGAAGAGGTAAGCACGGCTGCTGTTACCTACACATTTCAGTTATCTAGTTGGCATCACAAACACATTTTTTTTAAAAAAAATTGAATGTTTATTTCCAAATTCTTGGTCTAGCTATGTAATCTAGGTTTTACGTGAAAATGATTTTTTTGTTTTTTTTTTTTTGTTTAAGTAATAACTTTATTGAAAAGAAAAATTGGTACCACACTCGCACATGAAATGGCTACAAGAGAGACAACCACAACATGAAAATGAATTGTTCATACAAGAGTCTTCAATATTACAATTATGTCTCAGTGGACATGGCAGAAATGTTTGTAAAATTTGTATTCATTACGAATTGTCTACTGTTCTTTTGTGCAATGTTTGGGAAGCAGACCGATGGATCAATAAATGTGTTAGAACAGTTTTCAGTCCGGTGACGTGTAGATCTTTGATTCGCCGTGTTCTTCATAATCTACAAGGAAGAACAAACAATGCGTCAGAGGGGGGGTCTCCCGACGTCCCCTCTCCGATGCCTAAGTCAGTGGGCAATTTTGGAGAGTATTGAGAGTCGAGAGTTTAGTATATTTTCAGCATATATTCAGAGTGTATTCAAAGTGTATTTTGTACCTGGGGTAGCAACCTATTTATAAGCACATAGTTCTCAACTGCATTGTTCCACCTTCATGTCATGGCTGAGTGGGACCCTTAGTGGGATGAGATAGAGGTTGAGTGGGAGAGTGGGAGAGTGGGACACTTACTCCTCATGAGATAATGTATTTATCCCATGTGTTCCAAATATAGCCTTCAAGGTGTTATAAGATTCTGTTAAGCCTTAGTGACTAAGCGGGTCAAGTTGGGCCAGCAATATCAACTGGGCCCTGGTTCGGGTATAGGCCCATTTGCCTAGGGAAATTATCATCCCCTAGGCAAATGGGCCTATACCCGAACCAGGGCCCAGTTGATATTGCTGGCCCAACTTGACCCGCTTAGTCACTAAGGCTTAACAGAATCTTATAACACCTTGAAGGCTATATTTGGAACACATGGGATAAATACATTATCCCATGAGGAGTAAGTGTCCCACTCTCCCACTCAACCTCTATCTCATCCCACTAAGGGTCCCACTCAGCCATGACATGAAGGTGGAACAATGCGGTTGAGAACTATGTGCTTATAAATAGGCTGCTACCCCAGGTACAAAATACACTCTGAATATATGCTGAAAATATACTAAACTCTCGACTCTCAATACTCTCCAAAATTGCCCACTGACTTAGGCATCGGAGAGGGGACGTCGGGAGACCCCCCCTCTGACGCATTGTTTGTTCTTCCTTGTAGATTATGAAGAACACGGCGAATCAAAGATCTACACGTCACCGGACTGAAAACTGTTCTAACAGAATGCATAACTGATCCTTCACTTGATTTTCAGTTCATCTCTTTTAGGAGCTCCTCAAGAGATAACCCAGCACTCCCTTCCTTCACATCTAGATTCTGGATGTGTCCTAATAACCCACTATTCTTCACTCCAAATTCACCAAAAACCTGCTTATTCCAAATTTTCAAATTTTCCTTGAAAGAAAAGAAAAAGAAATAATTGTATCTTTAAACTAAAATCTTATTGGGGATCGATTTCCAAGAGATATATTACACTGAATTGGAAACCTTGAGACTTTAGATTTAGTCACTTGTGTGAACTAGTTTATTATTATATGAATTTTTTGAACAAAAATAAAAGAAAAGGCATGATGAGAGAAAATGTTGCAACTAGGGCCCGGGCTCAACCAGGTAAAAGTGGTGGGTTTGAGTCGGACTTAGGTTCCATCTTACTAATAAAAATAATGTTATTTTTATTTTATTTTTTTGGGCGGGGGGTGGTTCAACTTCCTATTGTGAAGTTCAATTGGTAGTTCAACCTAATCAATAAACTTAAATCGTAGTGATTGGTGTTTCCCTCTCTTGGAGAGTGAAAAGTTTTCTTTGTATGAACTTGAACCCAGACTTCATACGCTATGGATACGACCTTTGCTTACATATAGAATCACAGGCATTAACCAGAGAAAACTGTTGAGAAAGATAGCTCAAAAGGACTGGATGCTTATCACCTTAGTCGAGGATGGTTTCTGTGGATACATAGAATATGAGAAAGCTAGCCTGCTTCCAAACCATTGCCAAAGATGTGCAGGTGGTCAGAGTTGGTAAGTGCTGGACAATCCTATTGACTTAGGAAAATCGTTTGTCACATCTGCGCTATTACTCTAAAAGGACTAGTCAAGTTACAATTGAAGCCCCCTAGATTACTTATAAAGCCCAGTCTCACATTGTAAGGAACCAATGTGAAACGTAATATTCATGAACATCTTTATAATCCACCTACTCAATGCGGACGATCTACTTGCCCAATGTGAGACTAATTTTTTGGGGTGTCATAATTTCTCCCACTCAAATCCCCGACCTCCTCGTCAATCCCTACATCATGCAATGCCTTAGCGCCATGTGGTGTTGCTAGATATCAAAGTAATCTAGCGCCATGTCATGCAATGCCTTGGGTTTTGGGTCTTCAATGGCCGGATGTGACGACGACGGTTGACATCGGTGGCGGGTTGTCTGCTTCGACCAGTTCTGAGAGGTCTTTAGGTGCTGAAGAGTTTCCTTCCGAAGGCCCTGGCCCTTGTTTGAACATGTCGTTGGCTGTTGATCTCTCTGTTTTCGAGGGACTTGCAAAACGGGCGGTAGAAGATGCGCATCTGATACCGGTAGGGTCTGGGCTGGGCTGGTTTCTTCTACTCTAGAGTCTTCTATGTGTGCGTCCTATTCCGTGCAAGCCGTGACACTTCTAGGTATGTCGTTGCTAGCGATTTCTGGTCTTGGTTCGACGCTTTCTGGGTACCCTTCCTCTGCCTCTGCTTTGCTTTTAGTAGCAGTTGGATGCTCGGTTGTTGAGTCTCCTTCCACTGAGTTGGATGTGTCGGAGGTTGCGGTTTCACGGGAGCTCAAGAATCCAGTAGTCTCACGGTTCGACTTTCCCCTTGTCGACTCCGGCGATTTTGTCTTCGGTGTCTCTGGTTGATTCTCACAGGTCTGAAGGGCCCTCTCTGGCACTAGTAAGCACTGTTTTTGGGTTTGCTTTTCCTTTTCACAGTAGATTCGGTGATGCTTGCTTGATCCCTCAGCTCTATCCCGAGGGGTCTTCTCAGCCCTTCTTCGCCCCTTTCTCAGGGGTGGCTGAGTTGGGAGAGAGGTTCCATTCTGCCTCAATGCCATCGGTTTCTAAGCCTTTCCAGAGGTACCACCGGAAGGTTAGGGAAAGCAGATTTGGACAATTGGATGAGAAATTAGTTGCTGAGTCTGTGGCAGCTTTGAGGTTGCCCGTTAGTTTTTCAGCCAAGGAAGCAGTGGCAGAGCTTCTAGAGATGAACCTTGCAGGAGGGGCAGATTCCGTGAAGGGTTTCGTTAAGCCTCCTTCGTTGAAGGGCTTCCTTCGGCGGGGGTTTCTCAACCCAAGCTCGGCTGTGAAAGCTTCAACTCATATCTCGCTTTTAGAGATGGGTATGTCTTCATCGACTCCGAAAGTTGAGGAAGTTAGGGTGAGGGATTCCCTCCCCCTTGGGTGGTTGCGTCACTCCATTTGTTGGAAATTGTGATGATTCTAGGATGAATGGGTTGTCCCAATCTCAGAAGTTGCTAGTATGTTTTGGTTCGTCTAGGGAGGTGATTGTGTGGGAGCAGGGCGATGAGATCTGGGATGGGGAGGATGGAAATTCCCCTTACCCTTTGGGTGTTCTTCCTCCCAACATGGCTTTGGATTGGGATTTGGATCCTGTTGAGGACGAGGATTCGTCCTTGGTGATTATGGATGCCTTTGAAGAGGACTTTCTTCGAAAAGTTAAGGTTGCACGACCGAAGACCAAAGGTAGGAGGGGGATTTGAATTTGGTAAGCACCATTAATTGTGGTGATGCAAGTGCGTCCTCTCGACATAGGAAAGACAAGGTTCACATGTTGTAGGAGGGCTCTCGTGTTGTAAAAGGGTGTGCTTCTTGAGGTTTCGGGTTTGTTGGGTTCCTTCCTTTTTGTGGGCTGTTTTGTTTTTCGCTTTCTAGTTAGGTGCTCTCTTTTGTATACTTCTAGTGTACTTAGGAGCGTCTTACGCTTTTAATAAGACAAGCTTATTACTTATAAAAAATAAAAAATAAAAAATAAAAAATTCAGTAGAAAGCGCTAGCTACATTTGCTCTATCACTCTCGAGTTACAATTTGAGCTCCCTGCGCAAGGATGACATGCATAAATCGAGAAATGGTCCTTTTTTATTTTTTATTTTTTAATTTTTTTTTTTCATTTAGTGAATTGGAACAAGATTTGTACTCCATTACATTCAGGTGGGTTGGGAGTTCACAATTTCATCCAGTTTAATCGAGCTCTTTTGGGGACATTGTTGTGGAGGTATGGTAGGGAGAGAGAGGCATTATGGCGATTGGTGATTGACGTCAAATTTGAGAGTCTAAGGGGGTGGGTGGTGTTCTAAAGAGGTGTTGGGTACTTTTGGAGTGGGAGTGTAAAAACATATTAGGAGGGGTTGGGATAAGTTTCGTAACTTTGTTCGTTTTGAGGTTGGGATTGGGTCACATGTAAGTTTCTGGCATGATTGGTGGTGTGAGGATAGATCTTTGAAGCAATGTTTTCTAGTGTTGTTTAGTATTGTGAGGAATAAAGATGCGATGGTGGCAGATAACTTTGTTGTTCAAAATGGAGTTATTCAGTAGAATGTTATTTTTACATGTGTAGTCCAGGATTGGGAGATGGAGATGGTACTTTCTTTCTTCGCTCGGCTTTGTTCTATTTTGGTTCGACATGGAGAGGATGATAGGTTAGTTTGCAGCTTCTCCAAAAGGGGTCTATTTGAAGTGAAGTCCTATTATGAAGTCTTAAATAGGAAAGATGACCATTCATTTCCTTGGAAGAGTATTTGGTGTGTTAAGGCTCCGGCAAGGGTGGCTTTCTTTGTATGGACAACAACTTTAGGTGAAATTTTGACGCATGACAATCTGTGAAAGAGGAGTGTCGTGGTAATTGAGTGGTGTTGTATGTGTAAAAAGAGTGGAGAGTCCATTAAACATCTACTACTTCATTGCGAAGTTGCTTGCGATCTATAGAGTTATGTTCTTACTTTATTTGGGGTAGAGTGGGTTATGCCACGAAGGGTGCTGGAATTGTTGACTAGTTGGGGCGTGTTGTTTTGGTATGGTCCTAAGGAAGTTTGGTGGTTAGTTCTGTTGTGCTTAATGTGGTGTATTTGGCGGGAGCGGAATGCGCAGTATTTTGAAGATGTAGAAACATCGATGTTGGAGTTACAAAAGCGTTTGCTTAACACGTTATATATTTGGATAGTGACTCATCATAGCTTGAGTGTTTTTACTTATGCAGATTTTTTAAATTTATTTTCTATTCGTTTCTATTAGGGGTACTCTTGTATACTTTCTGTCTATTAGGGTTGACATTACTTATAAAAAAAAAGTTTAGTCTCATCTAATAAGAAACTAATGTGGACTTAATACTTATGAGCATCTTTATAATCCATCTACTCAATGTAGGAAATCCACCAATACAATGTTGGACTTATTTTCTTAGGGTGTCACAAATCCTCAATAGAGTTTATTAATGATCCAGTGCCGAACCTAGTAAACTTTGGTTTCAAGGTTGGAATAAGGAGTTCATTGTTTGTATAATCTTTGTGCATGTTCCTTTTCTTTTTCATTTGTTATTCCTTAATTTTTTTTCTTAAGGAAAGTGAAAACATCTCGATAAATATGTTCATTGTCTTTAATGAAATGATGGTCCAATTCTATTTTAAACCCTGAACATGATAAATTGGTTGAGTTGCATGATTTTGTTGTTCATCCACATCATGTTATAAACTGATTCTCTAGGCACTATCCCAATCCGCCTTTGTTTTAAACTGATTCTTGCTAGTAATTTTGAATCAACAATCAATAGTGTGCAAGCTGTGTAACACCTCGATCTCACATCGGGAAGATGAGTAGCCCACACAGTGTGTGCTTTATAAAGACACTCATAGGTGCTAATTCTCACATTGCTTAGTTATTAGGTGAAATTGAGCTTTATAAGTAATATTAGGAAAGCTCCAAATTGACTAGTCCTTTTGGGATTGTAGCGCAATTGTGGCTAGCGTTTTCTCTGGGTTGTTACAAATGGTATCAAAGCCACCTAATAATGCTATATGGTACTTGAGCATTGCATGATGTGGTCCTGACGAGGATGTTAGGGGTTTAAGGAGAGGAGATTGTAACACTCCGATCCTACATTGGGAAGATGAGTAGCCCACATAAAATGAGTGGTTTATAAAGACATTTATGGGTGCTAAATCCCACATTGTTAGTTACTAGGTGTAACTAGATTTTATAAGTGATTTTAGGGAAGCTCCAATTGAGTAGTCTTTTTGGGGTGACAGTGTAGATGTGATTAGTGCTTTTCCTGAGTCGTTACTGTCTGAAATTTGATAAAAATTGCTCTGCATTCAGACTTGGTTAGGAGCAAATTGTACATAAAACTAAAATTCAGTTTAGTGCATATTATACCGCAAAGTGGAATTCAATTTTAGCTTAAAAAATAGGTGTTTTACAGCTGGTAAAGGCAACTGAAAAGGTATTGCTGGCTGCATGCTAGGAGCGGTTTATAATCATGAAAACTGAAAGGTTACCTATTATAATTTGCATCACTGCATATATTTTTGGGTTTTGCTGTTTTGTGGGTTTTGGGTTTGCGATGATTTTGAAACATCAATCTTAAGATGGAATTGCCGGCGTTAAGATGAATGTTTTTGCAATTTAACTTCGATGCCCTCAAGAAAATTCAAATTTATATCTCGCTCCTTAGGAGAACATTCTTTTTGTCTACCCTTGCTCTAACAACTCCAAGTCATTGATGCTATATTCTCACCAATACTTGGCGTTTATGCTGAGAATCCTAAGTTGTTGTTCTATAATTGAATGTATTATATTATGCTATTTGGAGATTTAACTCTGCCTTTATTTCTGGGTGCAGACCTTACTTCTCAAAGCTAATCGGCAGGTAGAGGGGTTGCGGAGATCACTTAATGACCTAAAAGATAAAAGTGAAAAGTTAGAGGTAACCTTTGTTTTCTTGTCAATCCTTATTGATAATGAGGAATTTAATTTATTTATTTATTTTTTATAAGTAATGCATATCATTAATAAGAATAGAGAGGCGTAACTCTAATACACATAATGTATACAAAAGGTAAACCCCTTTAAGTATTAAAAGAAGCACGAAAATCCACAAAATCCGAAAAGTGGGAAATATTATACATCCCTTTCCATATATATAGCGAATTAACCAAGATGTTCTTGAGTTCTTCCATCGGCCTTTCACGATCTTCAAAACACTTTGCATTCCGCTCTCTTCAAATATTCCACATTAAGCACAAATGGGACATCCTCCAAGCAGCTAACAAAGAACGGCCACCCAACTGCCCTCGCCAACAACTTAAATTGATGATGAGGCAATGATTAGAGTGTGGCATTGATTATAGCGTGTCATGAATTATTTTTGTGTTGCCTCATGCATCCATTACTTTTTAGTTCCTATTTCTCTCTGTGCCCCCCTTTATGAAAACAGAAGACTTGGCGGATGCAAGAATTTTGTGACTGCAATATTTTCTCGTGATGAGATTAAATCATGTTGAAAAGGAAGTGGCACACTTATGTACAAGGATGTATGCTAGTAGTATCAAACTTCGTCACACAACTACCAACGCCCTATATGCTATGTAAAACAAATCAACAAAATATTAGAAAGAAAAACCATGCTATCCTGAGATATAGAGTTTCACTAACACAAAAGTTAATGGGACCCTAATATTTATACCTTGGAAATCTCAAAGGTTCTCTGCTCTTGGCGGAGTCTGAAAGTTTGACCGGAGGCAGAGATTGGTATCTGCAAACACTCGAAGCATTCAGCATCTTAAACCTCCAATGCTTTGATAGGTATTTGCAAACACTTAAAGCACCCAACACACCCTAGAGAGAAAACAAATGTTCAAAGGTCAGTCCAAAGCCCCCCGACGATGACTTTGAAAGAATTTTCTTTTTGAGTGTATCATATGCATGTGCCATCCATGAACTTGTGCAATGAAGGGGCATCAATATAAAACTTTTTGAGAAACGGATGTCTTACTCTACGACTTTTTTGGAACAAACCGATACAGTATGACAAATGTTTTGGTCCAATTGGGCATCCATTAGTTTAGGCGCCAAACCTCTTATTGGTTTGAGATATTGATAAGGTGAATACCCAGTCTAGTCAATGCAAGGCATAATGACATTAGGACCTCAAAAAATTGAAAGAAAAAAAAAAAGAAACAAAATCTCTTTCATCCCATCTCCATAAACCTCACGGTGTATGAAGTTTCATATCTGATGAGCAGATCAGTAGAGACTTCATTTATCTTAATTTGATCTAGTCAAAAAGCAGACTTGCGTCAAAATAATCCTTCCTTGAAACATGTTGGTAGTGCTCCTATATTGGAATCAATGTAATGGACATATCTATTTAGTTCATGTATTTGAGGAATATATCAACAGACTTAAACAGCCATATCATGACACCCTTTTGGCTATTATCTTAAACAACCATGGAGGGGAGCGTTGCAGAGACTTTATCCCTACAATTCACTGGGGTGAATCATTGTGGATAGAGGCATGCGAAAGGTTTAACCACTTCAACACTATTAAGTATTCTTTAAAATTTGCGAAAGCTGTTTCAAGCCAATGAGTGAAGAGCTGATTGTGGTATTAGGTATTCATAAATAAGGAATAGAAGCAAGCAACAGGTAAGATAAATCGGTGCAAAACTCCAAAGCTTCAGGATATCAATTAGGTGTTTTTTTTAGCATAGCATTCTTCCTAAATGGCTGATATTGCATTCACTTCCGGATTATAAGCTATTGCCTGCTCATTGATCAACATAACTGATTCGAGCAAGCATTCCTAAAACAATGCAAATTATTTTCAGAAGAGCACATTACACGCAGAAGAGATATTGATACGTGGAAGGACAAAACTCAGGTTTGCACTTATAACAAATAGCAGTTTAGATAGTTTACCGCATTTTGTCATTGCATTGATAGATCCTGTTCAACCATTTACAGAGGAGCAGGGAAACAGATTCAAGGTGTAATCCGCTCAGCTTATAAGATCGAAAGACAAGCAGGAGGTATGCTAATATTCTCTCTATTGAAATTGTTGACATTGATCACATTGAACCTGTGTGGATGAAACATTCCGCTAAATTGCTGTTATCACCACATCGTCCTTTGTCGTATCAGGATTAAAAGATATTATTGGAGAACTTCCTAGAGCATCTCAATTTCAGTCACAGGTTAGTTTTTCAATTGAGGCATTCCCTTTTTTCATTTCACCATTGCTTATCAAAAGAAAAAAGGAAAAAGGAAAAAAAAAAAAAGACTATTTGCTAACCTACTTTCTTCTTGTTTTCTGTTTTCAGTTTGAATTGTCATATACATTAACAAACAACTCAAAATACAAAATCCTTTTTATAAAAAATTTTACACGTCCTTGTAAGAATATTTTGACAATATATAACCAAAAATCTCTTTCACCATTCCTCTCTCTTTCAAGTTAAAATTTTCAAAGGTCATCAACTCCATGGAGAAGAAATCTTAGTTAAAAGTGACTTTTTGAAAGAATCATTATCTGGAATAAAACATTACCAGTGAAGACTGGGAATGGGGGAAAAAATCCTTTTTATCTTCTTCCAAGCCACGTCCTCTTATCTTTCTTCCTGTCGAATAACTTTTTCAAAATTTATTCAGGCAATAACTTTTACATCTACTTAAAAGTAAAAGAGCAAGAAGTTATGATTTCAACAAACATTTTGCCGCTGTCTTAAATATTCTTTGTGGTGTACAGGTTTCTAACCTTGCTTCTGAGGCAAAGCGAGAAAGGAATGCTTTGACCAAGGAGATCAGAAAAATCAGTAATTATGGAATCTCGGTTTGAGACTTCTCCTGCTGACATTCTTTTGTTGCATGTACTTTTGAAGGTTCTACACATTGAATCGCCTTTATCTAACATGTGAGAGAGGAAACTTTATTCTGTCAGAAATAAATGCAATCTGTGGAACATTTTTTCTTTTTCTTTTTGAGTTTTGGGAAGGGGAAGGTTTCTTGCTTACGAAGGCAAATACGTTTTGAAGAGGAGATACATGTCCTGCATTCAAATTTATGGTGTTCGGCAACAGCCAACAGAGCTCCAAAAATCCATGCATTTTTATTATACAAGTTTTATCATTGCTTATTTCTTTACCCTACTCTGTATCCATTTGTTCAATATATCATGTCCAATTAAAGTTTGGGGTTATGACGAATGACTTTCTAATTTAGTATTTTTGTGCAACATAGTACTTTGAGAAACTTGTCATATATATGTTGGGAGTTTTCTAGTTTCTTTGGCAAATGTCTAGCAAATCATAGAATCGTTACTTCCCGCACCTCCATGAATCCTTTGATTTTTCTTTGGGGCTAGCCCTCCGGCGTATTCGGAGTATTACCCGATCCGTGTGGAGGGGACGCTTTATATGGGTGTGAGGTTTACTTGACAGAGGTGAGTACACAAAGTGGCTTTGCCTTTGAGGGGTTTCTCGTATAAAAAAAAATTAAAGAATCATGCATCAAGCTCCATTTGTTTTGACATTAAACATTTTTAGAAAAATATTTTCTTCTTCTTTGGGTGTCTGAGATGAATGATTTTTATTTTTTTATTTATTTATTTTTCAATTTTTTTTTATTTTGACGTAAAATATTGTTGGATCACCATCCTCTATCGACATCGCTATATTTCATTAATACTGTTAACCTCTATCAATGTCACCACCCTGTTTCGTCGATTCCACCACCTCTTGTTCTCCCGCTGCACAACTCTCCTGCAACCTTTGCAACCCCCCTTACTGGTGATGAATTTTTTGTGTTTTCTTCATTGATAAATTGGATAATTCATGGTGGCCTTTGGCGAATTAGTGGTGATTGTGCAAAGGATTTTTATCTCAACTAAATATCTATAAATATTTTTGACATCATTTTTCAGTCTATACCGACTACCTAAGAATATATATTTTTTTTCAATAGAAAATGAAAAATATTTTACGGTGAAACAAATAGAATTAAGAAATTTCATTGCCTCCTCAATTGGTGTCATTTAACACCTAAGAAATATCAATCTCATGGCCGCTTTCAAATCTATGGGCTTTTACTTTATTTCATTTGACCGAGTAACGCTAAATGTAAGATTCCTATCTCTATTGTGTCTTCTTAAAATTGACGTGATTTTTAAAATTATTATTGGATCAAAATCAAATAGTAATCTATCACAAATTCAATGGTAATTTTAAAAGACATATCCGTCTTAAGAAAACATTAAGGTGACGTCATTGTAGCCAGTTCTAATTTCAAATTAACCTACATGTATTCACCCAAATCTTTGAAAAATAATAGATGACGTCTTTTCTGCCTTTCCTCATCGCTTCATAGTTCATACCATGTTGGGCTCAATGTCACGTAGAAATAGCTAATCATTTTGTGTTTCCATGGAGGGAAAAAGAAAAAAATTATGTTAAAAATTATATTTTTGTCTTACAATTATTTTATAGTGCTTACGTAATAGTTTCAACTAATCTTTGAATTAATTGCTGGTTTTTTTTTCCTTTTTTTTAAAAAATAAAATAAAATAAATAATTGGTTAAAACTTTGACCTACATTGTAGAATATTTGTGAAATAAAACTATTATTATTATTATTTTTTTTAAAAAAAAAAAAGAGAGAAAAGAGCTAAGGCTCATAGATGTGATTTTGGCATTTTTCACTGAAAATGATGTCCTTGTTGTGACTCAACAGAAGTCATGATGCAGCACGGTATTTGGTGCCAGCAGAAGTAATCTATGCCTAAGGACAAGAATTCCTTACTAATAAGTTTGTAGAAAATTTTATACAACTTATATATAAGATTGACATGTGTTCATTTATATGTGAGAAATACATTATTTTAATAGCATGTGAGAATCATTCATATGTGAGAAACACATTGTTTTAATAGCACGTGCTTCTTTCATGCTTTTTTAATAGCATTAATAAAAAAATATGTGTTTCCTACATGTTTAAAAAACACGTGTCAATCTTGTACGTGGGTGGTATGAAATTTCCTACAAACAAATTCTTAAAAACATTTTGTCCATTAAGCTTGAAAGGTGCCTTGGGCCCTAAACCTACTAAAATGTTTGTAACCTAATTTG
Organism: Alnus rubra; assembly: GCA_028654335.1. Taxonomy (NCBI): domain Eukaryota; kingdom Viridiplantae; phylum Streptophyta; class Magnoliopsida; order Fagales; family Betulaceae; genus Alnus; species Alnus rubra. The sequence continues at coordinate 1,240,144 of JAJPGS010000438.1, read as the reverse complement.
AAGATTATCCTTAAACATATGTTTGGGGGCTGATTATGCAAGAGATTATTCTTAAACAAGGGATCAAAACAATGACAGTAGCACCTTTGCGCCAGATTTTTTTTTTTAATTTTTTTATTATTATTATTTCAATTTTAATTTCCTACCTTTTTAAAGTACTTAGCTAATATGAGTCATTTTAACTCTCCAACTCTCCTGCTTTAAAAAAAAAAAAAAAAAAAAAAAAAAAAAAAAAAAAAAAAAAAAAAACTCCAAAAACTCTCCGACCGGTGGTTCAAAGTAAAATGTTTGCTAAATAAAGTTAGGTGGAAGTTTACTTTAGCACATTGAGTGAATATAATATTATGGATAATGGTTTACTTTTTGTTTTTTTATTGGTTTCTCTCTCCCTCAAAACAATGAAAAATAATATTTAAATAGATTAAAATGTGAAATAAATAATTTATTGAAATTTGTATTAAAAATATAGTATTTAAAATTAAAAAAAAGGTATGTTTTGGACAGCTAAAATAGTCACCATTGCTTGAGATGTTTATCATACTTATTATTTTAGCTATTCATTTTTATTATTCAATTTAATTTTTTTTTCAAGAATTTATTTATTCTTTTACTAACAAACATATTTTTTAACATTTATCTTTTCTTAAAAGTCATATTTTAAAAATTTATCCTTTTTTAGCTTTCATAATTTTTTAACGGTCATATTTTATTTTTTTCAAAAATCCACGTGGAGAAGGAGAGTATGCATGACTATCCAACATAAGTTTTGACTAGCATATCACCATCATCATCACAACACATGACCATCACCAGGTGATGATGATTATTGATTATTGTTGCAGTGACACAAAATCCGACGGCTGAGATCCCATAATCACCATATCCTTTTAGAGTGGGTCCCTCAATCACCGACCACCATCCATTTTGAACCAGCGGTTTAATTCAGCGCCCATTATAGAGAGAGAAATCTGAAGAGAAGAAAAAAAAGAGAATATTCGCTCACCCTCATCCGCCTGCTGCATCACGTGAAACTCCACTCTCCCCGCCCCCCCCCCTCTCTCTCTCTCTCTTCCTCTCTCTCTCTCTCTCTCTCTCTCTCTCTCTCCCTAGGATCCTTTAATCCGGGTCACTCATATTAAATTAACGGTCTAGATTATAACAAAACCGCTACATTTTAAAAATATAGGAATGATCTTGTACCGCTAAATTGAGTTTTGAAAGTGGTCGAACTACTCTTTTACCGCAAAGAGCGGTCCAGACTCCGGATGACTTCTAACTCATTTCATTTTTCTCTTGTGTTGTTTCAATTTTGACCGTTCATTTTAATGATCGGCTTAAAATGTATCATAAGAACACTTACAATGAATTCTTTAAATTTATTTATTTTTTCCTTCTAAATTTTTAGTAGAACACACAAAAACTATCATTTAACAAACTCTCTATCAAAAGTTAAATTTTACATATGTCGGGTAGATGTTAAAGCTATTTTAATATTATTTTTTGCATTGAATGCTTTAAAAGGTTTGGCTTGACTTGAATTTAATTCATTGAATGCTTTTAGTAACTGTATTTATTTAAAATAGAAAAACATTTAAATAGTTTGTTATTTAATAATATTAAAAAGTGACTAACTAAATCAACAAAAATAAACTTTTAGAGTTAATTTTTTTTTTTCAAAAAAAATAATAATTAGAGAACTCATTGTGAGAGCATTCACAATGACCTCTTCATAATTTCTCTAAATTTAACTCTCAAAATTTATTGTAAGAATTTTAGCTAGTCATTTTTTTAAACCATCAAACAACAAACAAACTCTCTAAATATTTATCTATTTTAAATAAATATTACTTTTTAATAATTCATCATAACATTATCACATGAAGTCATTTTTATTTATTAGAAAATGGAAGATCATTGACACGGTTTGCAGAAAGTATTATTAAAAAAGTTATAATATTGTCTTTTTTGTTCTTTAAATCTAAAGAAAAATCAAACATTTTAACATTTGCTAAAGAGTGTTATTTGGACATTTTTGTGGTTTTTGTTAAAAATGTAAAGAAAAATTAAATATGAAGAGTCCATTGTGAGTGCTATGAATTCTCAGAATCTATATTTTTATTTCATAAAACTAATGTGATAATTTCAACTAACCCTTTAATCGATTCTTATAAAAAGGAAAAAAAAATTAACCCATAATAATAGTTATGAAATAAAAATATATGCATTAACCTAGGCCTAAATTAGAGACATAGAATTCAATTTCAATAAAAAAAAAAAAAAATTATGCCAATTTGATAGTTGGCTTTAAAATCCAAACATAAAGCAATTTTTTTTTTTTTTTTAAAGAAACATAAAAGCAAAATTAATCTTGGAGAGTTTGTATTAAGAAATTAATTAGGACCTATATATATATATTATATAAGAAAAAAAAAATTAATTAGGACGAAGATCCAAGCACCCTCATTAAATAAAAAGAAAAAAGAAAAGCATAAAGCAAACTGACCTTCTTTCTCTTAGAGAACCAAAAGGAAATTAAAATTGGAGAATTTGATAAACATAATAATAATAGCATAAACAGAGCCCATTCACTTTCCGACACGTCAGCAGACCTCAAAGTCACGCTGGTGGTGATGGTTAAGATGAT